>JAIEZT010000021.1:3122419-3602419 GCA_019594935.1 Periophthalmus modestus
CTGGCTCTAGTGAGTGGAGACTGCTGTTGTTCTGCTCATTTTGGCATGGGTTATGGCATACAGTAGCCCTTGTATTCAGAAAATAAACAATCAGAAGAAATTTGCTGTGCTTCCAGAACACTACAAAATTATAGGCTATTTTATGACCCCATGGTATTTTTTACCTCTGCATCAATCAATCAATCTCAAGCTAATCACATACTTTCACTCTGTGTCTCTTTTCTTCTCCTTTCTGCTATTTTCACTACTATATGTGAACATCCTCCCTCACACGATCTCCATCGCAGCAGCAGAACCACTGGCCTCCTCAGCTTCTCATTCTCCAGCGTCTTAGAGCAGCGTCTAAGCCACTACAGATTACAGGTATTTTCCCTACTACGTCTATCATTCGTTTCATTACATTCTCAAAGTTTTGTCTGTGATGTTGTGTTCATGTGACATCAAATTGCAGAATCCCCATATTTTAAAATTAATCTAGAGGACAGGTTAGAATTCTATGGTAGAATTTGCTGTTTAATTGTTAGATTTCTTATCCCGGTTTATGGTTACTATATCTGTAATTACTTGGCCTATCCACATGAAACAAAAACTTCAAAACATTCCTCTGTCCGCATAAGTAAACAAAAGTGATAGTTTTTCTTTTTTACAGTAGCTTCAAAAAGCCGGGATTGTTTGCAGTTGGACGGACTTTAACCTATACAATTACTATGGCAGGTTCAGCATTTGTGGATGATAAGTTTGGAGGTTTCTTTCAAAAAACTGGCATTGACTTATAAAGACCCGGGGCTCCATCTGAAATTATGACATCCTCAATTTCTAGAAAGCAACCTATATACTTCGCCCCGATCATTAAGTGTCTCCTAATGATCTATATGTCTCTGTTTTGTCTTTGTCGATTCCCTGAAGTGAACTCTCCGAAACAGAGTCCAATGTAATGTAATGGGACACTCGTGAACCCAGAGCACCTGAGTCGCTCCATGCTCCCCTCCATGCGCCTCTCTTTGTTACCACTGTTGACATTGGCGGCATGTGTTCTCTCAGCTTGTTTTATAGCATTATTGGGCTTACAGGTACCTACATATCATTATGGTAGATGGATAAAACAAATTACATCCGATTATGTTTTTGTAATCAATGTATAATTATTAGAGAGGAGATGGACTAAGGCAGCAACCAGCATCATGTAAACACAAGTAAGTATAGGCTTTTTGCTTTTTCATTTGGTTTTCTTGTCACTTAAACCTACACTGGTGCTCAAAGTAAATAGATCCCCATGATTTGGATATCTTATTTGCAACTTTAGGAGTGGCTAAGGAGGCTAACATTCACTCTGCTCAGACATGGTGGTGTATATATGGAACATGTGGATAAGGGGAATTCTGTATTGCTGCCGTGAGATCCTCGCATAGTGCCTGATCAAGATCCATCAGAGGTCAGTGTAATTATTATATCATATGTGCAATAGTGTTTGATTTTATGTTTTATTTTCTTGTCCCTTATATCACAGTTTCTGTCACTACATTTATGCAATAAGTTCTTGCACAAACAGTCAGTACCTGGCATATTATTATTTATATTTTAAAAGTATAAGTGCTTGCTGTTGAATTTGCAGTGACGATGACAAATGTAGAAAAAAAAAAAAAAGATTTACACATACAGAAGTACAACTGTATCCTGTAGCCTATACTTAGAGAGTATTGTCTAAGTTAAAAAAAGTTGCTTACTGTGCTTATTTCAGAACTAGCAAGTCGGTACTTTTAGGATTAGATTTACTATGCAAAAGTTAGAATTCAAACAACAATTGTATTATTATATTAAACTACTTTGTGAATTATTATTCACTACAGAATATGTCTATCACACAGTGTCACATTGCCAAAACAAGTCATCAGTCGGAGAACTAACTCTTGCTAGATGACTTGTGAAAGCATTTTGTAAATTGTAATTTGTGCAATTGTAATTTTAACTTTTACAAAGATTGCACCTGACTCTCACTTTATTGGCCCCAGTGTTTCTACTTATAAAGTGAAAGGATGATGTGTTTGGTGGTCAGTGTTCCAGATTACATTGGTTTGTAATTCAGAGGCTTGCTCATGCCAAGGTCAAGTTGAAACTTTAACCTACTCATTGGGACACACAGATTTGCTCAGGTCGGTGTCCTCTTTGGCCAAAATGCTCTTCTATTTCCTCTCTGTGCTTCAAATAGCCAAACCTCTCTGAAAGCAGATCAAAATACATTTACAGTACACTTAAACTCATTAACATCATTTAAACTGATCACTTTTACATTTTAGATCACGCATGTTCACATTAGCAACCCTATAGGCTATACTTAGAGGGTCACTTCATTATTTGTGTACTGTTACCGAGACTGATGCTTTACTAACTAACAGTGACAGGCTACCAGTGCTTGAGGACAGCTCAGTTAGATAACCCCATGCCCAAACACTGTCTCTCTCCATGGCTTCTGCTCCCAGAGAGGTGTCCCCTGGGTGCTTAGGTTTCACCCTCTCCTCTCAAGTGTCTCTGTATTGGCACATATAGAGGCGGGATGCATTATTCAACATGTCTGCTGTTAGTTAGGCTCTGTACATTAGTCTTACAAGAGCACAATTAACCGGAAGGAGAAGCATGTACAGGGTGCTAATTGCTCTGCATACACAATGTGACACTAATGATAATACAGTGTCACAAATGAAGTACTTTGCAGTCACGCAGTAGGCTACTGTTGCTAACTTGCTACTTAAAAAAATAAACAAACAAACAAATAAATAAACAAATAAAAAAACAACAACATTTATATCAGTCACATAGAATAGGCATACAATACAATAGGCCTATAGTTGATAAATCCATCTAGGCCAGGGGTCGGCAACCTTTAACACCCAAAGAGCCATTTGTCCCCAGTTTCCACGAAAAAAAGCACTGGGAGCCGCAAATATTTTTTGACATCTAAAATGAAGATAAAACTGTTTATATTGTTTGTTTTTGGTTTTTTTAGTCTTACACTTTGTGTAAACAACTATAGTGTGCTTATGACAGGGGTCAACAACCTTTTTATAAATAATACACCTCACCATAACCGCTGAATCAGTGGGAGCAATGCGCTTGTTTCTGTGAAGAGGTGGTCCCATCAGGAGTTACAGGAGACAGTAACTCCCGCAGTGTGTTTATGTCCAGTCTGCTCCGTAATTTCTTTCAAAAATTCTAAGGGCTCATCTTTTAATCCAGGGTGCTTTGATATTTCAACATTACAATAATTTTCCAATTTAAAAAAGAACTAACACAAATATAATACACTTCAATTAAATACTTATAATTTATTTTCCCAAGCCGCGGAGCTGCAGTATAAGGCTGAAAGAGCCGCATGCGGCTCTGGAGCCGCGGGTTGCTGACCCCCCTGATCTAGGCCTACAATCCTTAAATTATAATTATTCACCTACTAGGCAATTACATGAAAATAAAGCCTAAGTTAAAATATATAAAATGTAACCTAATTCAGAAACACAAATTTGGCTAGTAATAATAACTAATAACACCAATATTTTTTAAGGCAAAAAAAAATCTCAACAGTAGCATGTAACAGGCTTATTATTAGACTCTAGTACCTGCCTGTTGCACGCACACGTTGCACTATAGCAGGGGTGTCCAAACTTTTTACACCGAGGGCCGAGTACTGAAACATACTTGAAGGGCCACAGACCAGTGTGGATACAGTGAGTCAAATGGTGCATTTAACACATGTTTGACAGAGCCATTGTACCATTAATAAGACTTGGAAGATTATTTTTAGGCCTGAGTCAAAATGCAATGTGATGTTATTCAGGTTATAGAAGTAGAATCTCTTCTGTAGTTAAAAATACTTCCTGATCAATAAGGCCAGTTTAGGAGAAGGCATGAGGGCCAACAAAAATTGGTCCGAGTGCTGCAATTGGTGCGTGGGCCGTAGTTTGGACAGCCCTGCACTATAGTATAAACACATATATATAGAAAGAATGACCTATTGCATCGGCGGCCCAAGCCTGCCCTCGTCTATGTGTGAATGGAAGTCTATATGGGGAAAGGCTCACTCTGCCACGGTTAAATCCCACTAATCCCGTCGTTCCCCGGCCACTCAGAGTCAGTCTCCAACGGTTCCCTCGCGCTCCGTGCTCTGCCGTTGAGATTAGCCGCGTTAGCTCCTCCTCTCAGGTTTATGCACCCTCCGCCAGGTTAGCAACACTCTGCTCTTTATGCTAACCTTTTGCACAGTAATGGATATAAACATGTCCTTTGCCTTATTAAAACAATGTAAGTAGCTTTTATCTTTTACTAAGGGTGTTAACTCTGTGTTCATTTCAGCAGGTGTAAATGATACAGCATGAGGACACACAGGTGTGGCACTGGTGGTGGTGGGGTTCTGCTCTAGTGATGCTTGTAGTAGTAGCCTCGCCTGCACTGTTAATCTACTAGAGGCTTTTGTACTAGCCTAGTAAAAAGTAACCTAGAAGCTTGTAAAGGGTGGGATAATTAAATAAGTAAACCCATTATAAGTTAGCTCGTGCATAACAATGTTTTGAGTCTCTAAACTAAGAGGCATTTAGGCAGGTAAATGTGTAATACCCCATGAACAATGATCATTGTTGTTGAGGTAATTTTTAGCCTACTCCTTTCTTTTTTAAGATCAACACTAGTGCTCAATATCACAGTAACAGAAAGCTGTGTGATAAGCTGTTTTCAGTCTGCATATAAGCACTAGCTCAGTAGGCCACTTACTAGACCTACTACCTGTCATTATATATAGGCTAATGTGTACTTTCTCTTCTCAGGAGAACGCTCCTGAAGATGTTTCCTCGATCAGGGAAATCCATTGTGTTTGCCAGTTTTCCAGACCCTTCGGACACATGGGAAATCATTGAGACCATCGGAAAAGGCACCTATGGAAAAGTCTACAAAGTACTCAACAGAAATGATGGAAGCAAAGCAGCTGTCAAAATACTGGACCCCATCCATGTAAATAAGTTTGAGTAAACACACATGACACAACATGAGATATTTACAAAATAACACATTGAAAATACAATACTATCTTTTTATGCCATACACTCTAAATTAAGTTGGGAGCTTGTAGTCAGTGTTGTTTATGCTCCTGGGGTGATGTGAGGTGAATTTGTTCTTGACTTGTGGTGCTAAACCTGCCAAGAAGGGAAACAAACAGGCAGACACAATCAGACAAATCCTCCTTTGTTCTGTAATCACACACATTTTTCTTTTCTCATGGAATGGTTTCTGTCAGTATTTTTCCAATTCAGAGCAATGCCTTTTACTCACTCCTATATTATAAAGAAACACTATTGTTTAAAGGCGCAACATCTCACGTGGAGTCCCCCTGCTTGTCTGTGTGGAGATGTTATTGCTTTGCTTGGAATGTTCCACAATATGGCATTCAGTCTCCATGAAGACAAGCAGATGACGCCACCAGGCCAAGTTACAGGTCAGATTTGTGGAGAGGTGATAATGCGTGTTTGTCAATGTAATTATGAGCTACAAAAACACTTTGTACTATGGAACATTCCAGGCAAAGCAATCTCATTGGAGACAAGGAAGTGCCAGACCCTCCACCAGAAAAAAATCATTGTGCACCTTTAATTGTAAAACTGAGAACTACGTTTAATAGTAGGATACTCAGAACAATTTATCTTTTAGGACAGTCTTTGCAGCTTATTTGTATGGCTTTTTTACTAAACCTTTTTCTTTATCAAACCAAGGCTTTAGTCTCATTAGTCTTTTGTGCGTTTGTTAGTGTTTCCCATTATCGAAAATGATTATCTGCGGACCACTAGTCTGCACAGACCATCATTATCATCATTTTAATCACTGTCTCATTATTTTGTGTACAGCTGCCAAATCTCAGCTTCTATTAGAAAAGCAGGTCAGACATTGTATAGTTTTTGTGTATTTGTCATCTAATCAGTCTGTCAAACTTTACTTGTAGAGTACTTTGTAACAACACAAGGAAGACCAAAGTGCTTCACATTAAGACCATATGTAGGTCTGTCACAATATTGTTTAAAGTAAGATATATTGCTACAGAAAATGTCACAATAAAAAATATATATTGAAACTAGTGACTCAAGATACAAAAATTTCATACTCTTTCTTTCCTTATTCTTTATTTGTCAGGGACCATGTACAAATTCATTAATCTTACAAGGAAAAGATATTTTCCTTCTGCAGTCCCTGGGCTGGTGAACACACATTAAAAAACACATATCAATAAACTCAATTTCAATACTAAGGAATAGATTTGATACTCAATACTGATTCCAATACTATGATGATAATAAAAAGCACTCTTTGTTTAGACAATATTATGTCATTTTCAACATTAAATCTTAGTGCTTTTTTTATGTTAGCGGGTCTTATATCTGTGTAATTCCTCAGTCATCCAGGTAGGTTCCATAGTGGTCCAAGGGTGTGTACTAGTCTATGTTGTCTTACACTTGTTATGATAAGGCTCAAGATCATATAGATCATAAGATAATCTTATCATGCATAGTGCAAAGAAAAGATACACATGACATGATAAATATTGAGCCCCAAAATATGTTGTTCCAATAAGTGAACAATAATTAATAGTAATTACTGTGTCAGGCCTAAATATAAGAATACCTTTGAAAACATGATCCCTTTCATCAAAGAAACAGCATGCAAAGTTTTTAGAACATTTACAGTAAGAGTCACCTTCTCTTTCCTTTTGATTATGAAATAAAAGTAGAAAATTTGACTTGCAAATATAAGAAGTTTATGATCTTTTAGTGAGGGATCATTACCTTTTTGAGTACTTTTTGCCTTTTGTAAGTAAACCATCAAATACTAAGGCAGCTGCTAATCTTCTAATCAATCCTTGGCATACACAAAAAAACAATACTTTTAAAATGTTTTTGTTGTTATTCATTCATAAAAAAGTATAATTTATTTCTATTTTGCAGGATATTGATGAGGAAATTGAAGCAGAATACAACATCCTCAAAGCCCTCTCGGACCACGCCAACGTTGTTAAATTCTTCGGCATGTACTACAAGAAGGACCTGAAGTGCGGTGACCAACTATGGCTAGTCTTGGAGGTATGTTCTTATTTGTCTAATGACTGACACAAGTAGTTCACCTCTGCCATGGCCCCTGCATTTGCCTAAATTAGCAATAGCCTAATGATCCGGTCCTGGCGTGTAGACATCAAGCAAGTCTGGCTGGGTAGTGTGCAGGAAAAAGTGGCCAGGGATTATGTAACAGGTTAATCTAGCATGGGCATTCGCGGAGTTTACCTTTAGGCCACCTGGGGGATTTTCTACAGGGCGGTTTGCCTCGTGGTGTTGGTGTTAGCAATGGTGTTGGAGGGGGGTTAGCTAGCTCTGGTGCTGACTGAAGCAGAGTGGGGATTTGAGCATGGACGGGGCCGTCAGACTGAATTAGTTTACACACCTGGCAGATTGGAGCAAATGTCCCTCTCCACTGGTGCTCTGCAGCAGTAAATAGAACTGGGAAATCGTGCTGAAGTCGCAGGAAGGAGATGTGTATTTAAATTGCCTGTTACTTCTTGATGTGAAAAGACCAATGCTCTGCTGCTGGATCTCTGTTGGATTAGATCATTAATAATTTATAGAACAGACAAAGTACAAAAGTAAAAGTACACTACATTTGAGAGCAGGTATTTTTACTTTCTACCCCACTATATACCCCATTGACTAGAAAATAAAAGTATATTTTTTTATAGTGTGAGACCCGATGAAATAGCTGAGGGGTTTATTTTTAGCATGTTCATAGTTTGAGCTAAATAAATATACAAATACATACAGCTAGAAGAAAAACAAGAAATCACTTCAAATGTTTTTGTTGAACAAAATTCAACAGAATCCTTTATCAAAATACTTTTTACTGTAAGTAAATGTTTGACAGGTATCTCAGTACTTTTACTTGAGTATTTATTTGCTCCTGTATCTGTTCTTTTACAATGAGTACTTCTTCCACCACTGCATATAATCCCCCAATTGTACATGTAGTACCAGGAACTGTATAGGAAGTGTGAAAACCCCTAATGTTTCAAAACAAAGGCAGTGTTGTGCATGTATTTAAAAGAAAAATACCTGCCCCAGAGCAGGAGCCCTATAACCTTGTGTTTGTGCTCTGTGTTAAAGCGTGTCCAAAAAGTACCAGAAAATGCAAAAGGTTCCTACAGTGTGAAAACTTGTAGAAACAAATATGTTATGTGATAAATTATAATAAGACAAAGTAAGAAGTTGTTAATCATTTGTTTCTTTTAATTATTTTGTATGACCAGAAGTAAGTAAATCATTATCATGGATTTTACTTAAAAAGCATCCTGGCCTCACAGCAGTGTGTACTTTTTCCAAACCCTTTGCCTGTAGCCTCCTCCACAGCGATACATATTTGTTAAATTGTCTTTCAAATGTCAGGCTGTAGACAACACGTAATGGAGGTCAGCTTAAGATGGCTGCATGTGGACTTTATTCTATTTTGTCACTTTGGGAGCATGTGGTTGTAGCTGTGGTGCTGGTTGGAACCAGACAGGACCTGGAGACAGATCTGTTAACATGGGCAGCAGTCCTGAAAGACTTTGATAAGACCAGACGCAGAGCAAGTGTCAGGAAAGTGGTTCAGTGCAGGCTTCGAGAATTATTGTAAAACCAAGAATCACATTTTTTTTTGTGTTGGACGTAAAATATATTTGGAATGTATTGGTTTGAATTATTTATAAGTAAAATATATGAGCTTTATTTGGCCCCATATTCATGTTTTGGTAAGATATATGTTTAACTGCAATAATTTCAAAGGATTTAAGAGATACATCCAGGGATTATAAATGTTCTTATTGGTAATGAAGACAGACATCGATTGAATACATTTAGTGATCAAAATTAAATCTATTTAAAGGGTCCATATTGTGCTGTTTTTTGATCCATGTTATAATGTTGTTTCCTCATCGAAAACATACCCGGAGTTGTGTTTTGTTTAATTCACAAATGTTTAATCCACAAATCCTGTATATTTAGGCTGTGTTCTTCTCTCAAACAGAAAACACTCTGCTATATAACATATAAATAATACAGGAAGTGCTCTACTGTGTTTTTAAAGTCCATACATCTTCACTATAATTATTTGGATGATTTCAGCCCTAGAATTGCTCTTCTCTACTGAACAAAAAGTAAAAGGTAGCTGTTAAGTTGAAAACTACCACTACATGACATGACAAGCTGAAACAGACAAATAATAAAGGATTACTCAAACATGTTAATGAAACAAAATGCAACTCCTTCTGATCAGGTAACAACATTCTTATGGCTTAAAGCTCATGAGAGTCAATTTTGTGTAATGAAGGACCTTTTAAAATGTGCATGCATTTCTCAAGGAATTGTGATGACTTTTGGATAGCAACATGCATTGCTCATCATACAATAATTATGCATGAAATCACTGCTGTTCTGCTTCCCATTACAGACTGTATCGGCTGGCCCAGTGTCCATATTTGTGCAATGTAAGCTTATAGTTTAGCCTCAGCTCTGATATGCTAATCCTGCAGATAGTTTTCACCTGTGAGGTTGTGTTTCTTTCCTTTTCATCACTGGCCTTTCCCCTGACCTCTGTAAAGAACCCTTCTGTTACTTGGGGCTAGTATCAAGACACTGTTGGACAGGACCTCACTGCAGAGCACAGTCTGTTCTCCTGCACCTGTCCGGGGGTTTGCTGCTGTCTTTGGTTGTCAGGTCTGGTCAGTGGGAAGGTTACTTTGTACTCTTTATGTTTTCTTAGATGTTTTGCATTTTCCAGCTCCAGACAATTTACAGTTTTACATAATTTACATTTCATTTTCAACTGCAACTAAAACACTTTCCGGTGCGCTCACCACATTACCTGTAATAGTTAATAGAGGTAGGGATTGGTAAATGAATATTGTTAATATGTTGATTTTTGTTGTATTACAAGTAATAAGTCACTATTTACAAATAATCAGATTCAACAATTGTGGATTCTCCCTTGGGACACTTCCAAGTAAAAAAATTTAGTACCCAGATGCACTCAGTTCTGATACAATATTGACACTTTGGATTTAGGTATCTGCCAATGCCCATACAACAAACTGATCCAAATTTGTGAACATTAAAAAACATTAGTCTTACTACCTGACCCAGCAAGTTCCAGTGCACCTTAGACTTTAAAGGGGTTCCCCAAATCAGGGATAAATGCTTTGTCTATTGAGTCACAAAGTCCTTATAAATAGTATATCATAGTAACAGTTGTATTCTGCTTGCAAAAATCTTCATTTCAAAATGTCTAAAGTAGCTGCACATGGCTCTATTGACAAGGACGTGAGCTGGCCGTTCACCATGGTTACTGTTCCTCCTCTCTAAGCTGTCATTTCCCATCCCTCCTCAGCTGAGAGGGCTCTTTCTTTGCCCTTCCCCATGCGCCGACCACTCGTAATGAACCAGATTCATCCAAATTGCATCCTGTACTTTGTTAGCCTCTCGGAGCGGCACCCTGGCTCCTCTTTATGATGGCAGATGTGGGCCGAGATGAGCGTGCTTTCATGTATGACGTCCCTAATTTTACTGCCAGTACCCGGCTTTCAAAATACTTCAAAGATGGGAGTGACTTTTATTCTCTAATTCCAAATAAAAGCCTGGGATGTGCTTTTCATTTGTGAGGCTGGCGGTGGGAAGAGCACTGATTTGTCCAGCCTTTATAGCTTGTACTTAAGAGATACACTTCTGCTGCCATTTAGTCAGTGTGGGCTGCAGCCAAATTGATATGGCTTTTTCAGCTCTAATTCAGCTGTAGCAGCCTTATAGCTAAATAATCCGGGGACAATTTCACTACTATTACTGTTATGACTGTAGCTTTTATAATACAATCTCAAAGCCAACCTGAATGTGTTCTGTTTTTGCCAATTTGACAAAACCAAAATTAATCAGTGGTTTGAGAAGCTGCATGAAATTGTTAGTGCTATGCCACAAACCAGTATTTTACAGTATAGCCTTAGTACAGATTGTGTAAGTAGTAGTACGTTGTCTTATTATCTTATATATATATGTATATATATATGTGTGTGTGTGTGTGTGTGTATATATATATATATGTATATATGTATATATATATATATAATCATCATCATTATTATTAATGATATTAATAATAATATTTACCTTCAATTTATCTTCAGACAGTTTTTACACAACAGAGCTAACCACCTTTTTGCTAGTAGCTTACCGTAGATTGCTTCACTCACTAAAAGAACTCCTTGCACCCTCTGCTGCTGTTTTAAAAATCATGACAGTGGATTATTGTGTATTTCATACACCTACAGTAGATGCTCAGTGTGAAATACAGTGTAAGCTTTCAATTTGAATATTGTCATATCATATTCTCCACTTTTCACAACTTCTCAAAGTCATCATTCAACTACTGCACCTCACATTTATTACCTTTTGCTGTGCACACAGGAAAATAATCTCATGTAAAAATATCTTTCCTGAGTTTACATTTGGCTCGGACAAAAAAATTATTAAATACTGGTGAGTTCAAAATGAAGTGCTGTAGTTCTATATTGACAGCAAAACATTGAGAACTGAACCGCACCATAGAGTATATTTATGATAAATTATGTCAAAAGCTTGGCCCACCCTTTTTATTTGATCATATACTTCAAAATGTTTGGTACTTTTCATCAAACCAGGGCAGTAAGTGGACACCCGGGCATCTGTGTCCCAGGTAAACGATCAGGCCACAAATGAAAGTCTCTCTTGAACTGCTTCCAACCTGTCTCACCTGTGTGCAGACTGCATTGAACCCAGATGGTGAGAGTGGTGGACTACAATATGGATTTATACTGAGGGCACATGAGAGCTGGCTAACACACTGTGGCTTCTCATTGTGGAAGAAAACCTGTTTCATCCATTGATTTGTTTGATCCACTTCTTCTGCTCTTCTTTGATGGACTGCCTTCATTAACACTACTGAACAGGCACCTGAACTAATTTGTGATGCCAAATACTCAATAGATTCAGTCTATTCGCTGAAAACTGACTTGGTACCGGATGTACTTTCTTGTCGTGGATCAGAATGCTAATTTTACCTGCCTTTTGTCTCAAACTGATTGTGAATTTATTTGTTTGATTATATTAAACAAAAAGGGTAAAATGGGTCAGCATGGACTTAATTGTGTTCGCCGACAAAACCAAAAGTTGGTAGATCGGTTCCAGCTCTAACCAGTGCAGGCCAGTTTGTTGTTGTATCCCCATATTGACTATGTATGAATGTGGTATCTGAGTGATTGGCAGGTGGCGCAGACTGGTAACCACACTTTCTACCCAAGGGCATATGTGGCAACAAAAATTCCTTGTAAAAGTAAGCAAGTGCTTTATTGTACCAACTAGTGAAAATATTTGGAGGATTTTAATTCATAAAATGATAATCACTGATTAGCATTTGATATTAGCATTTGTGATTAGCATATAGCTCAAATATAATGGATTTCTCTCTTTTAACAAATGAAACTTTGCTTATATGGTAATAGTGTGGAACTAAATATGAATTACATTTTTAGGTGATTTTTTTGGTTCTTTTAGTTCTTATATTGATAACTGTCTAACCTGCTAGGATACAGTAGATACAGTATGATACTGACTGCCCTGAGTGACACAAATAGGTTAGGGTTAGGGTTATATTAGCCCAAAGCAAATATCTAACTGACTTCTAAAACTGTAAATGAAGTTGTGATCACGTACTCTGCGATTACAGTCATTAAGTGTTGCTTAAGGGATCAGTGTAAGGGAGTGTAGTTCTGTGCATATTGTAACTAAAGGGTATTTGAAGTAGCAGCGATCTTGTCCACTTTGCCCATGACTAACCATAATGTCTAATATAATTACAGATGATAATCCATGTACCGGACGTGGAGAGCTAACTTTGTGCTCTGCAAATATGAGACACCAGCACACCTCTCATGAATATGGATCTGAGACCGGTCTGCTGTCTGTAATTTAATGATGACAGGTGATATGGGCACTGTGATATGGAGTGACGTTGGGCACGGCTCATTGTGCCCGAGTCTCTGTGGTGTTCGCCGCTCTGGTGCAGTTCGTCTGATGGCACGGAGGTGATTTAAGCCCTGTGTGGCAGCTACGATACACACCATCCATCCACGCTGCTGCCCCCGGCCCCTGATGGATGGCCAGATTGATTGGCACACACAACACTCCAAAAGCTTATGCCACCACTTAGTCAAGGTCAAAAACTTTCATATTGTACAGGCTGTGAATGTAAATCTAGTCTGTCAAGTCTAACTGTAATGACCCAGGGTATAGCAGGGCCTGTAGCAGTGTCTTTATTATTACAAGCTAAATGTGATATTTCACTCTTTATTAGACACAATGAAACATGCCCGCTAATGACTTCCTGTGGATTGCTCAGCTTGCTCCGCACACACCTGGCAATCAGTGTCTGTGGGTGGAATTAGAATCCACAACAAAATGAGACTGTTTGCAGATCTGTTTTACAATTAGTAAGACATACTTTTGTAATAGGTTTATACTTCATGTCATTATACTTCCTACCATGTCTTTTTGATACAGTTTAGTGTTCAGTTGACCTTAGGTAAAGCCCTTTTGATGTTTTCAAATTTGCTTTTTGAACAGATGCATTGAGATGATCATAAAGAAAGGTTGCTTGAATCCAAGTTCTTTGCTTTGCAGTTTTCAGATGAATCAGACAGACCATAGGTAATATGGGTTGATAATAATATATATATAATTTGATGGTGATTCAAACCAGCAGACTGACTGTAAGGCATTACAATGCCCATAGAATATCAAAAACATTTTCTTCGTTTACATTATACGTTAATACAATTATCAATAAGAAGGAATCTCATATGGCCACAAATGAATCACACTGTACATATTGCACTCACATATTATATTCATACATTACTGAAGTAAGAGTGAAAAGTATAATGCACAATTTGCATTTACTCGAGCTCCCAGCCGAGTGATTGACATCTCAGAGCTTTTTATTTTCCCATACCTCTGGCATCTGACAAAGAAGGGCTTAAATTAAGGGCTATTATTGTTGCCAAGGCAACCCACTGGGTAATTTTCTGTAATTTTCCGAAGAGGGATTGCTATTGATGGTAGAGTCCATATCGAGCAGGAGTATAGCACAAGAAAACACAGAGATGACATGTTTGCAGCCCTGAGAATGGTCTATGTGTGCTGTGTCCTGGTAAGATGGTGGTGCAGACACAGATGTGCATGTAGTGTATCTGAGGAGGATTTGTTGTGTCTTAAATACTCAGGCTGCTTGTCATCATTGTTCTGAATAGACCCAGAATTTACATTTGTCTGTGGGCACACCTCCCACTAAGCTGCTTCCTAAAGATAAGCCTCTGCAGATTGACAGATTTTTTCAGCTGAAATCTCACATTTTCCCCCCACTGTTTCTCTGTGAAATTCCCATTATCTTTGATGCCCCACTTTAGCAGATTGTATAAGGCCCACTGTAGCTGCTGACTCATTGTTCTGTGCTTTTGTGTGTTTTCTGTTGCAGCTTTGCAATGGTGGCTCTGTGACAGATCTGGCCAAAGGCATGCTAAAGAGAGGAGACAGAATGGATGAAGCAATTATTGCCTACATCTTGCACGAAGCACTCATGGTAAGTCTGTCATTTTCAAATGTGCCACATTGTACAGCTCAATACACTACCTTCTTCACAATAAATTACTTCAATAAAAGGGAAATGGGCTAACTTGAGGCAGGTGCTTTTTGGTAAATTCACATTTGCTTTTTTCCTCCAGGGCCTGCAACACTTGCACATCAATAAAACCATCCATCGAGATATCAAAGGCAACAACATTCTGCTGACCACACAGGGAGGCATTAAACTGGTGGACTTTGGTATGTCTCCTCTTCTGACCATACTTAGACTGCTGCTCACATATACACTGGCTGTGGGATATACAAATAGATAGAATTTCAAGGTGAGCAGGTTTTTCTGTAAACCTAACCTATTTGCACTGACGTGTTCTCTGCTTAATTTGAAACTGCATTTTTACCTAGAGTCCTTTTAGACATGAAGAGACATCATGTTTCAGCCAACAAGAATGCAGAGAAGCACTGATTTGAGTCTTGAATGATTGTAATAATATCCCATTGTAGATTCTGCCTACATTTTCACGATCTCTATTAGCATCAGACTACAATCCAAGTCGTGATTGACCAAACAATACATGGATTCTATACATATCCTAATATGCAATTTATAAAGCATCTTATTTATATAACACTTTAAGTAACTCAAATCTTGGACATATTCCTGTTAAGAAGCACATCCTTCCTTTATCTCTATTTAACAGTGCCTGTGTCGTGGGTCAAACCCATTACCTTCAGCTGCTTCTACATAAATTGTGCCAGTAATTAGTTTTGTTGAAGAGTCTGAATTAGAGTTAAACTGGCTGACAGGTTGGCATCATGTACCAGCCGTCCTCCATTTCGGAGTGTCTCTTACTCTCTCCAGTAGTGGACATTGTTGCCATTCATCTCGTGCCAGCACTGATTTCCTTGTTGGTTTTCTTAACCAAATGAGGTTTGAGATTGAATGCTCCGAATAGGCAAAGTGCGTATGACTACATCCCAGAGATGACGCACTGGTTTTCTTCAGGGCCCCATAACCAGCTGCCTGTTTCATTAGAAGTACAAAGGCACACTTAATACAGTATATGTGTGTGAGTGCAGGGCTAATTGTGCTGCTCTTAAAAGCCCTTCCGATGCATGTAAACAAATGAACATCGCACGCTGCAGGATTAATGCAGTCACTTAGGGCTGTGCTGCCCTCTTCAGTAGCTTTTACCCACCACTCAAAAGCATAGTTTGAACAGAAATTGTCCTGGTTAATTGAAAAATATGGCATTTTTCTGTGGTTGTGTTGGACATTATGAATGAACACTTGTGCCAGTGCAGGTAATGTTTCTGTGGATACTTAGTTCCTCTTTGTAAGTCAACATAAAAAGTGAATGGGTGTCCATAAGTGCTTGCCCTATGATTAATTGGTGATGGACACACTTAAAATTAAGGTTTATTAATTTTACATTATTAACTTTGTAAGTATTTTTTTCCTCTGCTTGTAACTCATTCTTCCACCAGGTCCTCGGAGCAGCCCTGTCAGGAGCAGTGGGCCACTGCAGCCCAGGGACCCCTCTCCAGATCTTGAGCCCGACTTGGTCTGGATACCAGGATTTTGCAAGTTTAGATTGATGGAAAAATGTGGAAGGACCAAAGGAAATTCAGCCAGAGTTTTGTATGTTTTTTCCCATGTAGGGGTGGGTTTCTTCTATGCAATAAAAAACCCAAATTATGCACCTTAGGTAAAATTGTCCAGCTAAGGTAGTCCTGACCAAGACTAGCTCAAGATCTGGAGATGGGTCCCTAGACGCAGCATTCCAGCACCTACTGCACCAGACAGTTTGTCCCAAATGAGGTCAAATTCAGAGAACAAATTTCCCTATGGTGACCGTAAAGTGTACCTCAAACTTAACCTTAACCTTAGACACTGGCAGCACATGCAAACCACTCACAGACAGACCCTACCCACTGTGCTGCCACTTATATATTTATGTAGATATATAAGAACTTGCATCTTACATAAACGATGCGTTGTCTGATGCACTCAATAGAGTATCTGACCACTAATAAAGATCATGAATTTCTTTTGCTTTTGCAGATAATATTTATGTCACTGTACTAAGTAAAAACATAGTATTTCAGACTAAGAATAACTTTACCGGAGCTTACGTCAAAAGGCTGGATGTTAGTCTGAACATCACGACGGGATTCATGTTTTTTCATGAGGAGGCTAACGCTGCACTCAGCAGGAGAGCAGATAAAGCCCCCACACTGACTCATGCCAGTAGAGAGAGAGAGAAAGACAGAGAAGGGGGGATAGAGAGAGAGACTGAGAGAGAGCAGGAGACAAAGGAGGGAGAGAAAGACAGAGAGAAAGGGGGGAGAGAGTGAAAGTCAGAGTCCTTCCACCCAAAACAGAGAGAGAGAGAATCTGTGGGTTCATGAATATTCTAATTGACGGCGTTATCTGAGCGATGATTATTAAGTGTGCCCCACCATGCTGCACTTCAGGCTAATGTAGCGGAAAGAGGCGCTGCCAGGGCTGCTCTACTCCTCTTTTTGACGCTCTATTCTTTTACATATGAATACATGAATTCATGAATTTGCAATATTGCCAGGAATCAGGAAGTGCCTCATCAACTGTGGGTTCATTTCACTATGGGATTTTAAGAATATTGGCCAAATGTAAAATATATGTTGTGTTTTCAAATCAAGCTGAACCAAACAGACTTGACAATGTAGACTGATTCTGAATTCATATGGTAGTCTGGGGCAAAATAAAAAACAAAATCTCTTAGTGTTTGCTTGGGTTGTTAAAAGTATTGAAAATCAGATACTAATAGATATTAAAAAAAAAATAGATACTCATTTGAGCAGGCATCAATAGTAAAAAGGACAGGACAGAGATTAAACTTTTCTGAAAACCTTAGAATGATCTTGAGCTGTATCAGAACTAGTATAATACCACATAGACTATTATGAACCCATGGACCACTATGGAACCTGCCTGTATGACTGAGGGATTACATAGATATAAGGCCACATGGTAATATCAAAGAAAGTCCTATTATTTAATGTTCACAAAGAATCACATTCTATTGTCTGAAGAAGGAGTATTTTCAGTAGCATCTTTGTATCGGAATTGGTATCGAGTACCAAGTCTATTTCATTGTATCAAAATCGAGTTTGAAATTTTAGTATCGTTGCAACACTAATACTATCTTATTAGCCTCCCTATCTCTCCAATTCTATTAATACCTTTTCATGTACTTTCACATATTATTGTCTTATCTCTACACAATGCATACTTTGTTGATTGGAACTGGATTTGGCCCTGCAGTCATGGCTGGCCTTTTCCTTGCAGTTGTGATTCTGTGCTGCTTATGCTGTATATGTCAGAATTTTTTTTATTTATTTTATTTTTTTGTACTTGTACATGTGATTTAAATCCCATCTGATGGTTGACACAGACTAGCCTTCCTCCGCATCTCTCATCGTAACTCTGCTCCCCATCAGCCCAGTTACTCTGCCATTGTGTAAGATCATTCTAAAGCTATTGAGGAAAAGTTAATTTCTGTCCTGTGAATGTGAATTTTTTGTATTTTTACTTGTTCAGATGAGTATCTAGTTTCAATATTAGTTTTAGCATCGATTAGTGTCTGATTTTTGACTTTTTGGTACTTTTTGCAACCCTAGTCCAGTGGTCATATCACCAAATATTATATATACAAATATACGAAGTCTTGATAATAAGTAATTCACTATGTAGCCTTTTGGGTCTGGGGTCTGCAACCTGCTTGTCTCCATAGAGATGCTAAAGCTGGAATGTTCCTCTATGTGGCATTAAACCTATCCAGTATCTTGTATTTATTCAATTACAGCGTTTTGTTATTTGTTTTCTTTTTCAAAAATAGCAATAAAAAATGCATTCTTGTTGTGAGTGGGGGATCTTTCTTCACAGATCTGACCTGTAATTTGGGTTTGTGATCTGGTGTTTAGTCCCCTTTTAACCTTTTGATAGATTATTCCATGTTTCATACACTTGTGCAATATACTGTTTTGCTTCCCTGTTTTTTGCTTCTCTGTATGTACTTTTTTTAGTTAATCCTTGAGTTTTTCGTCTGTTGCCGTCATGCTACATTGTCCTAGATCTGTGTCGTGTTTGCAGCATCAGTGTAGCCTGCCCTCTTTACGTCACACTATATCGTCTGTAACACTGATTTGTTTGGACTGCGCTGAAGTTACGACAACCGTGGGTCAGCATGTTCCTTGTCAGGCACACAACCAGATCCTGTGCATTCTTCTGCACACACTTATTATTGCACTGATTTTGTACATTATACTGAAAACACTGCTCAGAATGCTGACTGGAGCTGTCACTACACTGTTTCACTCAATATGTATTCAAATGTCCCACAATGCAATTCATAGCAATCTATCATGTGCAGGGGGACATCATAGCTGGATACAGTATTCCATGTGAGCCTGGTTGTCATCTCTATCACAGATCCTTTCAGACTTTAGCTAGCAGAACCCTGTTCTGAAATGTAATTCTTTGTATTAGTTTGTCAGTTCAGATTTCAGCCTCTTTGACCATTCCTCTGGACACATACAATGTGAACTTAGAACAGTATCCTATTATTAATATTTAAACATAAATCGCAATGCTTGTCAGAAAAAATCACAATTAGATAGCTTTCCCAAATTGTTCAGCCCTGTGTATTGGTTAAACGTAATATGTGGTGTTTGCAGGGGTCTCGGCACAGCTGACCAACACTCGTCTGAGGAGGAACACCTCTGTGGGGACTCCCTTCTGGATGGCACCAGAGGTAAAAAATATCAAACCATTTGCGGTTGTAGCGGTATAGGCAAAAGGTGAATGGTATTTTATTATTTGAGGTTTTTAAAAGTACTAAATTATATTTTTTTCTTTCAAACTGTATCTATATCAAAAAACATTTGTGTGATTTGGTTAGCTATAGCAATTCTGCATTGTTAAAATTACTGTACCAGTGGTTCCAAAGGCGTTAAGTGGGCTTCATCTGGTGTTACTCAAAAAGTCTGTTTTCAAGTCTGGATTTCTGATTTCGTTATTGAATAAGTAGTTCTCACAAGTCCATATGATGAAAATTGCCATTTTATATTTTTTATCAAGAGACCCAGGCCTACTTTCCTTCATTAAAGAGGGGGCATTACACTTCTGTCGGGTATTAACTGCTACCACTTAACATATTTGGTAGTAGATTGATAACAATGTTTCCTTTTATTGTTTTGAAAATGCTATATTTGCAGAAAAGCATGTATTAACATGCTTAATAAGTTTCTGTTCCTTTTTTGGCCCTCTGAGCTCCCTCTCCCTCCCTTTGTTCTCAAAGTAAAATGACATCACATTACAATCAGTGTGCATTTCTGTAATGACACTCCTGCACATCGTGAAGTAAAGTTGTAGTGTATTGTTTTGTATCGTTTGTTTGTATATTTATGGAAAATGTCCAAGCAGGAGCATAGGTGACATAGGGCTTGTGAGCTGAGCTTTAGATAGTATGGCAGAGATTGCTAGTTTACTCAAACATGTTTTTGATGATGGAATAACATTATAACATGGTAGAAATCTCCAAAAAAATACATTTTGGATAATACCCCCTTTTTAGAGATAAGATAAGATAAGATAAGATAGTGCTATGTTCTTGCTTAAGACACTACTCAAGCAATTTTAGTGTTTGTCCTCTACACTCTTTCTGTAATTTAGATTTTTGATCCCCAGATAAAAAATATTTCTAACTTCTACCAACTTGGTCTTTGTTAGGGCGACCACTTAGCAACAGGCTGCTTCTTTTTACATGATGTTTGCATGCTGTGCAAATAACTTGGATGCTGTGCCTTGCTTGTTGGCTTAGGTCTTGAGGATTTTAATCTGATTTGAGTAAGACACTATCAACGACTTAGGTTTAGCGAATCGGTTGTTCAGGGTGGAGTGGACAGGACTAAAACATTGCGTTGCATTTTTATATCTTGAAAGAGCTTCATTTTTTTATTGTTGTGGATCTTTGACAAATTTTCTCAGTGGTAAGTTCATTTGTATATTGCATTCATTTGATTGCTTTCTCCAGCTTTTATTGTCCCATGGGGAGCCAGTGTTTTTCTAGCTCCATATGTCATTTGCTTGTCACAAGTACAAGCCATATGTGGAGTGGGAATACAAATTGTGTGAGTGTAGATATTTGATGAAAATGCAGCATGTCAGAGTGGTGGGCACACATTCCACCCACTCACAGATGATTCCGACTGGAGATTGAGTCCGTGTTGCCCTCAGGATAGTGCTGATAGACTGTGTGTTAATGTGTGCGTACAGGGCCACACAAGACAGCGGCTGGGGACTTTGTCACAGATTGTACACTGTGATGTTTATGTGCAATACAGTGCAGAGCAAAGTCTAGTAAAAAAAGAAAAAAACTGATTATGAAATGAGAAAATGAAAGGAGGAAGAATGGATCATTTTGGGAAGATTTTGGGAAGTTGAAGTGAAAATATTCAACACTATTGTTATTTATTATGGTTGTAGGTCAGTGGGTCTGCAGGTGTGTCAATCGATTAATCGGCTAATTAATTGGTCAATGATGTCTTAGTCACTTTGTTGACTTATTTCACTGTGAATGCTTACAAGGATTCAGAAGTCAATTGTGAGTGTGTTATACCTTTTTTACTTGTTAATACATAGTTTACCAGTACTTTTATGTTGAAATGAAATCCTGTGATCAGAATTATGGTTTGACCATAGAGATAGAGCCCCTTTTTAGTTTATTTATCAATGCACATGGCACTTCTTTTGTAAACTGCAGGCCTATTATTTACTAAAACTACCATGTTTGCCTGTCATGATAATTACTATATTGACTTATTGTTCAGTATTTGAAAGCTGGAACAATATTTTTTTAGGTCAGTGTTTCTCATCTGTGCATTTTATTTGCAGCACTTGGAAATGCTTGGTTGGTTAGCTTTTGGCTATGTGATGAGATTTAAGCAATAAAAGGTTGAATTAATAAGTTCTGTGACTCATTACACATGCAAACTAAGTATTAAAGTGTTTCATTCTGCTGTTTATTTATTGTTGCTTTTACAATATTGTAGATTTAGAATCATTTTTTGGTATAAATCTGCTCTTGGGTTATTGGGTGAGTGGCATAAATTAGTTTCAGTATTATCGTTTATCGTTTATATTTACTTCAGCAATATATCGCACTTCAAAACATATTATTGTGACAGGCCAACAAGCATGGACTTATAACTGGACTATATGTACATATAGGTTTTCAAGTTCAACTTGTCAGTGATTTGAGCAGTTTTACTATTTTTCTAATTATAATAATAATAAACCAACTTTGAAATTACTATTGCAAGACCTGCTACGATTGCCACATTTACAACTATTAGTACTACTGTAATAACAACCTCCAATACTACATATATTACATATATTACCTACTGCTACTACTTACTACTAGGGTTATCAAAAGTATCAGGAATCATGATGATAAAACTAATATCGAAAACTAGATACTCATTTGATCAAGTGTTGTAATAAATCATGTCACATAATTTTAGCTTTCCTTAAGTGCTTTAGTATGACTGTGAGCATTAACACAACAGATACAAGGCCTCATGCTAAGATATTTTTTTGTATTGAACATTACATTTTATTACTTAAAAAATTGCATTTTTCATTCAGATACTGTAATAGGTATTGAGCATTTAGTCAGTTCCTTAGTGTCGCAATCAAGTTACCAGTGCACTTACCTTAACTAATATGATAACCGCTTTACAGGTACTAATATTACTACTTTACTACAACCACTATAATCTCTACTTTTACTGGGCATTAACAGAATTTCACTATTTCTCTATGTATGAGTAAACATATGCATTGATATTTTCCTGTTGTTTTCATCTTCAGGTAATAGCGTGTGAACAGCAGTTGGACTCGACCTACGATGCCAGGTGTGATGTGTGGTCTTTGGGCATCACGGCCATAGAGCTGGGAGATGGAGACCCACCTCTGTCTGACCTACACCCCATGAGAGCCCTGTTTAAAATACCCAGGTGAGCGCTCAAACATGCACCATTGTTTTTGGTCTAGTTAGTGGCATTTCAGGCTGATTTCTACCACCTTCTAAGCCAGGAGAATTGTTTAGAATTTCTGAATTTCAGTCACACAATCTTCAATCACGTTGGTGACACAATCCCAATTTAATAATCTCGTAACAAACTTTGATACACACACCTGCACCTGTTTTTAATGTTTTATCTGGCCTTGTATACTTGTTTGCTTTGTTTGTTTTTCTGATTGTATAGTATTTTAAACAAGGTGCACATGAAAAAAGAGAACCCAAGTGCTCTCATTGGGTTCCCCTGTATAAATAAAGATAAAGAAAAGAAAAAGAAAAGAGCTCTATTCTACACATTGTCAGGTGTCATCTATTTTTCCCCACCTTGCATTTGTCCTGTTAGTACATTCCTTTGAGTGACAGGCAAATGTAGCCAAACACAGTGAAGTGTTAATTCTTACTTACTTTGGTCTACTTACCTCATACTGACTGTGTGAAGTTACTGAGTACACATGTATCATGAATAATCACATTTCTATCACAATGGGTACTCTCCATAGTTCATTCCAGTTATCATTTTCTGTTTAAAGCTTGAAATAGGGCGTCACAAAATATCAAAACCTATCATCAAAGTCAATTTATATCAGTCATATCAATCATATCAAAATGGATTGGAGCAATTGTCAAAGTGCAAGATGCAATTATTATTGGAATGTCCTCTGCAAAGAACAAAAAATCCTGTCTTTTGATGAATTTAGGTAAATCCATGGAATTTTTATAGTTCAGTTCATATTTCAGTCTTCATTCAAATGAAAATTCTCCTTTACTTTTACATAAGTTTACATACTTTTTTACAATGTGCACTCTAAACAGAATTATACGTTTTACATATATATATCGCAAATCTAATTGCATTGCTTTTTTCTTTTGTGTGTGCAACCCTAGCTTGAAAGATGCTCTGTCTGCTATTGTCATTTTTTGTTTAATTTCCTTATTGAATTTGTCCTCTTTGTCTATACCTGAACGTGAATTCGTGAATCAGATGTACTACCTGCAGATTTGCTATTTTCCTCCAGGCACAGATGCAGAGACAGTTGTGTAACACGTCTCCTCTTCACTGACAGAGCAGAGCAGCGTCGGCCTGGTGCACACTGCTTGTATCTAATCCTTGAAAAGCTTGTCTTGCGTTCCCACTGGAGTCATTTACTCCTCTGTAGATTGTCACCAGACGAACCACAGTCGTTTCATTTCAGACGCTGTTCTCTGCCCACGGGGCCTAATTCATAAGCCCTGCCCCTTCTGCCTCTCATTCTATTCGTCATCTGTGTATGTTGTAGACTGAAGGTGAAAAGTAATTGTTTATTTTTAATGTTAGATTGCTTGCGTTCGGGTGGTGAGAGTCAAATTAATAGCTTTGTTGGATTTTATTTGGTCGAAATTGGATAGATTCAGAAAAGGTCATTCATCTGGTGTGAAAGAAATTAGTATTGACTCATAAAGAGCAAATTATGTACCAAAAGATTGTTAGCAGCTACAAGGGTAAAAGTAGTACATAGATATTTTACTCAAAGATTTTGATAAATAAAAACTGGGGCTGCGAGATTAATCAAATCAAAATTGCGACCATAATTTTCTCCACAAACAGCAAAATATCATGCCTTATTCTGGATAGAACATACCTAACTGTGTAGTTTAGATCTGTTGAAAAATGTTCTGAAATGTGATTTTTTTTATGCTGAAAAGTTATATAATGCATATTTAAATCTATTCCTGTTGCTATCCTTAAACAAATTCCTTAAAATCAAATACTCAAAGCACTAGGGCTGGGTATCACCAAGAAGCTGCCGATCGATAAATACCTCGATACACAAACGATACGATACGTATCCCTACAGCCATTTCGGCAATACGATATATTTCAAATCGATACGTATCAGGAAAACCTTACTGAAGAAACCCAATTTTGCCGATAAAAATCATTAAATGGTGCATTTTTTCCATTTATTGAAGATTAAAAAACACAATGAAGTGCTTTTTCATTAATGTTTCTAACTAGAGGGAGGAAGGCGGTTGAAAATTTTTTCTGACATTTTCGCTTCTCTTGCTTCTCGCTTCTCTTCACCCGTAAAGAGTAACGTCTGGGGGTAATATCGATACTGGGAAACAAAGAATCAATACCGTATCGATTAATAATATCGATACATATCGGTGTATTGATATTTTAGCACACCCCTTCAAAGCACTTTATTTTTACTGACTGATTTTCTTATTAACCTATATTCAGAACTAGCAAAAACTTGTGGTATTTTAGTGGCACCATATATTTTTACATCTCCAGTGGACATGAATTAAAACCTTCAGTCACTTAACCCAGCTAACCTCATACATACCGTTTCTTATCCCTGTGTATACACAGTGGTTGTGGCTCTATTGTGTCTGTTGCTGCAGCAGAGGTCCTGTGCTTGCTCCAGGGGTCAGAGCACAGCGGTCCCCATCAGCAGCCTCCTCACAATCTCATGTGACGTCTGTGGCCAGGCCTGTAGGCTGTCTCCTCACACTCAGCTCCTCCTGCGCTCACTGCAGCCTCCCAAAAGATGCACCCGGGGCAGGGACTCAGCCACACCCTGTCTGTTCTCATTTGTGCAGGATAAAGTGCAACAGAAAATCATTATGCTCATTAGTGCTCTGACCGAATTTGAATATGTACAGAATTTTTTATCCAAATGTTTGGAGAGCCTGAATCTTTTAACATTATTCATTATTGTGGTGTGACTCCACCAAATATATTAAACATTATGCTTCTTTTAGCCATTAAAGCTACCATTAATTTTGTTTCTTTTTTACCTATAGATGGCAAATGTGAAACATGTTTTCCCCTCCCCTCACCTGGTCTTTGTTCAGGCTCAACTGTGCTCTCTGATCTTTTTCTGTCAGACCAAAACTGGCACACTATCAGATAGCAGTACCATAGATAACATCTAGTGGTGAAGTGTGAGAATACAACAGGGTTGGTTCAGCCAGTCTAATTATAGATAAGCTATTTCAGCTATGTTATGAAGTTGTTCCCTCATAATTATCTCTGACCACACCCCCACCTGATGTCATGAGGTGGTGGTGTTTTAAAGCTACAAAGCATATATCGTAATAACCATAGCACCGTATCAAAACTGATTCCATGCTCGCCTTTCTACTGAGCTCTCACCACTGCAATACTTGTATCTATTCTACACTATATGGGCCTCTGATACTATCTTTACTTCATGGCAGTTCCATCATACTTAGTGAGCAGCTCCACTCTTTCACATGTGATCACCATCTTCCTTGGACCCAGTCTGTCTTGAGAATGAGACAAACCCTAATGGTCAGCGCATTAGCCCAAGCAGGCTCTTAATAAATGCCACGCGCGTCGCTGTCTTTGGGCCCTTGTGCGATAAACAGAAGATGTATACGCTCTCATTACTGTTACTAGTACATTAGCCTGCAGTTACCCCAAATATCTTGTAAAAAAGGTACTTAATGTGGAACAGAGAATTACAGCAAATTAGCTGCACATCTGCAAGGCGTTGTTAAACTTAAGCTGATAAGAATGTTTGTATAAATAGAAAGCAATTTGAGCTTTCATAGTTACTGTCATATCAACATGATCTAAATGCCCAGGTAGAGACAGACATTTTTCTCGCAGCGTTAGAAAAAATGGTGGAAGATAAATTGCTTAGTGTTAAGACTTCAGTCACTTGTTCGACTGTGAGGCTTTTGTTCAGCGGCCGCCCCCTCCTTCATATCCCCCTGTAAACTCCATCTCATCTTATCTTTCCATTTATCTTTTCGATTGCTTTTTTCCCCAACAGAAACCCGCCGCCTACTCTGCACCAGCCTGAGCTGTGGTCAGATGACTTTAATGACTTCATCTGCAAGTGAGTGTGGTCCTACTAGTGTGTGTGCTAACATAAACAAGTATGTGGGAATTAAAACTATGGGTCATGTGTATTATAGAGAATAGTTGGATTGTAGGATTACTGACATTTTTTACAAATTTATCAAGTTTACCAAATTTAGTTTTATGTCCATGCCGACCCATTTACCCCCATCCATAATTCTTGTTTAGAAATAGCAGTACTCAAGAAAGGCCAATCTGCTGTGAGCAAAATAGAAATCAAGATGCAATACATAAACAAGTGTTTAAAATAAATAAAGTAGATCTATTTATATAACTTCTTGATGTTGACTGTCCTGAGTCAGCTTTTATGCTTTCTTGCTTAAATCCTAGACAAAAAAATATACTTTGATTTCAAAGTTAAGAGCTCTCAGAGTGATGAAAAATTAGGACTGTTGCCATAGCGATTAACAATTTAAAACTATCTTTTGAATGAGAAATGAAAAAAAAAAGTCCTCAAAATATTTCATATAACAGGAAGCTGAAACCCGTGAATATGTATGTTCTTGTTTATATCAGTGCCATGTCTTTCTTATAGGTGTCTAATCAAGGACTTTGAGTTGAGACCCAATGTTGTTGACCTGCTGCAGCACCCCTTCATCAAACAGGTCAAAAACAAAGAGAAACTTCTACAAAAACAACTAATTGAACTCATTGACCTCAACCAGCAAATAGGAACCATCGAAAAAACACGGTACATTATACACAACTTTTACTACACCATGAGTCACCAAAAGAACTCTCTATCCCTGCCAGTATAATCTCATAGCACGCAGCTTAAACCCCGGAGACAGCTAAATCCAAATTACCCTCCTACAGTTCCTCACATAGGCAAAACGTATGAAACCCCGATGTGTGTTCAAATGTGTATCCTCTTTGTGTCACTAAAGCCGTCATGGAAACACAGACAGAGGCAGTAATGACAGGTAACACTAGCACCATGGACTCCCAGTAGGATAGAGAGACACTTAAAGATAATAGGCTTTTTAGTATGTGAGAAGGAGTGGAAGGAGTTGTTATCTATGCAAGAAACGATTACTGTTTACATGCCTCAACCCTGCTGCTTGTTCTGGCATTCAATTTCATAAACACCATGTAATGTTTGTTATTATTTGATAATATAACAACTTGTCATACAAGCTGCAGTGGTTGATTGGCTCTGTGTCCCAAATATTTATTAAAATAGATAACAGTTAAATGCATTTATTATAGGGATAAACAGATACACATTTACAGAATATACAGTACTTATATGCTTCAAGCCTAGACACCTCTGCATCAGAACTTTAAACTTCTGTTGGCAGAAGTCTCTATGTATGAAACAAAAGACTAGCATACATGAATATTCCATTTGCAAATGTTCAAATCATTGTTTTACTTTTTTATTAAAAGAAACACTTTGGATTTGGCTTAATAATTTGCAAATGAACTCTTCATTCATCCCTGAACAAAAAA
Organism: Periophthalmus modestus; assembly: GCA_019594935.1. NCBI lineage: Eukaryota > Metazoa > Chordata > Actinopteri > Gobiiformes > Gobiidae > Periophthalmus > Periophthalmus modestus. The sequence continues at coordinate 3,150,583 of JAIEZT010000021.1, forward strand.
AAAACCTTTTTTTATACAGTAGCAGAATATGCCAGTTTGGTAGAAAATATATGAGAAAATATTCTATTTCAAAGTACGCAAAGGGCCATGGGGTGACCAGTCATGAAAATGCAACTTAAAATGATCAAATGGGGTCCGCTCTAGAATTATATTTTCTATTTCTTTATATTTTAACCACAACCAGTTACTTTGTCCTATCTTATCTCTTTAGCAGCAAAGGCCAGAGCAACTGCATAGACTCTAGGAGAATGGTTTTGAATCTAAATTACTTACAGTATTCCTCCATTTACATAATGTAATAACTTACGGTTCACCGCTCTGAATAAAACTTGGTTTGTTCATAATCTTGATTGTAGGCATGAACGCATCCACACCAAAAAGGGCAACCACATGAAGAACCAGAGCGACCTAGACGAGTTGGAGGACCTCGCCACTCTCGAAATATTAGACGAGGTATGAATACAGTAGAATAAAACATAAGACATTTAAATTGTATTTTGTGATTTATGATTAAAGGTCCATTATGTAACTTTTCTGCTTGTCTTCAGGGAGATGTAACTGCTTTACCTGGGATGTTCCACAGTATGTCATTAAAGTTATTCATGTTTTGCATTTATTCAATTACATTTGTTTTTATTCCTAAAAATGTAAAATACAAACTCTGACCTGTGACTTGGTCTGGTGACACGCTTGTCTCCATGGAGAAAGATATGTTGACTAGTTCACTGTGGACCATACCAGGCAAAGCAATAACATCTTCTTGGAGAAAAACAGGTAGCAGACCCTTCACCTGAAAAGTTACATAGTGCAAAAAACACAGATCTATTTAAAACCATTCTCTTTATTTTAGATGTATTTCAGTAGACAATTTGAGAAATCATTCAGATGCACCACCATGGCTAACTTATTTTTTTTAATGATCAGCCATGTTGTCCACGATTGCCAAGTGCGAAATCCATCAAACGTGTGCGCTAGAATAGATTGACTGATACACAAACTCGCCAGCGGATATTTACGCCATTCCTCAAGACAAAGATCTGGGCTGTTGTTGATCCACCTGCCTTAACTCGGGGACCAAATCAATCACATGAAGATAACACTGATGCCATGTCTTCAGGCAGGACATAGAATAATAAATGTACATAAGGATTTTAATGAGACAGCCTTCCCCTCCCTCCTCTGTTTGCAATATTATATCATGTTATAACTATGTGTCTTTCAGAACACCGTCACGGACCACCTCCAAAACCGCTATGAGAGGGACGCGATCTACACCTATGTGGGGGACATTCTCATCGCAGTCAATCCATTTCATCCGATGGACATTTACACTCCTGAGGTCTGTAGACAGAGCCGTAATATGTCTCAATGATAGTTTATGGATTTCAGTTTGACAGAAGACCATATATTTGATCCATGCTCTAGGTCAATGTACGGTAGCTCGGTAATGGGAGTAATGGTTGTTCTTTCACTTCAGTATTCTCAGATGTACATAGGAGCAAAGCGCAAAGCCAATCCACCACACATATTTGCAGTGGCAGACATCGCCTATCACTCCATGGTGACGTTGAATACAGATCAGGTACAGTGCTGGTCAGGTAAAATGGTAATTAAGTTTCTGTTCAAAGAGAAGGAGCCACAGAAATAGTGACATGTCTATATAGAAATATTCAGAAACAAAAATATATAGCAACTACAACTATTATTTTAGTAGTAATTTAGAACAAAATTTAAATTTTTATTATTTTTATTGTACATTACATAGAAAATATTTACAAATAAAGTTTATTATTACTGAAAATCTGAAAATGGCTCTTTCTTACCTTTTTGATATAGTAAGGTCATAGTCTTGGTTATAAAAGGTGTTTTGGCATGTGTTTAGAGACTTACTCCAGGCCAATAACGATAAACAAAATAGGAATAAAATTGTTTTAATAGTCTTCTAGTTACTCCAATTACTTGTTGCAGGCCATCAAGATACGGTGAAATACTAGCCTAATCAGTATACTGACAATCCTATTTCATTATTAGAGAAAAATACATTAAGAGACTGCTTGTAAATTCCTTCTCAGTGCAAAAATATGATTGTTTGCCAAAAGGCGAAAAAAGAATAGGAAACTTTTGTAATTTCATGATATATGTCATATTTATCAGAAGTACTAATGTAATGTCACTTTTTTCTAGTGTGTTGTGATAAGTGGAGAGAGCGGAGCAGGGAAAACAGAAAGTGCCCATCTCCTTGTGCAGCAGCTCACGTTTCTTGGAAAGGTGAGTTCATCAACAAACTAGTTTACATACTCTGGAATATGGAGGCATTTGCCATTAGTGGAGAAACACAATTACATTCACAGTCGCAGTTCTGATTGCACATTCAGAGAGCTTGATGTGTCAGCTAAACCATTATGTACTGCAAGGACAAGGCAGTTTGTACCTCCAGCCGCCGTCAATCACAATTTCTAACCTAATGAATAAATCTATTTCACAAAATATCTTGCATTGCCCACTTTAACAGCGTGTGGAATAGGTTGTGTTCACTTTCTAAAATTTGGAGAAGTAATGATTTCAGCTGGAAGACAGGGGATACTATGGGAGATTCACTGCTTTTGGAGACTTAAGATCTACAAGATCATTGGAGATTGGCTTCAAACTGCTATTTGTTAAAGTCTTTAACGCAGTTTAAGACTAGACAGAAAACCTTGTGGCTTCAAGTCCTTTCAACTGACAACAGTCACATTTTTGGTGCAGAATAATGGCACAATTTTCTGAAACTGAAGAATTTATTTCAGTTAAGTTAATTTCTGCTGACAGAGAAGACAGTTTTTGTTTCATGTGAATAAGCCCAGTGAATACAGCGATATTAACCATAAATCAGGTCAACAAATCTACAATCTGACAGTTCAAGGGTAAATTCCTCTATAGAATTCCGACCTGTCCTCCAGCTCATTGTTATAATATAGAGATGTTAGAATGTTATAATACATGTGAATGCAACTTATTTTGTTTTTTTAGGCAGATAATAGGACACTGCAGGAGAAGATTCTGCTGGTTAACAATCTGGTGGAGGCTTTTGGAAATGCGTGCACCGTCATCAATGACAACTCTAGCCGGTTTGGCAAATATTTAGAGATGAAGTTCACCACCGGGGGAACCGTGGTGGGGGCTCAGATGTCCGAATACCTACTTGAGAAGTCCCGCGTCATCCACCAAGCCACGTAATTACACTATCATTTTGTGTTTTTGTAGTTTGTCCAGACCTCTTCTCAGACGTCTTTGCCTTGTTACAACCCCAACCTTCATTTGACAGTGACATTCTAAGATATTTTAATCAAGTCTGTGGTTTTTTTGGGAGAGAACATTGCAAAGCGGGTTATTTCTCATCCCGCCTGCTAGGGATCAGTGCGTAATAGCCTGCCTTTCTTCTCCTAACCTCTGCCTTTCCATCTGAAAAGCGCTGGCATTTGCCTCCAGCCTCCACCAGTCAATCTATCTTTTCTTCTTATCGCATGTCTGGGGACTGAACCAGGTCAAGTGCAGGGACTAGCTTATTTCCTGTTTGATCAAAGATTGTTGCTCTCACAAGTGTCCTTAGCAGAACATCAAAGGTGGACTTTGGGTTTTTCATTAAAACAAACGGTGGGTCAGACGGCATTGTGGCTGAATGCCCAGAGCAGACAGACTTTTCACTGGCTTTAATGGACAGTTATGTGGAGATAATTGAACCCAATCAGTCAAGATGGATTACTGTCATTTCAAATTCTCTTGTTACAAGTTACAAAGGCCACAGCACTCAAAGTCTGAATATACTTAACATTGACATTCAAACAATGTTATTGTGTAGAAGATAAGTTTGTGAAGGATCTATTACAGGTCTAATCTAGATTGCCATAGTATTGGTGGTTTTCAGGCAAACTCACAAATGTCTAAACTGATCATTTCTTTTTGTGAATAGAACTGAATTTTATAGCTAATAACTGTTGCTGCTTCCCACCGATATAAAATAGTATTGGCCTAAAGAATGTTGTGACGTCTTCTAAAACCAAAAACCAAAAAAAAGAACAATCTATGTACATATTTACATGTTTTTGTTCTTCTTTGTGCAGTGGTGAGAGAAACTTCCACATCTTCTACTACATCTATGCCGGCCTGGCTGACAGAAAGAAACTCGCCCACTACAAGCTCTCTGACAGCAAAACACCTAAGTACGTTTGACGCGCTTTGGCCCCTCTCTAAACCTGTTATTTTCCTCCACTGCTTCTGAAAAACTCCCTTTTCCAATGATTCAGGGGGTAATCTTGTTGTTTTTCCTGTGTTTCGCTTCTGCAGATACCTGTTTAATGAGCACATTAAATTAGGGCCTGACATCGTGAGTAACACCTCGTACAAGGAGCAGTTCGATGCCGTGGAGCAGTGTTTCAAAGTCATTGGATTCACCCTTGAGGTAAGTTTGCATATTGGGGTGCCACTATTTATTTGATTGACTAATATATTGTATTTCATCATAGTTTTTGTCAATGCATAGTTATTGCTGACCAAAACGAATACAAAATACTTGTACTTTTTAAACAGTTTTAGCCATTTTGTTTAGTTTTTACTTTATCAACTAAATAAAAATGAACAGAAGGGACAAGTGGATACTAGTTAGGAATAGGAATACTATTACTACTACTAATACTTAGGATGTGCAAAATGTAAGATAAGCAAGGGATAACTTATAGTAATAGTTAAGTTAATGGTTAATAGTAAATAGTAACATCTGCCACATTCAAACAACCTATTTAAGGAGTTAGGGTTCCTTTTCATAAACACCCAAACCAAACAAAAGTTTATGCACCCTCATTATTCAAAGAACAAGTCTTCAGACGTGTGCTAGAAGGCCCATGAAACTGTGCAATATATACATTACTTGAGAAACAACATTTAAATCCATATGATATAATCTTTCCTGTACTTTTCCTGATAATCAGCGTTTTAGCCCAAGTATTCTTCAGACTGTGGCCGCTCTTCGGGCACACTGAGTGACTTAGTGATGGAGCACAGAGCTGCAGCACTGTGGAAGCTAATGAGGCCCAAACAAGTGATTGCCTCTGGGATCTGCACGTCAATAGCACTTATCTTGTAATCACTCGACGCGGCTCCAGCTACAGTATTTGTCATATTGTTGTGCAAGAAATCTCTCCCAACATAATCTGTTTCTTTTCTATCTGTGCAACTTAAGAATCTATTGTGAGGGTAAATATGCACACACCAGTCCAGGAACACTGTGCACCACGTTGGGTGGCTTATGCACAAAGGATATTTTTGTTGATATAGGGCAACAGAACTAACTTAAGTCTGTGTATCTGCAGTAACATTGTAATAGTCGAATTCAAAGAACATTTCAGCTGAGGCTGCAAGACAAATGGCTAGAGTTTGAATACATTTTGTTGATTGTAAACTGCAATTATGATATGAAATGGCTGCACAATTTGACTTTGACCTTTTGACTTGCTGTTTAAAGCTGCAAAAATGATAGGAAAGCAAGCAGTGGATTTTCATTGTTCTAAAGTGGCTACGTAACATTTTAGAATACCATACATGTATAAACCGATGATGAAATTTTTGAGTATTCACAACTGAGTACAGAAATCAAGGATGGGATGGGAGTAGGTGAAAACTGGAATTTTCTGATCCTCAAATGCAGAACAGAATTAGACAAATGTTCAATGAATCAATCAAAATACAACTCTGAGTAATGATGAGGAAACACCATTATAACATGGCTAAAAGCTCATTAGTTAATTTAGCATAATATGTCCCCTTTAAAATCTTACTAAACTAGGTCGACTAAACGATCCCTACCTGAAGTGCAATCCTGAGTAAAAAATGTCTTTAACAATGGTGTACACATGATTCTGATATTGAGGTAAAGCCCCAGGACAACCCACACTGTAAGGAGCTATAGGAAATCATTGAGTACAAAGTGTCTCAACCCTTTCAGCTCTATATGCTGCTCCTTCTTCTTCTCTCGGCAGGAGCTGGGCAGTGTTTACAGCATCTTGGCCGCCATCCTCAACTCCGGGGATATAGAGTTTTCTGCTGTGGCCTCAGAGCACCAGACCGACAAAAGCGACATTTCTAACATCTCTGTGCTGGAGAACGGTAAGAGGCTGCAGCTGACGTAGTGCTGACGTCAAACAAAACGTGACTGTGGATTTCTCTCACACACAGAGCCCTCCCTCCTCGAGCTCTCTGTTAAATTCAGTGCAAATGGAGTGAAACTAAATATGAGGGATATCTATTTAGTGTTTGAATGTGCAGTGTTGGCACAGAAATATAAATATGCCTATACCTTTTGTTAAGTGCAATGTTTTTATTTTTTTTTATTGTTCTCTTTAGGATTTGATATATGGCAGGTCATTTACCTCCAGACCATAAATCTCTAATTCATGCATGGCTGTTTTAACATCACCACCTATCTACTACACTCTTATACAACTGTTTTTGGACCACATATGGCATTTTACTCCTTCTACCTTAATACAAATGGACCAAGGTCCTGGTTAAAGAAGAAAAGAGCACTGAAGAGTAGGTCAAATGCAAAGATTCAGTTTTCCCACTGGGATAATTAGCTTACTGGGCAATCTATTCTGGTTTAATAATCCTGAATATCATGTCACAGTAACACATTTTGAAGTGCGATATATTGTTGAAGTAAATATAGACGATAAGTGATAAAAAATTAAACCAAGACATAAAGCCGAAATATCCCCAAAAATATTCTGAATGTACAATATCGTTAAAACACATGAGCTGCACTACATAAATGACAGAATTCACTTAAGGAGTTATTATGGATTTATAATGAGTCATAGAAATTCAAAATTCAACACTCTGCAGCTCGATTCTCATTGTAGTACAGAAATATAATAAAAATGTCTGCACTACTACAAAGAAAAAATGATTGTCCCATCTGTCATGTACTGAACAATAAGTCGATATAATACTTTGCTATTTGCCCTTGTCTCTCTTCACAGTCGCCTCTCTGCTCTGCATCCGTTCGGACGAGCTCCAGGAGGCCCTCACCACTCACTGCGTGGTGGCTCGGGGCGAGACCATCGTGAGGAACAACACGGTGGAGAAGGCCACTGTGGTGAGGGACGCCATGAGTAAGGCTCTGTACGGACGCCTTTTCAGCTGGATCGTCAACCGCATAAACTCTCTGCTGCGGCCCGACAGTCAGCAAGGGTGAGGAATGACTCAGCACATGTCAGGAGCAATGCTCTACTGTAAAAAAAATAGTAATAAGCAAGATCAAATCATAGGCTGCACGATTGGTTTTATAATTGTACAGGGAGTAAATAGCTATTGGAACGGAATCTTTTTTTTTTTTTTTCTCAAGGTTATTATCATTTCAGTGACATCACCAATATGGGTCATGTATTGCAAGAAACACTTTTTTTTGTAGTGAATGTTGCCCAAGTTACCACCAGCCACGTTAGGATAGTGAAAGAACAAATTGTTTGTATTTACTAGGACTGTACAATTGCCATGAATTTGAAATCGCAATTTGAGAGGTGCAATTATCAGATCTTTTTTTTTTATAGAGTTGTAACTACCATACAGACCTCGACTAACATTGTTCTAAAATCTGCTGTAGGATGTTGCAGATGATTTTTGTCATACCACATAGGGAGATCTAGGTAGCTCGCCTAGAAGTGCACGTTACACTTATATTAACTGACGTATTTCAGTTTGTGTTCAGTTCTACTGTAGGTTGTTTACAATGTGCAATCTTAACTGAATCTTGCAGTTGAAGCCTATATTGTAAATCTAAATACTTAATCATAATACTTTTTTCCTACAAAATCATGCAGCCATAGTAATTACCAGTATAGGATGGAAGTATTCTGTGGAGCCAATGTTGTTTTAGCATAGCAAGTATGGTAGAATGAATTGTAAAAAGTTAAAAAATTTTATGAATTTATATGCTTATGGCCATACCACCAATGCCTGATCTTGTCTGATCACGGAAGCTAAGCAAGGGTCAGGCCTGGTTAGTAATTTGATGAGAAGAAGCAAAAAGCAATAGGTCAAATTTCTGTCACCTTTTTTCTCATCATGTTCAGGGAGGATGACAAGAGCATAAACATCGGCATTCTGGACATCTTCGGTTTTGAGAACTTTAAGAAAAACTCCTTTGAACAGCTGTGCATCAACATCGCCAATGAACAGATCCAGTTCTACTTCAACCAGCACATCTTTGCTTGGGAGCAGGTGAGGCCATCACTACTGCCCTTAGTACTCCAAAAACGTCCTGCGAGGAACTTTGCCTGCATTTTTCACCTTGGTACTAGCTCATTTCTATGTAAATGGCTACTGCGTGCCATCATTTGTCACTGGACGCTTTAAGGAATATAGCAAGGGTAAAATGTGCTGCTGTCTTTATTTACGGGGTGAAATGAGCGTGGCGATCAGAGTCTTTATGTGCTCTCGTGGGTGTTTTGTAGCCTTTGGGGCTTTACAGAATGGTTTGCTAATGTTAAATGATTTGGTCTCACCCATAGAGGGGCACAATAAATCACACGCCAATGAGGGTCAATTAGATTGGGAAACAGTTAGCATTAAACTCACTCTGGGGTATTGTTGGCACCCGGCCTGGAAATACACTGCCCTATACAGCACTTTATGGACTTGCCATATGAGAATTATACAATGTGAAGATCAGATTTACATAACCTAAAAAAATCCATGTAAAGGTGCACTATGTAACTTTCTGATGCAGGATCAGCCACATGTGTAATGGCATTAAATATATATACATTGTTAGGAAATAACTCAATACATGTACAAGTGATACATCATATTCAGAATACAAATTTTGAATAACTGACAGTTTTCTGGCACAGTTACAGTACAGTACAGTTCATTTGGTGGTATTCAGAGTACAGTTACTTAAAATCAAAGGAATACATTGCAGTACTTGATTACATAATTCAAACTGCACATTATTAGTGCATGTGTGATTTTTCTATCTCCAGTTAGTGAAAGGAAATGCATAACAAACGGCAAAACAAATATAAAGCCGTTTTGCTGTGTGTTTTTACACTATAATTTAAATACAACTTGATGGAAAAGTATTCCAAGCATTCAGAATACAGTACTCTGATTGGACCAGGAATACATTACAAAATACATTTGAATGCAGCTATTCAGTATTCTGTAACTAAATACATTTCAAAGTATTCTCCCCATTACTGAATGTATCTATCTCTATGGAGACAGCAGCAGACACCCTCAGTCCAGGTTATAGGTCAGATGTGTGGAGATGCGAACCTGCTCTGAAGTAAGAATGGTTGTTTTACAAGGTATATAATGAAAAAAGCATAAGGCCATACTGTGGAATATTCCAGGTATATCAGTGAGACAAGAAGGCTGATGAGTTACATAGTGCACCTTTAATTAGTCAGTGTATAAAACATACTCTTGCTCTTCCTTCAAAATACCATTATCTATTTGTACCTTATATGTCTGAAGTCTAGCATGTTTTACTTATCTCTTCGGCCTCCTGTAGGTTTCCCAGTGCGCTGCTCATTCCGCTCACACTGTGAATTTCATGCTAGATTGCCCACTCTGATTTGATGTTGTTTGTTCCTGTTTCGTCCTTTTTCCTTCTCAGAATAGCATAGCTGACTCATACTAGCATCTCTGAGTTAATAGGATGGGATTTCTGCTGCACTATATCTGGCAAAAGCCTTATAATTAATCCGATTGCAAGCAAACATGATCATAATACATCTGATGACTGTTAAAATGCTTTGACATGAATGCTTAAATCAGAACAGAAAGCAGGTCAAAACTTTAAAATGAGTAACATGCTTGCTGCTCATTTGAAAGTTCAATTAATATTGCCTTGCCTGAATGTCGTGCTATGAATTTAATCTGATTATAATTGTAATTACTGCTCCGATCAATTATTAAAAAACTCTGATTATGTAACTTAACTGAATTGGGCTGGAAGATATGATGATAAAAAAACTGAATTGTAATCTGATCTCGAGACAATATGTGATTCAACACTTTTATCTATAATACAGCCCCTCCCACCCCTCCTGTTGATCAGCCTTTCTCATGCTGTCAAGTGCGTGACAGGTGGATTCAACCACTGATAGTGAGGCGGAGGAGTGAACTCACAAACGCAAACATGGCTTAAATTAACTCTTAATAGTAGTATATAATAATATATATAATGTAAACATATACTGCACAATTCATAATAGAATCTAACCCTATTTTTTTGGCATACCTCCATCCCTAACTATATGAATGCTTGTTCTGCACCCCCCAAAAAATGAAGATATGATTCAGAAAACTTGGTTACACTTTATAATAACATATAATATGCCTTAAAGTGATAGCATATAACTTTCAGGGGTTGAAAAGTCAACTGCATAATTCCATGGAAATAAAAAGCATAAAAATACATACTTCTGAACATTCTCCATGGAGGTAGATACATTTTATGCCATAATGTGGAATATTATTTCCAAAGGAACAACAGGATTAGGCTCAACCCTAGGCCACATAAGAGTCAGGCTTGTGCAGATGCAAGCCAGCTCACAGTAAGGACACATGTTTTCTTTAGTTTTTTTGGCAAGGGTGTAGTAACTTTAAAGTTAAATACTGTGGCTTTAATTGGCCTTAATAAAGAACGAGGAAAGACGTATGTATGAATAGTTTATTATGAATGATTCAGGCTTAGAAACTACTTAATTAAGAGGTCAGGAGTTAAAGTATTAATGAAGTAGTCATGAATAATTCTTAATAAACTTGTTGTTCATTATGAATGAAGTCTTTATTAAAGCTAATAAGGCATAGTTATTATAACATATTACAGAAAACTTTGCTTGTAAATGATAATTTGTTGATAAATATAAAAGATCATGCATTGACTGTGTGTGATGTTGGCCTGTAGGAGGAGTATCTAAATGAGGAGGTGGACGCACGCATGATCGAGTACGAGGACAACAGGCCTCTGCTGGATCTGTTTCTGCAGAAGCCTGTGGGCATGCTCTCTCTGCTGGATGAGGAGAGCCGCTTCCCACAGGCCACTGACCAGACGCTTGTAGGTCAGTGCCTTCAGCTAATGTGGGGACAAGACAAGTCTGCCCACGCACTGTGTATCTTTAGTATTGAGAAGCTACAACAGTGGTGTAGAGTGCAACAGTATTCAGCATTATTGTTGTGCAGGTATTGATGTTCTGATTTGAGTTACATAATTGGCAATGGGTGTATTTATTTAATACGAATAAGCTTCTCATGTAATACTTGTCATTTGTGTTGGGTATTAGTGTATGTTAACAAGACACTAAGTAACTTTTGTGGTGTGGGGTGAGATACTAATCGATACTAAAACTAGTATTGAAACTAGATACTAATTTGAGCAGGTATCGATACTAAAAAATATACATCACAGGACAGAAATTAACCTTTTATAAACTTGTGTACACACATGGACCACCATGGAACCTGCCTGGATGATTGAGGGTTTATATACACATAACACCACATACTAATATAAAAAGTATTATTATTTAGCATTGAAAATCACATTCTATTGTCTAAAGAGAGAGTGTTTTGTATTATCATTGTGGTATCGGAATCTGTATTGAGTATCAAGTCTATTACGTGGTACAGAAATTGAGATTTTAGTATCGTGGCAACACTAGTGGGGTCTACAAAGTGCCTGTCTCCATGGAGGTGTTATTGCTTTGCCTGCAATGTTCCAGAATACGGCATTAAATATATCAGTGTTGCATATATTCAATTACAGATATCTTTCTTACCTAAAAAACTGTCTTACTGTGAGTATGGTCCATCTCCACATATCTGACCTGTAACTTGGTAGCTTCTAAATGGAGATGGATACGTTGTGGAGCATTTTATGTGAAGCAAAAACAGGTGGACCTTCCACCAGAAAAGTTTTATTGCTCGGCTATAACATTTTTTTGTGTTTTTTTTTTTTTTTTTGTCAGAGAAATTTGAATGTAACCTCAAGGCCAAAAGCTTCTGGCGCCCAATGAGAGTCGACCTAGGCTTTGGTATCACTCACTATGCAGGAAAGGTAATATATTGAACTAATTAGAACTAATACTTCATAAACACTATATTAACTATATTTAACCAGTAATGCACTTTATTTTTACAAACCCTTCAGGTCACTTACAACGCAGCTGGCTTTTTGGCAAAGAACAGAGACACGCTGCCAGCTGACATTATCCTGTTACTGAGGTCCTCGGAGAATACGCTTATCTGCAAACTCGTCACTCATCCACTCACCATAACAGGTCTGAACTATGGCACTGTGTTTGCCACCAGTATTAGTATTACAGTGGGACACTGTTAACCTTTTAGTCCTCCACTCTTTCAGCTACCAAATACAAGTAGCAGTAATCACATAAAAGCACTAAGTTTCTCAGGATGTCCCTGTGGTTTAGACTAGCTCTGAACCATTTGGGAAAAATGTCAAATTAAAGTGAGACTAAACCCTTAAACTCCACCCAAAACCATATTTCCACCCCCACAGCTAGGTGTTTGTAATCAGAAACACTTGGCTGTTCTCAGGGCAGTCTCATGTGATGTCACCTAGTACTTGAAATTGTAGTTGTCACTGGAGAAAGGACATTTTGAACACAAAGCTTTGTGACTTATGTTAAAAAAAAAAAAAAGATTCTGTTCACAGTTCACATTTTAAACACATCCAAGAGAAATGACAAAAAGAAATATAAACTGACAGTTACAAAATTCTCATGTATCTCAGAACATGTTTGCACAGATCTAAACTACAGGGTTAACAGTTTTTATGCAGAATAAGACAGTATATTTTATTGTTTGTTGAGGAAACTTTGGATTTGCTAATTGCATCCATTCAAATTGCAATTTTGATTCAAATTCGATAAATCTTGCAGCCCTAGCTTGGACCTTACCAGAACACCAGAATAATACGATTGATATTTTCATTAAAGCACTTCAAATATTGTGTGAGCTGCATTCCACTGTGTCCCTAGGGCCACTCTGCTAACTGTTTGTCCCTCTGTTTATTTCCCAGGTAACCTTGCCCACACCAAGGGCAAAGGCATAAACACACTGCGCAGCCCGCGAGGCACGACACGCACCAGCAACCTCTCCAAGGTACTCACACTACTGTCCCTGTTCACTTATCTCTATAACTTTATGTGAAGAGGTATTTGAATGAACTCCTCCTCAGTTTCCCATTCTCTTTTTATTTCTTACTTTAATTACACTTTCTGTTCTTGGTGACTTTAATAAACTCTCTCTTCTCTCCTTTTCTCTGCTTTTCTGCTCTGAAAGATGGGGGTCCTTTCTTTGTACAGGTCTTGTTCTTTCATTCAGGTAAATTGTGTTTCAGATAGTCGTAGTAGTACTTGTGAAGTCATGTTGAAATTGGTTAAGCATAAATTACATGCTTAAAGTTGCTGTACTTGATTTTTTTCTATCTTAAGAACATGAAAAACAGAACCAGTTCATTTTAAAAGGTTTGTGGTGGTTATTCACCGCAAAACATTTCTAAGCACTTTTCACAACTTTCAGAGGCCCGTCACAGTAAAGCTAACAGTTAGCATGCTACCACACACCTGATTCTCGGAAAATAAAACACTATAGAATTAGAGACAGATAGTAGGCTTACACAGCGGACCTCAAGAGCTGCTTTTACAATATATCTGTACTGGGGCCAGACAGTTTGCGCAAATCCATGAAAATCAGTCACAGGCCCTTTAATAACAGTCTCCCTTTTGTCTAAAGATTTGTGTGGTGTAGTATGATCCTTTGACAAAAAACAACTTTCAAGGTTCTCAATTAAATTAAATAAAGCAAAATGGAATTGGCCACTATTTCATAACTCTGTGTCCTATGGTGACCAGTGGTAGCAGAATAGTTTTAGAATCACAATTTAAACCTGATTTGAGCAAATATTAGCTCCCTGTTTCCTTACACATTATTTCCAAAGCTATAAAAAAGTATATTTTCCTGTTACCAGTGGCTAATTCAGTGGCTTAATTACTTTCTGTGTAATAGCAAATTAGTTTAAACTGTGGCAGACTGGATTACAATTCTGCTAAATGTAGTCTTGAGGCACTATTCTAACCTAAAAGCAATTGACAGTACCACCATTCAAAGGAACTGTGTTTGATGCGCCCTGAATCTATTTCAATTCATCTGCATATTTTAGAAAAAAGCTCATCAAAGGATCCTAAGAGGGAGCTCAGAGCGGTTAGATTCTACAAACAGTGCTGGGCTCTTGTGCTTTTAAATGTGCTGTTCCCTGGTGTATCTTTAACAAGTCCCCAATTAGGTTTATCTAAGCCTAGTAGGAAGTAGGCTATTTTGGTTTTGAATTTGTAATATACTACCTGTCCACTAGAGGATTTGGCATGCTGCGCTCTATTATGTGTTGAGAATGACTTGTATGCAGTGTTTTATGTGATGACGTATCTCTTTACAGTCTCCTTCTCGGGAATTCAGCCCTGACAAAAAAAGCTTGCTTGATGTGCCATGTGATGACATAATGCACATGCAAACGGTGACTGTGATCTTCTAAAAACAATCTGTTGTTTTTAGAAGAAATGGTTTGAAGAATAGATACACTATTCTCTCTGCAATACAATGATTTAAAAATTTTCCTCTTATTTAACAACTTTTTTTTTGAGCAGATACCGATATCCAATATTTATCTTGCTGTTGTGGCCAATAACTAATATTTGCATACTTGATACTGATATTAAGCTTTTAAAATGCATAGAAAGGACCAAATCTATGTTATGTTATAGTTAAGTTTGCAAATTAACTACTCACTGTAAAAATAATAACTAAATGTATCTGGGATATTTTCATTCATAAGAGGACAAATTGGGAATGACACACAAAAACCACAAATATCAGCCAAATTTTCAATATTGGATACCGATATCTGGGTAAATCCTGCTATATCACTGATAACCAAGAAACCATCCCTACTTGTAACCTAATTTGTATTTGTACACTTTTCATAGTCATTTTGCTATTTGCATTTGTTTATTATTTTAGACTTTCTCAATCTGTAAATCTTCCAAAGAACTTATATTTTAGTCAGGTATTTGAATTTGATGTTTTTTCTTTGTAGTCTGACAGAGACACGCCTTACCACCCACGAGAAACCACAAACATGAGAACGCAAACTGTGGCCTCCTACTTCAGAGTAATTTCCATTCCATATCCCCAATCAAATTATCTTCTCTTAGTTTACAGATTTTTCTAAATTTCAACCATCCTTTGTTATTTCCAGTACTCTCTGATGGACCTGCTATCTAAGATGGTGGCGGGACAGCCCCATTTTGTCCGCTGCATCAAACCCAACAACGACCGGCAGGGCAGTAACTTTGACAGAGAGAAAGTGCTTCTCCAGCTGCGGTACACGGGGGTCCTGGAGACAGCCAAGATCAGGCGTCAAGGCTACTCCCACCGCATCCTGTTTGCCAATTTCATCAAAAGGTCAGTATAATAGTCGCGTTCATGAAGTTTGGCTAAAATTTGGCTAAATATGGATGCTTTTATAGGTATTCAATTTTGGCTTACAATGCTAACGAGGAGCCACCTGCAACACCAGATACCTGTTCAGCCATTTTGGAGAAAGCCAAACTGGAGAACTGGGCCATGGGAAAGACAAAGGTACCATGCATTCAGTACACCATACAAATTAGGAATTATTATTTTGGATTAGACTCAAATTATGTATGGATGTTACAGCAGTTATTGGTAAAGGAGTTTGTTCATCAACTGTTTTTTTCAATTTTCTCAATTAATTTCTGATTTGGAGTGACATGTTTTCACTTTTAGCACTAGAGACACATTTGCTGCTCATACTGTTAATATTGGCAATATATCACACTGGGTAAATTACTTTTGCCAGAAAATCAGATAACCCAGTAAATAAATCTGATTTTGTGAAATGTGTCAGTTAATTAGTGGATTTTTAGAGTTGTATTTGGAAGTACACTGAATTTCAAAATAACTATTTCAATATTTAACCATTTCCCATTCATTTTTCTCTGTGTCACATTAGTTTGGCCTTTATTTTGCATATTTTCCTTGTCAACACTTGCACAGATGTGATCAGAAAAAAAATCTGATTACTCACATCAGATTGAACTCTTTCCATGGCACTCTAGAAATCAGATAATGATCAGATTTTTGGTGTGCATGTAAACATAGCAATTGTCACATACAATGAATATACTTGCTTAGGTTGACATCTGCTTATATTGTGGTTGAAAAAGAAAATCAAAACATATTACAATTATAATGATTTATACTTTGCATTTTTTTTCAATTTCTTCCCAGGTGTTCCTTAAGTATTATCATGTAGAGCAGCTGAACCTGATGGTGCAGCAGACCACGCAGCGCATCATCCTGCTCCAGGCCTGCGTGCGTGGCTGGTTAATCGCCAAACGCTACCGCCGCATGTTAAAGGAGAGAGAACAAAGTGCTTTGGTCATTCAGTCAGGTCAGTACCATTATCACAACCAGAAACGATCATTCTTTTAATTTTGTTTATTTATGTAGAGAATAAAGACAGAAGTAAACAAAACAATAACAAAAACTGCAAGGAATAACATTAAAGTATTGTGAAAAATTGACTTTTCGGAACTGTCTACCATGTTATAACGTTCAGTCTTCAAAAACATGCCTGAATAGGTTTGGTTATGTATATATCTATGTGGTTAACAGTGTGATTCTGTGCTCAGCCCATCACCACTCATGCTCTCACATGAGAATTTGACTGATGCAATGTGCAGTAGTTTAATTAGCAAAAGGCTGATTGTGTTGTGATACCCTCCATTGCTCAGTCATTACTTCAACCTTTACTTTTACCCTCCCCATCTTTTCTCATATGTAGCACTGTCCCTCACCCCCAAATTTCCACATTTTCTGAAACAATCATGCATTATGACGTGTTTGTTTTGATCTGCACAGCTTACAGAGGTCATCAAGTCCGAAAGAAAGTGGCTGATGATAAAAGTAAAGCCAAGTTGGAGGCATTCATCATCCAGTTTCAGGCTGGTGAGTACAATAAGATCCAGACATTTGGATGTACAGACCGTGAGGCAGTTGTGTTTTTCATATCGGATTATGGTTTGTTCGCAGTTTGTCGGGGTTATCTCGCCAGAAGGAAATACAAAGAGCTGGTGGATGAGAAGAACAAAGCTGCCACAAAGATTCAGGCTCGATACAGAGGACACAAGGAGAGGAAGAGCTTCCAGAGAAAACGGTTAGACATTTGAATTATTTAGATTTAGATTAGTCAGCAGTTTCAAAACATATTATCAGTCTGATCCCAACTTAAAAGGACTGAAAAGAAAGGTAAAGTTTTCAGCGGTGGTACTAAAAACACAGTTATGTATAAATTGCACCAATAAGTTGCAATTTTCAATAAGAAAAGAAGTAGGGTAACTGAGATGGGAATAGAATATTTTATATCAAATACACTCAATTAATACAATTTATTTATTTTAAATATGCAATTTACCTTTCACTAAACCAAGCAATTGAAATTTATTATTTTTATTTTTTTTTTTTTTTTTTTATAAAGATGCATATTTAATCTATGTAAATTGCTGTTCGCAGGTTACAAAGTGATGGAATGTATGTTATTTCTATAGAAATTACCTGGCAAATCTAGAATGGTATCTTGTTTTTATACAGGAGGATTTGTCTGGTCACCACACCCTCCATTGCATCTCAAGCCAGAACCAAACATGTACTCTGTAATCAGAAATCCAGAATGTTTTCCAGTCCCTTGTGATATTTTTCCCTTTCTTTTCTCCTAAGCACCCATATTCATTTTGATATGGATGAACTATGCCTATCCCTGATTGGCTAATCCACCTGTCAGTGATGCCCATCTGAACTCAGAGCCACTGAATATAATATAAATATTATATCTCAAAAGTGCTCAGAGTGGAACCTATAAAAAGGAGCTGAGTCTGGGATACTTGTGAATGTGTGACTCAGCTAATGGAGTTTTTAATTCCTTTAGCTGAGTCACACAGCCAAAGGAACTTTTAAATTTACCGTGTTGTATGTTTTAGGGAGGCTATTGAGAAAGAAAAAAACGAGAAAGCTGCTCAAGAAGAACAAAGTGCAGAATTTGAGCAAAGCTTCGGAGGAGGAACAAACACCAGAGAAGAGTCCAGACCAGGTATCCAATGGTGATGATGAAGCTAAGGCAGCTGTGGTGCTTCAGAGCAACTACAGAGGTTACAAGGAGAGGAAGAAGTTCAAGGAGAGGAAGAAGACTATGGCCGGTGCCGAACTAGAAATACCAACTGAGACCAAGGAGGTGAGCAGCGGAGAGGCAGAAACAGCATCTGAAAAGGAAGAGGAAGAGCACACAGAAGCCGAAGGAGACTCCGTTATTGAGAATACCCCAGGAGGTGATGAAACAAACCAAGATAGTAATTTGGAAGATGAGACGAAAGCTGCTACTGTCCTCCAAAGCAATTTCAGAGGGCACAAAGAGAGGAAGAGACTACAAGAAGAAGGCAAGATCCCAGCCAAGAAGGACAAAAGTGCAGAACCAACAGATGAAGTTAGTAATGAAGCTAATGAAGAGCCAAACAAGGAAGCAGTGACGGAAACTCCAAAACAAGAAGCAGATGGAGAACCAGCGGAAGGCCAAGACGGACTAGACGAAGAGAAGGCTGCTACGGTTCTCCAGAGCAACTTTAGAGGTCATCAGGAGAGAAAGAAGCTGAGAGAAGAGAGGGAGAAGAAGACTCAACAGGAGAATGGAGAGGAGAGCAAAGAGGAGGTGGAACAAGGAGGAGAGGTAGATGTTTCAGACGTGCTGATCGAACGCAAAGAAGAGGGTGATGCCGAGAAGGAGAGGCAAGAAGAGGAGCAGGCCGCAGTCAAGATCCAGAGCAATTTCCGAGGGTACAAAGAGAGAAAGAACCTTAAAGCCAACAAGCAAAGTGCACAAAATGATGCAGAGCTGCTGGAGGAGTTCTCTAAAGAGGTGAGTGAGGAATTATATTGCCTAATCCATCTTTTAATGTACTATGTAACTTTTCTCATTGAGGGTCTTCCACCTTCTTGTCTGCTTGTCTCCATGAAGATGTTGCATTGGATGTCTTTATCAGTGGCCAAAATGGCATCTATAAACAGGAACTCAGTCTGGGATATTTGAATGAATGTGAATGTGTGACTTGAAAAACATTCATTCTTACTTTGAGTCGGCTCCCCTCTCCAATGGCCTGACCTTTAACTTGGCTGTCACCTGCTGTCATGCAGATAAGCAGGTGGGGGACCTCCACCAGAAAAGTTATGCAGCTTTTCTTTAAGCCACAAAATAAAAAAAAGTTAAAAGTATTAAGTAGTATTAAAAAAGTAGCACACAATTGAAGTACACTGAGTCAGCTGATGAGTGGAAACATTTTTTTATTGGTAGCAACTTTGCAGGTTGGCAGTTCAGCCTGACATTTACTCATGCATCCCTGTAGTTACAGATTAGCTGGCACTTTAGTTAGTTAGTGTGTTTGTCTTAGGGCAGCTATGGCTAGAGATAGCTTCCCAACACTTTCCCTGGGGAGTGAGAGAACTTTGTCAAATTTATAAAGCCTAATTTACAGTTAATCCAAGTCGGTGAAGGCAACAACTTTATACAAACATTACTAAATACTTGTGGAGAAACAAATCACTTGTTGTCTTATTTTCCACATTTTGCTTCCTTGTCTGCGCTCAGATCTCACAGGCGGCTCAGGATTTTGCGAGCCGGCAGCAAAAACTGAACGAGATGCTCCAGGCCCATCAATCAAAGCTGGAGAACAATGTGAAGGGAAACACAGTGAACGGCCACGCTCCTCCGCATGCCCAACCAGGTGAGATAAGGCAGATTGGCCTGATGAAACGCATATTATAATCCATTAGATGCAATACAAAACAGTGTCAGGAGGGGACCCTGGGTTAATATGTGTTTACAATATGCTCCACATTGTTTTTCATTGCATAATTAAGAATGGCAGACTAGCTTTGGTTTATCGGTTCTTGTCCTCTATTCACTAAAGACAAACTAGCAAGTAACATTATTTTGTATTAATATGCCTCATACCTGTATAAAGCAGGAAAAGTAGGGCCAAAATGTGATAACTACACTCTGAAATTATTTATGCATAAATATCCTCTGCAAACAACAATATAACTTGTCTGTATGAAACTGCAGTTAGGTCTAAACTGCAGTAGACCTCTACAAATTAGGGTTGTCATCAAAAATATCAGATACTAATCGATACTAAAACTAGTATTGAAACTAGATACTAATTTGACCAAGTATCAATAGTAAAAAAGTAATATTCATAGGACATAAATGAACCTTTCCTGAAGAGCTTTGGAATTATCTTGAGCTGTATTAGAATAAAACCCCATACACAAGTATACACTCACGGACCACTATGGAACTAAAGTGACGACTGAGGGATTACACAGATTACACAGGTGGTAATATAAAAGAAAGTACTAAGATTTAAGGTTGAATATGACATACTTTTGTCTTAATAAAGAATGTTTTTTATTATCATCATGGTATCGGAATTGTATTGAGTTTCAAGTCTATTCCTTAGTATCGAAAACTGAGTTTGAAAATTAGTCACTATTGTAAACTTAACCTTCTACTACATTGATAGGAGAGGCGCATGGGGCCCAGTAGGCATAATTAAGTCACAATGTAATGCTTAATTGCTATTACTTTTGCGCTTAGCATACTTATAGGTTAAGTTACAGTATTTCCTGTTGAACTTGACTGAACTAGACTGAATTGTGTTGTCCAGGCCTGCTCATTCAGAGAGGCGGCTGGGGACTTTAATACAGTACTCCCATGATGCTATCTCTGGTCCACGTGCTCTTTTCTTCCTCGTGATTTGTGATTACATCAGAAAAACTGCGAGTCAAGTGCCCAAACAGGAAGCGCTCCTCTACCTGACGTGTCATCAAAAATCAAATGTGATGTGTACAGGCGATAGGTGTAATTGCTTTTTGGACGGGAAGGGGGAGAGATAATTGAAAGTTCAGTGCCTGGGAAAAAAAAAAATAAATAGTGGAGAAAATGTCATCCTCGCTGTTGGTTTGGACGTCATTTAATCATAATAACGAAGGAGAAATATAATTGTTTTGTTCTCATTTTAAACTATGAAGTTTTTTGACAGAGTTTGAATTTGTTAAGAGATTATGCCAGCTTATTGTAGTGATAACAGTAATAATAGTAGCATTAATCATAATAGTACTTGCAACAGTAATTGTAATAGTAATAGTAGCCGTAGTAATAATAATAGTAACAGCGATAGCAATTGTAACTGTAAAAGTAATCGTAATACTAACAGTAACAATAATAGAAACTGTAATAGCAATAGTAACAATAATGGTAATAGTAACTGTAAAGTTATTTTAATTAATTATTATTATTAATTTCTTTGAATTTGGACAATACATAGTAATAAACATTTCTAGAAATGTGCCAGTATAATAGCTCAACAGATAGATTCCAACTGTAGTTACCATGGCAATGTGTAAAATGCCAGCAATATACAAAATCTACCTTATATACATTAAAGTTAGTAAATACTTAAAAGACCACATAAAAGCAGATTATTGGATGAAACCTGTAACACTATTCTGCAAAAGACACACCACAACAGTGACATAGTTTGAGACATAATATACAGGTACATTGGCAGGCAGCACAAAATAAGCACAAAGAAATTCATTACATTATTCCTATTATTAAAGGTTTAATTTCTTAAGTCAAGATTTTTAGTAAGTAATAGTAACAGCAATAAGAACTGTAATAGTAATAGCAGCAGTCTAAAACCCCTTACACATTTTGATGAGAACAAAAATTTGCCAAGAATATTGCTGAATGAATTGCCCATATTATTTCCAAAGCCTTCCACTCATATAAAATAATCCCCCATTATCTCGTCAGGTCACTTCCCCATCACCAATTTGGTCCGTCCTCATAAATTTGACTTCATACCAATCACTTATGACGGGCCAAATGAGGGCTGAGTCACATTGTTCTTCATGGGAAAGGTCATCAAATGTTAATCTTGTTTTTGCCAGTGAGCGTTTCAACAATTATGGCAGGGTTTCATAATAAGTGTGTGAAATTGGCTCTCGTCATTGGGGTAATACACAGTGACCTTTAAATGGAGTCGTAGTATGAAAATGACAAAGTTTGAACGCACCTTTACATCAGATTTAGACGTGATGGATTATTTGGGTTTCGTTTTCCCCCTGCCTTAGCTGTAATTAATCACCGACTGTAAGCAAAGGTCAGTGGGAATTATGATTGGATTAACACGGTCACACATCAACAGACAGTTACATACAATACAAAACAAAGTAACACCTCTCATTTCATGCCACAGCGATGATGAGGAATTGAATTGTCACAATGTTATGGAATACTTATGTGCATGTCAGGGGTTGGAAAATCCAAAGCCGCCAAAGGCCTTAGGGTTAAACTGCAGTGGAGATAGAGGTCAGGTCGATAGAGGCGACAAGGTCAAAGGTCAGAGTGGAACATTCGGGCAGTTGCTATAATCCATCCAGCTGCATGTAATGTAAAACGGTAGGTTCTGCCACTTGCAGCAAGCTTGCAACTGCAACATGTCTGCTATAGAGAATACAAGACAAAGGTGATATGATGTACCGAATGTGTAGAAATTATGTCACAGTAAAGAAAAATCTCAAAGTTTTAGTTTTGAAAACATGCACACACAAAAAATGCATATCTTCCAATCAAAAGTGAAAGATGTTGAATAAATACAATGGTGTGAGTGCTGTTGTCCTGTTTCAGCGGAGAAGAGGAGCTCAAGGACCCCCCGCAGGTCACAGCAGCCTAAGACACTCAACTCTCCAGAGGACTCCACCTACTACAACCTCATCCATGTGAGCAAGCCCACTCTACTGTTCCAACTACTCATTTCAACAAGTGCATTTTCCATTTATCACATTTAGCAAGTGTTGGTTCAGTGTTACTCTTTTTTATATGCATCTATGATTGGCAACATAATAACTTGAATTGTTAAATTTATTTTGGTTTATAATCCAACATTTTTCTCTTATTCTTTCAAACACATTACTGATTGATTATGGTAAATGGTAAATAGTCACATTTTTATATAGTGCTTTTCCACCTTCAAGGCATTAAAAGTGCTTTACATCAAGGAACCACTCACCCATTCACACACACATTCATACACCAGTGTACAACCAGACACACTGGCAATCTGTATCCACTGAAACAACGTACTATAAAAACTTTTGATATGGTAAAAGCCTCATGACAATAATGCATTTATTGTTTTTCACAGCGTTCAGTCCAAGATGATAAGCGCAGATCGAGGAAAGATGGGTGAGTGACCAGGTCCAATTCTTTTGCACTTCATTTACTTTCGGCATATCACCTCCAGCTCATACTACCTCACCCTTACGATTAACACCACCCTTATGTTGAGATAATGTAAGAGCATCCATACATATTAAACACAGATCCCACAAGGAGAGAGCAGATAGTCGGAGCGATAGGGTTAGAGAAGACCCCCCTATCTCCCACACACATACACACAAAAGACACACACAGGTGGGGAGGGCTAACCATCAAGGGTAATCATTTGTTAGCAGATAAATAAAGGTAGGAGCAGCGACAATGGACAGGGCCTGGTTACATGCATCATTAAGGACGAGAAGGTCAACAGGACAGATAGCATCGCAGGCCGGCGCTGACAGCAGGGTGATGGGACAGAGTGGGAGAAAGTGGGAGGTAGAGGAGAAGCAGGCACAAGTGTGGTGCTGATAAGAGGGAAGGAGGGCATTTAAGAGAGAGCAAAAATACATTTACAAAAGGTCTAAGGAAAAATATGTATATTGTTCTTATTATTGTGAGCAGTGGAGAGGTACCTGTCGCCTGAAGATAACAATGTGTTTGTATCCCCTATCAAGTTGTGTAAGCAGGTTTTGTCTGGCAGCGCTCCATGGGCTGTATGCTTTATCTTTAGACAGTTTCCTTTCAGTTCTTGGAATATAGCCTAGATGAAGATGAGCTCAATCAATTCTCGAAAGAGCATTCACACATAATCTTTAGTTTTGTAAGAAAACTCATTGGAAACTCAACTGACTGGAAATATAGTGGTCTGGTAAAATGTGCTCAAATAATGTTCAGATTGGTTCTGTGTACTTTTGTTATAACAGTCAGAAATTATGTGATTGTTTGCTCTGCCACGTACTTGAAAATGTACTTAGTCTGTCAATTAGGGCTATGCAATTGATAAAATTTTAATCGGGATTGAGATTCATTTCAAATTGCCAATTATCAGCTTGGGTCTTTTAAATCCAGAGGTCCACAGCTGATCAGCTGTCAGTAAAAGCATGTGGCTTGGAGCAGAGTTCTGACTTATTGTTTATGTTCAGATGATTAATATTGAAATATATTTGTTTTTAATAAGACAAAATAAAATTAGGGGTAACAAAGACACTTTTTGGCACATTCAGAGCCCTACAGTTATCATCACTTAGTTGTATCTAAACTTGTGTCATCAAGTATCCACATGGGTCTGATTATAATCTAGAGGAGAATGCTTCATAGCCAAAGTCTGCTCACTAAAACACTAAACACTTTATAGCCTGATCTAGTCCAATGCCGCCCAGCCCACAGTGGAGCAGAGGTGGTTAGCAATAGCAGCGAGCCAAAGATGAGGGTAGCTCTCCTGCGACCATAAGCTGACCAACAGGGCACAGCCATGTCCCCACTGGTCCAGGCTCCAACACAACTAAACGGCTTATACAGTGTGGTGTCAATGTAACTGAGCTAAGATAATTACTGGAAGGAGGTACACTATCTGCTATCAGCATATGTTCAAATATGTGAGGCACATTGATCTACATAGACTTCGTTTTCCTCTGGCTCGGTTCATGTTGGGGTCAAAGCAAAGGTCCAGCTACAGAACAGCCACAGTGAGACTAGCCTTTGTGATACTGATAGCTTTTTTACAGTGTGGTAGGCAGAGAGATGTTGTAAATCACTGCATTTTAAGTGGTTGGTTATCCATTCGTATGCATGTTTTAATCTAACAACAAAGAAGTTGTAAACTTTTTTTTTTTTTTTAAAGTTAATACAATATGATGTGTTGTAAAAGCAGCCATTTTGGGGGCGAAATGGCAGTTTGTTAGATAAGAGTCATGTGGAAGATACTGCTTGGAACAGAAAATTATATTCAATCAGAGATGGCATTGGGTGAGAGCCATGTGAAATCAAGTGCGAGTGCCTATTCCAGACAGTTGTTTTTCTGTCATGGTTCAACATCATAGTGAAAAGAGGGACTAAGTGGGTGGGGCTAACAGTTCTGAAACATGTTATTCACTAATGGTTCAAAATCAAGATGTGGCCCTAAGAGATTAAATATATATTTTCTGTTCAATACCAGCATGTGTGCCATAATTGTGTAAAGCTATTATTTGTTTATTTGTTTAATAATATTTAAAGTAACAACAATATGATCATGATTTTATTGTGCCAGTCATCACATATATCTTATAATGAGTTAATTTGGAGAGGAAACTGAAGGCCTTATTCTTTGACACTTGACTTATTCTTTGACACATGATGCTTTTCCAAAAATGTTAAAATAGCTAAATAAAAGACGCAATCATTCTCCATTCGCCCTTAGATTACATAACTTATATACCTCATGACAATAATGGTTTAGTACAATTTGTTTGTCTTACAGTCCTGGAAAGTTACTGGACATAGATGACCAGTACTACCCAGGCCTGTCCCCCACCTCCACCCCAGAGAGGGGCCAGTCTGAGGAGAGGCCAGAGTCTGGGAGCAGGAGTGTGTCTCCAGAGAAGAGAGAGTCTGGGAGCAGGAGTGTGTCTCCAGAGAAGAGAGGGTCTGGGAGCAGGAGTGTGTCTCCAGAGAAGAGAGGGTCTGGGAGCAGGAGTGTGTCTCCAGAGAAGAGAGGGTCTGGGAGCAGGAGTGTGTCTCCAGACAAGATAGGGCAGAGGGAGAGGGCAATGACCGAACAGCTGCCTCAGAGACGGAACTCAGAAAACAGGTTTGTCCAATCAGAAGTATTTTTAATAACATCTGCAACAAATTATTGTAATTTTTGTTGATCTGGACAGTATGATGTAACCTCAGAAACATATTGCTATTGCTGTAGTTGAGTGCAGTAGGTTGCATTCAAGTTCATGTCATAATTTCAGACGGAGGGTGGATGTAATCATTTTTTTTATTTTATAACTTTACCTTAGTTTATTCATCAGCAGCAAAGATGTTGGACTTTGTGCGTTTTTTGTTTCATGTGGACAGGCCCAGTTATTACTGAGATGTTAACCATAAACAAGGTCAATAAATCTGCAATCTGACAGTTAAACCGCAAACTACCATAGAATTTTGACCTGTCTGCTAGCTCAATTTTAAACTATTATAGAATGTTGAAATATATGAGATGTCACGTGTATTTTGTTTCACAGACAACTACCTAATACAAATCAAACAGCATACAAACTGGTACTTGAAACATGAGCGTTCACTACTGAGGCCATGTTCCAATACAAAATCTGTGATCCAGGCAGTGTGTCTGTACCACACGTGTGCCTGGTCAAACAGTATAATAATGACTGTATGTACATGTATTTCCCCCAGAGCTACGGGCCGTTCCTCCTGACAGCACACACACATGATAAATGACAATCTGTCCTGAACATGAATCACTCGATGTTTTCCTTCTATTCACTCTTCCTCTACATCTTTCGTGGTTCTGTTTTTTCTACTCACTTCTGCCCTTTGTCTGAGCTCAAAGTCACAATCACTGCTGTTTGTGTGCAGGAACTCTGTCCCGAGAATGGTCTCCACAGAAAGTCACAAAGAAGACAACCCCTACGACTTCAGACACCTGCTGAGGAAGACGTCGCAGAGGCAGAGGCTCATCAAGCAGTACTGACTGCACCTGGAAATTCTGCATCAACAAATTATGCTGTTACAATGGACTTTTGCAATGTCACAAGACACTTGTAGATACTTTTAATCATGTATAATAATGTAAAATAATAGAGACTATTAATGGAAAACGATTGAGCTATAATGGTCTGGTTAATCTCTCTCTTTTGTTCATAATTGAGTGTATGTTGGTCTTATCAAAGGTCTTGCCATACACGGTCTATTGTTTGACTTTTATTAGTTATTATGTGTAAATAAATGAAAGCCCCATATTTTCAGAATAGAGCAGTTGCATGTATTGATTTGTTGTGCTCCAGTGGGTCCGTCTCTTCAAATGAAAAAGTAAGGATTCAATTAATTTTAAAGCTACTATAGAAGCCACTAGATCATAATTTTACCAAATAAAAATAAAATAAAAAAAAGGTAATACTTTATTCCTTCAATCACTGCTTATAAGTAACTTTCTTGCTCTTTTTCTTACATGGAGGCTAAAGAAAGAGCACAGCCAATAGTCCAAACCGGACTTCTACTTTATGAATTACACATTATTTCAAACAATGCAGATGTTTCATGAAGCCTTGTTGAAGCTGTTCGGGTGTCACACTGTCATCACTAGGCTGCTCTTTTCTTGAGCATTTCAGTGAGATTGAACCCCTGACCTGTATGTGACATTTGAATGGAGAAATGCCCCACAGGGAATGTTAGTGAATTTTCAAGCTCACGCTGAATGGACAGACCTACATGTATGAAAACACATTGTGAACACAGCACAACGATGCAGTAACCACAAAGAGGACATACCTGACCTGTGCAGACTTGTGCTTTACAAATATGCACAGGATATTACAACATACAGAGCACATGCACCACAAAGTCCCAGACACTACTCCCACATTTACAATGATATGTTTATTTGTGCTTTTGTTCCAGATAGTGGACATGCTTTGTCATTATGATAAAACTAAACGTATGGTTTGGATCAGATTGCATTTTCACTTGATGTCAGGCAGACATTTCTAACTCCTGCACTTTGTTATAGATTTAAAGTGTGAAACTACCCAAGTTGAGGCTGTATTTTGACAGTATAATTTGAATTTAGGTGTGCCTCAGTCAAGAATGATGTCTGAATTTATATCCAAGTATAATCCATGGAGTCTAAAAGTGGAGACTTCTACAACCTAACACTTTCTGAATACTTCCACCAAATGCTCTGGATTTACACTGGATGTGAATGGTAAAAATTCAAACTGGTGACGCCCCACCATGCAGTGCCTGTAGAGGAGGGTGCCACAGGCACGTCATGTATTTTAGCCAAGTGTCCTCACCGCCCTGCTGCTTCCTCCTCCCGGAGGCGGCCAATTACAGGCGTCGCTATACAACAAAGTAGGTCTGCAATTTGTGGAACACAAATGAGCTGGCTGCACTGTCTGTATGGAGGGTAAGTTAAGCAGAGGACACAATGTTGGGAATGTATGGAGTCACGACGCACAGACGCAAAAGCCTTCGTCATGACTTGAGCTGAATCACGGAGGGATTTCTTTAGTGACGTGAAATTTACAATTAGAGATGGCTCGTGCTGCATAACCACGGCTTCCAGCAGCTTTTTGACGACGTTTAACCCCTTATACTTTTGTTTTTTGTTTATTTTTTTTGTTAAAAGCAACCTCTTCTAAAGTCTCTTTCTATTGATGTAGCTTTTCTTTGATCTGACAAATGTATCTTTTGTGTTGATGTAATATTTCGGGAGCCAAAAGAGCGTGCTGTGCGTGGGAGCGCGGAGCGTGCGCGTGGTAGTGAGGAGAGCTGTTGGAGCAGTGGAGACGCTGCTGCGTGCAGCGCGGCTGTGCACCTGTGGACCTCTGCAAACACTGTGGACTCTTTCTGTGTTTTCCTTCATTTACCTGGGATTTGTCTAGAGCCTAAAGCCCGAGAGAGTCGGATGCGCGGCTGGATTTGGAGCAGCCTGTCCAGGTTCAGCACCACCGCTGTGAACAGCTCCCGGTCATCGCGTGGATGGGCTCCGGTCTGCGAGCGTCGAGCAGCTCCTGAATAACCATGGCATCGCACGGCTTCTGGTCCCTGGGCGCGGACAACACGGGAGCAAACCCCGGGAGTCAGAGCCCCAGCACGCGTGAGTGGAGCTTTGTTTTTTTGTTTTGAGGAGAAGCGCACATAGCCTCACTGCTCTAGCGCCCGTTCACTGGCTCAATGGGCCTGTTTTCTTTTTCTGTCTGCCTTCCTTATCTGCCCTGCGAGGCGCGTGGCATGTGTTAGAAGAACATTTGTGCCAATTTACTGTCCAGGCGCTCATAATTCTATTCTGTTTATTAATCATCGATTTTCTTTATAGCCAGGGCTTGGTGCCAAGCAGCGGCCCAGAAATTACCTGTAGGAATTGGATCAAAATTATGTGGTACGTTTGCATAAGCTGTTGTCTTGACCTCATTTTCACCGTGTTAAAATATTGGTTTGTTACTTACGGATCCTTGTGTCATTGACTGTATATTCTCACGAAGCCCTGCTAAATGTGGGAGAAGGAGAGAAACCCGTGGATCCTGGCGCCAAACAGCCGCCACCGAGCGCTCCTGGCCCCGGCTGCGGCTGCACCAAAACCTGCACCTGCAACAAGACTGCCGCGTTCTCTGACCTCTATTCAACAGGTACATGCACGCCAAACACGGGCACAGAGGGGCCATGGCATCTCCTGGACAAAATAAAACGCAAAGACATATTTAGCCTAATGGTTTCCCGCCCTTGACGACAATTAATCAAAAAGTAAAGTAGGCCTAACTTGGCTTTCTTGAGATTTTAAGACACATTGCAAAGATATACATCTATGTTTGTTGCTTAAAATCCTTTTTTATTTTTATTTATGTTTTAGTAGACGTCTTTACTGCCACTGCTCACTTTGTTAAGGTCACCTTCAACGAAATGACACATCGCAGGTGCGCTCTGCTGCGCTGCTAAATTTCCAATAAAAAATTACATATTTTTAAAATACACATAGGCAAAGGCTGTTATTCTGGCTGTAGGCTATTTTAATAAAGATCAAAAAGCATGAAAAGAACCCAACATTTTTTACTTAAAAAAAAATACAGGCCCATTTAAATGTTTTGAAGATATATCCGTGGAAAAAAGTGTTTTACACACCTTGTGTTGGGATGTTGCGCAGACCTGCTCCCGGCCGCGGATGGAGACTCCAAAACCATGACGTTCCTGCAGGAGGTCGTGGACATTTTACTGGCCTACATCGTAGAGTCCTTTGACCGGGAGACCAAAGTGATAGACTTCCATTACCCGAACGAGCTGCTCCAGATGAACAACTGGGAGCTCCAGAGCCAGCCCGCCTCGCTCGATGACATCTTGATCAGCTGCCGCGCCACGCTCAAGTACGCCATCAAAACAGGTAGGCCCCGTGCACCGAGGAGCCCCCATGATGAGAACAAACATGGCGGCGTCAGAAAGTAGACACTGTCCACGTTTTATCAAAGGAAAACCGTTACTATTTAGCAGTTTTACGACTAAATTAATTGTGCGTAACTTGAAATTAATTAGGCCGCGTTTTTATTCACTCATAGACTCATTTTATCCAGGTCTAATTATAAGTACAACTAATGGAGGCTACTTTTCTTTTATTAGTCAATTATCTAGGCTAAACTTCATTTGACCTTGGTTACAATGTTAAAAGAACAAAGAACGTGCAGAACAAGGAAACAAAATAGCCTTAAACGAATTATTAGAATCTGTCTAAAATTAGATTAAAATAAAGTCCAAAATGTGCCCCTTTATAAATGTTTTTTTTACACCAAAATTAGGTTGAAATGCGCAGGTGTAAAAATAGTTCCGCTGGGGGATAATGGAGCACGCCCACAAAAGGCAGAGAGGGACTTGTCCTTTTTTCAGCTGCTGCATGGCCACCAGACCGATAAATGGTGACGCAGTAAATCTGTTCCACCAAGGAGCACATAATAGTCTAATAACCGGGCTTCACAGGTCAAGTCCATTATTCTGATCTGACTGACAGGACAGCAGATGAGTGCAAATTTATCCAAAAAATATATGCCTACTTTTCTGCAGACATGTTCTCCTGCATTTGGCTTGTAACAATTTATAATTAGGAGATGCCTTCTCTTTTATGCCAGTATCTTTTACGTTTTAATTACTGTGTTTTCCCCATCCTGCCATCCTGTTTCTCTAAAAATGTTTTCACAATTTCAAAAGATGCCTCAAAATGTCATGGCAGCTGCATATGCAACCTACAATTAAGTGGTTAAAAGATGTCAGATTCTCTCCAAACTTACAGTCACTATAAAGACACCGTTTTTTATTTTATTTACAGGAGATGAAATGTTTAAATTGCACCCGACTTACTTCCTTTATTATTTCTGTCTGATTCAGCCCACCCCAGGTACTTCAATCAGCTTTCTACAGGCTTAGACATGGTCGGACTAGCAGCTGACTGGCTAACATCCACAGCCAACACCAATATGTAAGTATGTGGCCTGTTTCGCCTGATTGTAATGATAATAACAATGAATTCTATTTCCGTCTTGTCTGTTGGCTGTCTGCGCGGGGTCTGCTGCCGCTGATAGCTGCTTTTTCCCCACTCAATCACAGCGAATGAAAAGCGTGGAAATAAAAGAGCACGCGCCCCCTTTGCCCCTCCCTTTCACCCCTCCTGCTTCTGCCTTTTATCCCTCCTTGTCACCTCTGATCCCCATGGGGATTCAAGAGGGGAAATTAGCTCTGAAATTAAATTCGGACTAATCTGCTGCAAATTTGAGTGTCTGTTTTCAGGTGATAAACTCCCTTGGCAGAGGTAGAGAAACTGCGGATGGTTAATGTTTACACAAGGAGCCTTTTAAATGCATTGTGCGTAATGTAAGAAGTCTAAGCAGGAGCTCTGAAGGAAAAAAAAAAACATATATTTTTTAAAGATAAATTGGCTTTATATATATTTATTTATTTATATTATTTTTATTTTTTATTTTTAATTGAAGTGGTATTTGTTACCATTTTTGGATAATACAATTTCAAACTTTATTTTGACAACAGAAAAGACTTGATACTCTATATTAATTTTGATACCACAATGATAATCAAAACATGCTTTTTTAGATAATTGAATGTAATTTTCAACATAATAGTAAACATAAATAAATAAACAATAGTACTTTCTTTTATTACCATGGTCTTATACTAGTTCTGATATAGATCAAGACCATAAAACTCAGGGAGGGTCCCCTTTTGCCCGGTTTATATAATTTTATTTATTAACTTATTAATCCCCTCTGTGTCTCTTTCCGTTCCACCTGCAGATATATTTGTCTAAACTGCCGTGTGTTTAATTTTAGGTTCACGTATGAGGTGGCCCCTGTCTTTGTGCTGCTGGAATACGTCACTCTGAAGAAGATGAGGGAGATCATTGGCTGGTCGGATGGGCGTGGAGATGGCATTTTCTCTCCTGGTATGTAAGCTGTGCCAACCTCACACCCCTCCAACGAAAAATGGAATGGTCCACTTGTGCTCAAATGTGTCTATTTGCATTTTGATTATATAAACGGTTCAAAGCTAATTAGCATGAAATCATTTTCTTTTCTGACTTAAGCCCCCGTTGTCCGGAGACTTTAATTTCTCATTTGCATTTTCTCTGGCACAACAGTAGCAGCCATAGGACAAGACAAAGGTTTTGATTGGCTGCAACAAGATAAACACCAAGCTGATTTTGAAAACATTCCCCATTCACCCTGCCCTTGTATATTACTTTTTTTTACTTTTTAGTGTCAGCAAATAAAAGCCCACATCACATTGAATTTGAAGTTGCAATTTGTCAGAATGACTGAGATGTGTCTGTCCTCTAGGTGGTGCTATTTCCAATATGTACGCCATGCTGCTGGCCCGATTCAAGATGTTCCCTGAAGTGAAGGAGAAAGGAATGTCATGCATCCCCAAGCTGGTGGCCTTCACATCCGAGCACGTAGGCCTCACTTTTACATTGGATTCAAAATTATTATACAGTATATCAGTTAGGTAGTAGACATTATTTATCTGTTTTACAAATAATTATATAAAGAAATTATCCTCAATTTTAAATTAATGTTGAACAGTGTTTGATAATTGATCCATTTATAATAACACATGTTATTTTTACAGCGGCATTATAATGTCAAAAATAATAGATGCTAAAATGTACTATACGCATTACCCTAAATATTTTAGGTGCCAATGTGTGATTTGATTTTCATTATTTAATTTAGCCTGATATGAACATACATGATTTACATAAATTTGTAAGGGAACATTGGACATTTCAAATGACATTTTTGAAATCAATAATTTATGCTTAGGAATATCAAATGATGGGTTAAATAAAAAAATGTTAACCCTAACCCTAATTTTCTAAACACAAAATACTGGGCTGTGTTTAAACTGTACGTGACAGTGTTTTCAATAGTGACATTTAGCTCAGCTCTCACGTACCATTCACACAGGCCTGTCACACACCGTTTTATCTCTAAAGGACATCTGAACCACTTTGAGCCTAAAGCATCAAACCTGACACAAACATTTACACGCTAGCACACTCTCATTACACCTCCTGCTGTGACCTCACCTGCATTCTCACATATTAGGCTTTTCACGGCTGCATTTTGCTTCTTTCTCAGAGCCATTTCTCCATCAAAAAAGGTGCTGCGGCGCTGGGCATTGGCACAGAGAGCGTGGTATGCATCAAAGTAGATGAAAGGTACTAACTAGAGGTAAATTATCAGTCGGCTAGAGATTCACCAACGTCTCAAGCAGCTCAAGCTTTTCTGTGTGTTGACAGCGGCAAAATGATCCCAGCCGACCTTGAGAGAAGAATACTGGAGGCCAAACAGAAGGTAATCTTATGCAAATTATAACACTAGCTACTATAAATAGAAGGATTATTATTTCACGCTTCAGTGATTTTAAATATGACTTTGAAAATACTGAGAGATATTTAATGTCTACAGAGTATAGGTTTTTGTTGTTTTTTTTACCAATAATAGCACTCACTGAGCTGTTTGTTATTTTGTTTACCCACAGTATTGACTGAAAGTAGGTTTAGATTTTTTGATGTATGAAACCTGAATATAAAATGACAAATGTTGTTGTATGTCACGATTAAAGGTCTCACAATTGTGTAACTATCATTTTGCTTGTAGCCATGCTGCTAATTGGCCATTTCAACATGTGTCACCTCCTAATGTTCTCAACAGAGGGCACCACGCCTAATCCAATCATCTGTTTGTTTTTGCGCAGGGGCTTGTGCCTTTCTTTGTCAGCGCAACTGCTGGAACAACTGTCTATGGCGCCTTTGATCCACTTATTGCTGTTTCAGATATTTGCAAAAAGTATAACATCTGGATGCATGTGGATGTGAGTAAGACAAAGATTACAGTGGATATCTGCAGTCACAGCATACATTTCATACCACCTTGGGCTGCTCAGATGTGCTTGTTGTCCCGAGCAGATTTTGGCACCAGTGACATGCTTGAAGCTAGAGCCCACTTGTGACAAATGTATTATGTGCTGTGGACTGACCCAGATAGGAGCTAGCCATTTCCTATCTAACAGTGGAGATGGGAAAAAGTGGAACAGAGGCCGTAAATCATCCCGGGCCTGACTTTGCCATCACAGCGCTCTCTCTGAACTGTATTAATGAAGGTGATTCAGACCTGACACGAGATGCCTCTATTAGAGACACAAATGGCTTTGTCTGTCATTTTTCAAGCAGCTCTGCTGTAAAAATCATGACTTGTTTTTCAGCTCTGATTAATTTGTACAAACCAATTAATGGTCAACAAACTATATATTTCAGTTGGGATGCAAATGATGGCAATTCTTATTGTCAATTAAATATTAAAGACTGTTATAAGAAAGAGTTATAATCTCACTCCATTTTGCTGAAGTGTACATACTTCTTCCTTTATTAATGCATGTTTGTGATCAGGGTGCTTGGGGAGGGAGTCTGCTGATGTCAAGGAGACACCGGTGGAAGCTGGATGGTGTTGAAAGGCACGTTGTTATTACAGTCACTACTGTGGTATCATTAAAAGCTGACCAAACCTATAAAATGCTTTACCCGATGCTTTGTTTTCCT
This sequence comes from Periophthalmus modestus, assembly GCA_019594935.1. NCBI lineage: Eukaryota > Metazoa > Chordata > Actinopteri > Gobiiformes > Gobiidae > Periophthalmus > Periophthalmus modestus. The sequence goes on from JAIEZT010000021.1 coordinate 3,185,739, forward strand.
GCAGGGCCAATTCAGTGACATGGAACCCACACAAGATGATGGGTGTGCCACTGCAGTGTTCTGCTCTGTTGGTCAGAGAGGAGGTACATTAATCACTTTCATATCTAACATTTTCTGTGACTGATACATAGAGCATTATGTGACTAATCTTTTTTATCCTGACAGGGTTTGATGCAGAGCTGCAACCAGATGCACGCGTGCTACCTGTTCCAGCAGGACAAGCACTATGACCTGTCCTATGACACCGGGGACAAGGCCCTGCAGTGTGGACGCCACGTGGACATCTTCAAACTGTGGCTCATGTGGAGGGCCAAGGTACTTCTTCAACCTTCTCACTTTTCATCTTTTAGTAGCATTTGTAACACTGGTACCAAATCCTTTCTGAATACTTGATATTTAACTTTTGCCCATGTTGTGGTCACAGGGCACCATTGGCTTTGAGGCTCAGATAGACAAGTGTCTGGAGCTATCAGAGTACCTCTACAACAAGATCAAGGACAGAGAAGGATATGAGATGGTCTTCGATGGAAAAGTACGTCCACACTACTTGCGCTTACACTACTGTGTAACAGCCCAAAGCATTCGATGTATCTCAGTGTATTTAGTGTCATTATGGGGACTTGACAGGGACATGGGGTGCTCCTGCTTTGTGCTGGATGAATGCCTTTTTTACCACTAGCCGCTAGTATAATGCACTGCTATTATGCTTTATGAATAGCGTAATAGGCCATAATTGCCTCTATGCATATGAATAGAGCAGTGTGTGAAATGCACACACAGCACATAGCCTATGACAGGGCTGTTAGGGCAAATGCTTGATTTTTGAGGGTGCCTGCACACACACTGTCATTTATAGAGAACACACTGTTGTCTTGAGGAGTATTTTTTTCTTGCTGAGCCATAAAAGGCTGTGGGCTGCCTCACCCAATGGGTGATGGGGAGAGGGCCAAGTCCTTTGGGCACCAGCCCAGGTGCTTACTGGTCTGTACCTCCCATTGAGCTATTACATCCATCTGATACAGAGTGCACTGAGACAGGCCAGTATAAATGAGGCTGTGTGCGCGGCTGCTCGCCTGGTCGCCATTGGGTAATGCATCCTGCTTTCAGACACCAGAGATCTAGCAGCCAGGAAGAGGTTTTAGTTAGAGACACAACAAAGAGACTGGACCACACCTTCAATCCTGAAAAAAAGTGGGGAAAACGTGCTGCATATGCAACATAATGGTAAAAAATAAGTTTACTTATTATTATGCAACTAATTACATTTGACTAAAGTGTTGTGTGATCAGGATGTGGATCAGGAACCATTGCAGATATATAGATTAGACAGTTAAATGCATATTTAATAATAGGTATACACCTGTCTCTCTCTGTATTCTTTGTCCCACAGCCTCAGCACACCAACGTCTGCTTCTGGTACCTGCCCCCCGGGGTCCGCTACATTGAGGACAAAGATGAGAAAAAGAAACAGTTGCATAAGGTGGGTCAGATGGAAAATTACTGGGCTGGGAACGTGATAGGAAAAAAAAAAAATGTTGACATTACAGACACAGAGTAAGATACAACTGTGCCGTCAGAGAGCCCATTTTGTCGTCATTGACAGTGTGAACAGATGGACCATGAGGCAGCTATACAAATAACTCTTATTACACTGTATGACCTTTAGTATTAAATGGTTACAGTACGTTTTCCAATATTTGCTTAGAACAAGGACAGTGGTCATGTTTGGTTGGTTTTAGTGGTCAGTGCTTAAATTTATGTTCCAATGAATGTGACCCTGACTCTCTCTAGCCCCACTGGGGAGGTGGTAAGTGCACCTTTGTGGAAGTTGACATGCAATTAGATTTGATTTTAAAATAGTCAAATCTAGTAGTAAAAAGTATGCTGCAAAAAAAATAACCCAAACTTATTTTAAAATAGATTGACTTGATGGTTTGGGAAAGTTCAAGGCTGTAAGCAGTCAGCACTAATACACTTTTTTGTTTTTGTTGAATATTGTTTACATGTTTCATATGTACAAACCTGTTATGAGTCAAAGTCACTATGACGAGTGTTGTTACAAGCAGAGTAAGTTTCAAAGTTGTAATTGAAGGTGCCACTACAAAGACCCGCATGAGGCCTGGTGTTACAGAGATAACCCTGTTCGTGGCAGCAGCAGTCACAGCTCTGGAGCACACAGCTGTCACGTTCAGCTGTCACAGGCTGCGGATAATGACGCACACACACACACACGCACACGCACACACACACACACACACACACACACACACACACACACACACACACACACACACACACACACACACGCGGATCAGGGGGGATGAGCACTGATGAGGTCCTACTTATCTTTACAAGGAAGGTGCAAGAACAAGATTAGACACTAGAAATATGGACTTCTGATCTCAGAAGTAATGTATTTAGTAGACCTGTTTATATGATGCCAAAACAATTCAAGTACAAATTTTTCCAGCTTTTGTTTCAAAGTAAAGTAGTAAATAGGTTCTTGAATCAAAATCTGCAAAATTGTTGCAGTTAGTTTTAGTAGTCAAAATTGCAAAGGCTGCAGTTATGTAGGTAATGCAATGTTTTTGTATGAAACAGGCCAAATCTGTAGCTTAAACCTCCAAAAACATGTTTTGAAATTAATATAATTCTTGTATTTGATGCTTTTACTCATAAACTGGACAGAATCCTCACTGTAAAAGATTATTAATCTCTTTGCAAAAACATATACACTCAACTTTTAAATAATGCAAATTACAACTAAATATGTTGCTATAGTAAATTCTCTTCATTTCTCTTTTTGAGTGATAGCAGTAGCAGTTTATAACATTTTAGTTTGTTAAATATTTGATTCATAGTAAGAAAGCTTGGGATCTTATTTTAGAGAAATTAAACTCCTGTAATTCCCTTGCATTGCTTAAACATGTCACAGACTCCACATTTCTCGTCCCTCAGAGGAGCAAACGAGGACTGTACGTTGACAGAAATAGCTGCAATGTGACTTAGTTATTGTGTCTTTTCCCTGGCATTACAATGGAAGTGCATTTGTGCTCGTGCAGGTGGCCCCGGTGATAAAGGCACGCATGATGGAGTACGGCACCACCATGGTCAGCTACCAGCCCCAGGGGGACAAAGTCAACTTCTTCCGCATGGTCATCTCCAACCCGGCCGCCACCTTCGAGGACATCGACTTTCTTATTGAGGAGATCGAAAGGCTGGGACAGGACCTATAAGACTCCTCTGCCCTGCCCCCATGTCCCCCTTTGACGGATGATGATATGTTTGTGGTGAATGTACTGGTAAAGCTTCCTTTTCTCTCTTTGGTAGCACTTCATAATAACTGCACTTTTAATAGACATAATAAAGGAGCAAAGACTTAATTCAAGAACAAATTGTTCATTAAGAAGGACTCTTGCTTAGTAACTACTTAAAAATTCTTGGTCAACTAAAGATCAGCTAGTCGACTAAAAAGAGGGTATGGCAAAATGTTTTGAGCCACAAATTTAATCTGCCTTTTTACATATAAATATTGTAGCATTCCAGTGTAAGGCAACATCGGTAAATTTCTTCTAGTTGTTTATTTTCTGAACACAAGGGCTACTGTAGGCCATAACCCACGCCACAACAAGAACCAAACAACAGCAGTCTCAACTCAGTAGAGCCAGTCTCCAAAACAAACCAGGAACTGCTGAATAGAACTTTCACATCAAAGTGTCACATACCAAAGCAGTTACATCAACAACACATAAACAGTTACAGGAACAATGAAAGGTGTCATACCTGAACTAAACACAAAATGTCAGATCATTACAATACCAAAAAATACAACATCTTGAACTCAGTTACTCACTAACTCCTCCTTTCTGCTGCTATACTGTCTTATAATCTAAATACAATGATTAGCCTGGCCTAGCTGACTGAGCCTACACATTGCAGTCAACACCATTAACAGATTAATCGCCTAAACAACTAAAGGCCTACAGCCCTAAAGTCCTAACCTTCTACTTAAGTAATTACAAAGCCTGAATCATTCTTAATAAACAATTTGCTCATTATGAATTAAGTCTTTGTTTCTGCTTTATTAAGGCTAATTAAGATGTAGTTATAAAGTGATACCCTCTTTCTTCCCTCCCTATTTAAGAGTATATAGAAAAAAATTAACTCTATAGATATAATCATATATGTATTGTAGCTTTTTTGTGGATGGCCTTGGTCCAAAAGGCAAACCGCTTCTGTCTACTTTCCCTATAGTGGCATAGACTTCTCCGAGTAGTGTAAGTGATGTACGTTTGTAACTTTTGTGATCTGATACGCTTGTGCAATAGAAAGACGTTATTTTTGGAAACCATTATTATCATTTTGCCGTTGGTAAGTGCCAAACGTGCTTGTGTTCTATTGTAACTTAACATTTGGAACTTGTAAATGAAAAATAGCACTTCACCTTACCTCAGCTTGAGTAACTGCCTTCACATCCGCACAATTCTCTGCTGGTAACGCCAAGACAGCACTCCCCAATAACTCAAACCTGTTTTTATGCATGGAACAGTAGTACGAAGTTCAGTAGTGTTGTTAATTACATGTAAAGAACTGTCATTTTGTAAGCCACCAGCTACTGTATATGTGGGACCATTTGTAATCAAGCCGTATATTCCACTGTATGTAGGGTGCTTTCTGTGTCATATGAGGGTTATAATAGAAACAGCGCTGCCATTCGAGGTCATGTAAAGTTACGATCCTTAATATTTTTGGGATTTCATTTAGGCATGTCTGGAACTTTAATGGGGCAACCAAAGAGTAAAACACGGTGGTATGTCTTGAGATAATAAGGATTGTAACTTGATACAAACCTACTAAATGTCATTCTCAGAGGTTGTTCAAAAGCACTTGTGAAAGCCGGGGTGTTGCAAGTACTGGCACTATCGGAGTTAGACTCGAAAAGAAAACAAGATAGCAGCTCATGTATACCTGACTTGCACTAAATCATTAGGGACAGGTGTCTCCCTTAGCATTGCAAGTTAGTTCATTCACAAGCAATATTTGGATCTGTAAAAACTGCAAAACAATTCCAAACAGTGTAATCTGGTGTGGTCAAGGATAATCATCAGAGTAAAGTAGTGAGCTCATACCCCGAGGTCACAGGTGAACCCTGCTCTAAGCTGAGGGTCTGTAGCATTTTATTAGAAGTTAGACAAGCACAATTTGCTCTTCATGGTCGCTCAGTGTACAATCATAGAGTGTAAATAGACTTTCAAGATGTCCTAAGTACATATCCTTGTGTATACATATGTGTATATAAGACATGTAAGCAGAGACTATTTGTGAGCTAACCATATTTTCTCTATCTCCAGCACAGCCGTGTTGTAAGGCTTTTTCCTGTGTGTTCGTATGTCAGATACTTGACTTGGTTTGTGACTCCAACTCTTTTAAAGAAATGTTTCAGGGACTGGCTTTAAAGGAGATGGTGGCCTCTGCCTCTGGCTGTCAGAGAGGTGAGGTGCAGTGTGGCTTTCTGACCATTATGCAAAGCCATTAGAACTCTGAAGCTGTGTTTTGTGCACAAGTGATACTTGACAGTGTGTGCCGATGTGTACTTAGTGTGTCTGTATATCTCTTGTTTGTTGCCTTAGTATTACAGTATTGTCTCGTTTTCCTCCCACAGGAGGCTGTGCACTTTAGAGTATACACATGACCCAATAATGTGCAATGTTCCATGGTTGTTTCTAAGTGGCTGTTTCAAATATGTAACTCAAGCTTGTTGGTCTGAATGTGTCAAAGCAAGAGTCTGTTCCAAAAGAGGCTTATTTTTGCTGAGTAAAGAACTATGTAACCATCTTACATCCCAAAGTAGAGTCCACAAAACAAAGAGAAAAGTCCTTTTGGAAAGTGTATATTTGTAGTGAATGGGTGCACAGTGAATGGGTGCACACTATGACACAGATAACATGAGACTCCGCTCCTATACAAAGCTCCTGTGGTGGTCTTGGACATTCTGTTCTCTGCTGCTGCTGCTGCTAGATCGCTGCTTCCTTTGCACGTGCATGCTATGCCTTGCCTATCCAGCTTGTTTGATATCCTGTGCTATCTATCTATCTATTTCTATATATTCTATATCCGTATACCAGTATGTGTAGCTTTGTAATTAGCATTAGTGTGGGATGTATAGCCGGCCTGTAGAATAGTGCTCTGTCGCTCTAGCCTTTACATGTGATCTCTATGTCCTTGCTTGGTGTATCTCTCCTGTGCTAAGCATGCTAACCTCGCCTTGCATTACTCTTCTCTGCGCTTAGAGCTCTCTTTCTTCTGTCTTTCTCTTCTGCTTGAGCCTGTCGCTGCTTGGATCCTAGCCTCTTATATCTGTGTGTAGTCCCTCCGCATGTCTATGGGAACGCTGCTTTCTGCTCTGCTCTGTATGACTTCTATCCTTCTCTCTTTCTGGCGCTTAGCCTCTGGTAGCAGTGACGCGTATATCTTTCCTCTGGTGTTTCTTGGCTGCCCACTGTGGGTGTGTTTGGGCGGTCTCCATGGTGACCTGTGTCATGGTGTGAAATCAGCAGCACTCGTCTTTACCAAATACCAACTCAAACTAATGGGATGTATGAGAGGTAATATACTATTTATTGTCAATGCATAGATATTATATGAATATTTGCTTTTACAGAACTATTGTTTATTGTAACAGATATTAAGCCAGAGTGCAGTGTGTTCTCTGGATATGGTGCAATTTCATGATATATTCTGCAAACAATGTGCTTGCTTCTCTTAAACATTCGTTTGTCCTCAGATACTATATGTTACTCTTAAAAAGATAGAAATAAATATTGTCTATTCAATCTACTGTCTTATTTTTTTCTTTATGGAACCAAAGATCTTGAATTTTCTCATCACTTCTTATGTAAGGCAACAAAAATAATATATCTTAAAACTATTTCATATATTCCTTTGAAAATGTTACTCAGTATATAGTAGTGTCACAATACTAAAATTTCCAACTCGATTTTGATACTAAGAAAACTAAATAAATTTGATACTGATTTTGATAGTTGGAGTTCTGATAAAACTCAAGACTTAACTGTTCAGGAAATTTCATCCAATTATGTGATTTCTTTCAGTATTGATACCTGCTTAAATGAGTTTTTGTTTTACAATTTTAGAATAGTGTTGACCAGCCTCACACCGCAAGACCTGAGAAAATACAAAACCTAATATTTAACTGGTAGGACATACTATTTATTCCTTTCTTACCCACTAGATGGCACTATTTCCTCACAATTTACTCTGATCAGCCACTGATACTATGCTGACACTTTCTGAGTAATACTGGGCTATTTGTATTTTACCTTCAGGAATTTTCAGTGTACCGACATAAACACATTAGTATGTTAAAACATTATGCATCTGGAACCTATTTGTTGATAGATGAGTTACATATAGGCCTATTGCAAAAGAAATGTAGCCAAATTATTCAATAGCTTATCCTAAACTTAAAAAAGAACTGTTTGACTGATAGATTTTCATAACCTTTGCAATGCCACATATTTTCTAACCCAAACTACTAACATGGCTTCTCACATAATCATTTTTCAGTTGAAAATATACACATTTAGATATTAATATGATTATTTTGGCATTTCCCCATGCCATTTCCTGCTTTTAAATGTCATATTTTAGCCTATAAAGAAGGTGAACAGTAATAATAAGACAATTTAAACCAGATGTACAATCAGAAGCAGAAGTTGGCACCTCCGTGTTTAAACCTATAAAGAGTTATTATCCATGACACTGGCCATTAGAATATAGGCCGCAGACCTCTAGCACGAGCTGTAGTCATAACTTATGTTTATGGTACTCAGTCCAACAAATGGACCGTAGTGTTAGCCATAAAAGAATTAGCAGGTGCTTAAGAATGTTTTAAAACTGTGCTGTGGGAAAATGACTTGAACAAATAACTCCTGAATTTTAGAAGTCAATTGAGACTTACTAGTACTACTACTAGTAGTACTAGTAGTAGTTGTAGTAGTTGTAGTTGTAGTTGTAGTTGTAGTTGTAGTTGTAGTTGTAGCAGTAGCAGAAACATGTGGCCTACTTCTAACACAGTACCAAGGCAGAAGTTAAAAAAAATATGTAGCCTATTCTTTTTCCATCTTTTTATGTTCATCCAAAATAAGTAATTTAAGATTTTACTACAAAATCTATATATTCATTCAACTTGAATAGAAAAAGGTTGACATAATGAACCATATTTTTAATGTCAGATTAGTGTAACCAGTAGTCACAGTTTTTTACTTTATCCGAGCTGTTAAATGCACTTGTATTTTGTATTGTAGCTTACTTAAAGCAACAGATTTTTTAGCCGAAAATTTTGCTTGTTCGCACTGAAAAACAGAAAAACGTACATCTCTGAGCAGGGTTGCACTTTCACAAACCTCACTCTTATTTGTCCGTCTTGTTTCCATGGACATGTTGTTCTTTGGCTATAATCTTCCTCTGTATCACTTATCTGTCTTCATGGAGAATGTTCAGAATCATGGAATAATGCAAGTTACATACTGTGCCTTTAGCTGCCATGTAACATGCCCTTCCTTCCACATCTACTGGCATGTTGGTGATGTCTACAAATAAACTGACTAATAAATCTTAGACTAGAAATCTTAGAGACTCACCCACTTTGTAAAGGTTGGCCATTAATTGTGCATTAATTTTCATCAAGCATGTATCCCCCGACTACAGATGGGGGTGTCACGTGACCTCCATTCATTCCCATCAGCCTGACAGGAAGCCCGATCTCCCACAGTCTAAATATTTCCACCGCTGTAGAGCCATTATAAAGTCATTTAGGGGAGCACATCAGAGCCTCAGCATGTTACAATCACAGTCAGGGATAAAATAGCACTGCTGTTATCAACCTGAAGCCAACTGATACATTCTAGGCAGAAACAAAAAAATACTGCAGATAGATATTGATAGAAGAAAATAAAGGTGTTAAAGGTGCTTTGGAAAGATTAAAGAAGACAATATGGAAAATAGACTTAATAGCATTGAACCTGATTTTCACTGTCTTAAAAAAACAGAACCAGTTAATTTTAAATGGTTTGCAGTGGTCCAAAGTTATTCGTCACTTACCTTATGTATGTACAAATGCTTTATGATGCAGACAGCGCACTCTGGTCTCATTGTGACCTCAAGAGCTACTTATACAAAATATAAAGAAAAGATTTTGCTCAAATGCGTGAGAAATTTACTCACTCAAAAAGTGCCAGTGCTCAAAAATTCCAGTTTTCTCCTACCCCCTATCTTCACTTGCTGCTTCATACTTACTTGGTTTTCGGGTTTTCTGTGATACATGTGTGTCATAGATTATAATTATATTGCAGACTAAGGCTTAATATATCTTCTTTAAAATAACACCTTCTCATTTGAAACCTGGTTAGCGAGAGACAGCGCTGAAATGATCTGGTGAAGGTGAGTGGACTTTAAAACACAGACGAGACCTAATAGATTGATGACAGATGACGTCAAAAGATGGGGTTAGCTTTTTTGTGATTCTAAAGGGAGTCTTATAACACTACCTGGAATACTCAAACATGACTGAGTGAAGCAACATATGACTACAGGAAACCATATTAAAACACTGTTAAAACTAAAGTGGTGGATACATTTCATCACTCATCCAGCGGCTACTTCAGTTCTCACAGAAAAGTGGTGAGATAGTGCCTTATATCTGTCTGAAGGAAGGAGCTCACTACACTGGAACTAACACACCCTGGTTGCTTTCAATAAAGACTCTCTGTTTACTCCTAAACACTTTTTTCCAGTTGACAGAATTAGGCTCAGCATTTGCAATGGAGCCCACCTGGACGACACACAGACCCTGAGGTTTGTACACTATAGTCAAAAGTTTGGACACACTTTTTCATTCATGGTTCTTCTTTACCTCCATGATTATTTACACTGTAGATTCTCACTAAAGGCATCAAAACTATATGACACATGTGGAATGTAATAAACAAAAAGTAAAGTCAAAATCACTCATAATTTATTTCAGATTTTAAATTTGCTTTGCTTTGATCAATGCTTTGCACTTTTGTCATTTCTTGACCCTGCCAAGGCACATTTCTGAAGTGAAAACCATGAAGCTTATTGAGAGAAGGCCAAGAGTTTGCAGCACCGCCAACAAAGCAAATGGTGGATACTTTGAACATTTGAATATAAAATAAAAATATATATAGTTAGTTGACTTATTTACCTTTTTCTTTCTCACTACATAATTCCATACATCTTGCGTCATATATTTGATGTCTTTTGTATGTATATAAAATGTAAAAAGTAGTAAACAAAGGGGGAAAAAAACTGTCCAAACGTTTGACTGACTGTAAACAACATGTCTGAATAACTGACAGCCTTTTGTTTCTGATAATAAAAGTTTGCCTTTGTGCACAAAAGAATATGATCTAATGAGTTGCAGATAAGAGAGGTAGCGTTTTATGTGATTTATGAACTTTCAGATAGTAAAATGGGGACACGAGCATGGTCCTCCTCCGTCCACTCGGGCAGGACGTCTCTGGAGCAGGATAAGCCAAAGCAGATGTGACGGAGGTGAGGTGAGGTGAAGACCGCCGGACCATCCATCAGTGTCTGCTTTCACTCTGCTCTGCTGGGGTTAGGAGCACAATGGCAGGCCCATACTGCACCCTGGCCCTACTGCACATACTGAGTAGACCAACGATCTGGGCAAAACACATCATTTCTAATTACTATTAGATTTACAATGTGTGTTTCAATAGTTAGATTCTGTTCAAAGTGCACATTTTAAACACATCCAGAACCAAAAACATTATAGACTGTGACTAATCCAAGAATCACATGTATTTCAGAAAATGAGGTCTAAACTACAGTTATCGTGTTTTTAGATATCACAGCATATTTTGATGTTTGCAAAAGACTTAAATAATTGCAGCCTTTGTGGTTTGCTAATTGCGATCAGTCAAATTGTGAGTTTTGATTCAATTTAAGAGCATAGAAAAGATGGAAAAGTAATTAGTAGTCGATGCTAGTGTGATTAAACTTCATATGCACAACTCAGTAGCCACAGCTGCCCTGGGTCAGATTGATGGAAGTCTGGTTATGACTACCACGAATCGCATAGCCAAAGTTTTTTTTACATATAAGGTGAGTTGTGTCTTGCCAAAGGACACAACAAAAGTATGCAGTATGAAGTCGTACTATTGTGATATACACAATGCAGGAGAGCGTCCTATAAGCGCACTGCGTAACTTTTCTGGTAAGAAGTCTGCCACCTTTTGTCTCCATGGAGATATTATTTTGCTTGGAATGTTCCACAGTATAGCATTGAAGATATCTATTTCACGATGGGTGCTTTTATTGCTGAAAAACAAGCACTGTTACAGTTACATTGCCTTTCCACAGATCTTAAGCGGTAAATTGGCTTGGGGGTGTCATCTGCTTATCTCTGTGGATATGGATAAGGTTAATAGCACACTGTGGAACATTTTAGTCAAGCACCATGAAGGCAAGGAGGTAGCAGACCCCCACCAGAAAAGATCCATAGTGCAAATTTAAGGATTAAGTGACAGACAAACTAACACATAACTTTTTGAAGTACAGAATTGAAGTATACTGTTGTTATAGCTCATGTTACTGTCTAGGTAACATTGTCCTTTGTGTTATTGAGCCCCCTTTTGTCAGTCAGCTCTCCTCCTCCCTGACCTCTCCACCTCAGTGCCTCCTCTGCCCACTCATTTGTATGGACGCTCTCACCGGGACGGTCCATCTGTAGGCTTCTGCTGGAGAAAGCAATTAACCTCCTGCACCAGAGCACAGCTGATATGAGGAGCTTGCTCAAATGTACACTGTGAGGAGGAGCCATTCGTCATCGTCAGCACGCCAGGAATCACTCAGGGTTATCATGAGTAGGTATTTATAAAGGTTTGGAGGTGTTCTCTGCATGAATCTTACAACAAAATATATAAATCATGGCAGGAGACAATTTACATTCTTAATTTGTAATTTTAAAGAGGGGGTATTATGCAAAATCAACCTTGTGGAGCTTTCTACCGTGTTATAACATTGTTCCCTCATCAAAAAACATGTCATCCAAGCATGTTTTAGTAATCTAGCGATCTCTCCTGAGCTCTCTTCGAGCCCTCCTTATGTTAGCAATACAAGTGTGTACAATGTTCAGCCCACAAGCCTACATCACCCATGCTCCCACACTTTAGTTTCCATAAATATATGCAAAAGCAGATTACAAAACAATGCGCTGCATCTTAACAAACTTGAGGTCATGTGCAGTAGTTTGATTGATGGAATGCATGCTGATTGGGTCGTGATTGTGCTCTGAAGGGGCAATGACTCAGCACAGAGAGGAAGGAGAGGGAGGACTTTGAGCATCAAAAACAAAACTTGAAACTTATTAAAACATGTTCATATGTTATAAGTTAGCATTTAATACCCCATAGAAGTGTAATTTCCCCTCTTTAAGGTTGATAATCTTCTGCTGTTCCCATTGTCAAATAGATTGAATTGCACTTTCAAAATTTTGATGAGTCATAATTTCAGATGGAGGGTAATGGTCTGTAAAACTCTATAGGAGATGAACTGTTTTTGCAAGAAATATCCAACTGTATGATCCACAAATGTTGAACCACATCACTGTAAGAAACTGGGTCCACAAACTTGCCACATTACATACAGTTCACATATAAAGTTACTTACAATAAAATTAAAATAAACAATTTGTGGAATGTGGACTTTTATTATCTATTCATGGGTTTCGGCTTCCTGTAAAATGCAATATTTTGAGCACTTTTCCCCATTCAAAGAATAAAATATTTTGTATAAATGTCCAACTCTTTGGCAACAGTTTTATTTTTTTATCATTATGAAACCCATGGATTGACTATGTTTTAACCATTTTAGTTACATGGACATGCAATTTGTATGTGTTCTCCGCCCCGTCCCTCACACTCCAGTACTCTCTCTAATGAGCAGAGAGAGGAGGAGACTCACACCAGCCACTGATGATGGACAATTTGGGACGCATCATAAACCCAAGATGTATAAGACCAAATCCTCTTCAAATGCCTGTGCTTGATAAATTTATTTGTACATGAAATATATGAAAATGTCGCGTACCTTTAGATAGGGAATGTATGCATGTTGTAATAAGACGACCTGAATCAGTGGACTTAATGACGACAGGCCTGTAGCCCTGGCCTCTGTGGTTATGAAGTCATTTGAGCACTTGGTCCTGTCCCACCTCAAGCCCTTCACCTCCCCCCTCCTGGACCTCTTGCAGTTCATCTGCAGAGCCAACAGGTTATAAACCTGGCCCTTCACTTCACCCTGCAGCACCTGAACTCCCCAGGACCCTACATCGGGATTATGTTTGTGGACCTCAACTCTCTTCAAGCTTTCTCTGTCCAACGTGCCCAACTCCACCTCCAGGTGGATCATGACTTCCTGATGGACCAGAGTGGGCGCGTGCGGCTGGGGAGGAATGTCTCGGACACTGTGCTGACTATCAGCACATGATCTCCACAGGGCTGTGTACTTTCTCCCCTGCAGCCAAGACTCGGCTTGTAGATGACACCACCCTCATTAGGCTGAGTTTACAGGAGGTGGACAGGCTGGTGACCTGGTGTAGTTGCAACAAACTGTAGCTCAATGCTTTGAAGGTGGCGGAGATGATCGTGGACTTCAGGAAAGTCACTTTATTACTATTTACTTACTATTACTATTACTAAATTACTGTCTTTGACTTTTCATCACATCAATAAAATTTTTACTAAGTTGATTTGTTTTCCAGTACAGTACACCATGTATTTGTTCTCCCATGGACACCAATAAATTAGCTAAGGACATCGTCAAGGTAATTACCGTACATTTATAGCCCGTAACTCCTCCCGGTGAGTTTTTATGCCCCTCTAAACCGTAGCTGGATGCTGTTGTGCTGGTGCAAACATTTCCCTGTGAAATGCTCTTTTACAGTAACATCCGCTGCAGATTAGAGCCAGCCGTTCTACAGCTCTGTCCTTCTTAAGTCAACAGCACTGAAGCGCCGGGCCATGCTGAGGTCAGGAGGTCCCTTGGGCGCTCAACTTCTAAACTATAACTCTCAGAAGATTTTCACTGCATAGATATTGTTTTTCACTGCAAAAAAAAACAATACCTATAGGTGTTGAAATTACTGAATTGAAAAGTTTATTTTGACTGGTTTTGACTAGTTTAAACTGTGCTAGTTGGACAAAAATTTTGGATGTTAATTTCAGACTGGTTTCAGTTCATTTTCTTCATAATTTCAAGTCAAAGCTGTAGGAAAAATGCAGTTCTAAAGTCTACAAAAGTGTTTACAGATCATTTTGAGTGAAACAACTCAGAAAGTTATTGAAAATTCTTGTCCTTCTAACTTAATCTAATCTAATAAAAAACAACTCAAATATTGTTTTAGTCAAGTACTTTTGTGGTGTACAACTCATGTGACAATTAGCCGTAAGCAGCTGGAGAGGGCTCTTTTGCTGTGTGCAGGCTCTGGGCCATGTTGGGGTCGGTTTTATTGTAGAAAACTTGGATTCGTGTGAGTTGTTGTTCGAGTTTGAGGTCTCTCCAAACACAAGAGTCTTCTGGAAAAACACAAACTCACAGCAGATGCAGTGTGGTGTGGAGGGACGTGTCTGTGCCATAGAAATGCCACAAGTCAACATACTAATGAAAGCTTCTTGTAAACAAGCCTAGCGTTATTGAATAGTTTAAACATGCTTTGTAAAGTCTGCTACATTACTTTTCTTTTGCTTGTTTGTTTGTCTGTTGGCTGCAGCTAATGTCTTGTATAGACTGTCTTCTCTTTGGTTTCAATCAGGGGGCTTCAAGACATACACAAAACAACCAAATTGACTCTTGTGAGTTTTTAACTATGTTATAATGCTTTTACCTCATTAAAAACATACCTGGAATACATGTTTGTGCAACCCTTTGTTATTAGTCTGTCTACATCTCCAAAGCTGAAAATGCTTTGTACCTTATGATGTCATGTAGTGGTAGTTTTCAAGTTAACAGCTAATTTTTATCAGTAGTTCGGTAGAGACTGACAATTCCAGGGTTGAAATGATCCAAATGATTCTAGTGAAGGTATATGGAGTAAAAACGCAGTGGAGCACTTCCTGTTTTTCCCAATGACATCACAAGCTGGAACGTGGAGCGTGTCTTAAACGTGTGTGAATGAAACAAACCACAACTTCAGGTATGTTTTTGATGAGGATACAACATTAGAGCATAGATTAAAAATACCACAATATGGGCTCTTTTAAGGTGGACTTCATCCCTTTTCTGGTCAGGTGTGCCCATCTTGTCACCAAGGAGGTGTTAATTGTTTGTTAAATGTATCTATATTGTATTTATTTAATCACGGGAGGTGTTATTGCTTTAAAAAAATATATATATATATACTTGAAAAACAGTTGCATAGATCATCTGGTTGTATAATTGCCTGGTGGCATCACCGACTCTCTCCAGGGAGATCGATGTTTATCGAGGTGAAGCAATAACATCAGGCAGCAAGTGGCAGACCCTCCAACAGAAAGGTTCCATAGTGGGTCTTTAAATTGTGAATCAATGGCTTTTTACTCTACAATATGGCAATTCTGTCTACAATCATGTCTATCAGGAGCTGTACCTTTGCCCTGACTGCTTGGGTTTAAATAGCTCTTAATGTAGTCTGGTGCAGCTGTGTAGACTGAAGTGTTTATCCCAATTAAAAGCCGCTGCTTAAAGAAGTATTTGAGCGCAGACACGTCCAGAGCAGGCCGTCCTCTGCGCTCTCTGATGTTAGCAGTGTTAGCGTGTGTTATGGTTTTCATTTGATCTCCATCCTCACACATCTGGAGCACCTGTTTTCAATTGGCCCATCCGCTGAAACATTGGAGCATTTCTCACAAGCCCCACGTCCTCCTCCTCTGCTCTTTCATTCGCTCCCAGGCATAGACTATTTGTTATGTTTCCTATTGGTACGACACAGAGGAATCATTTGAGCTTGATTAAGAACAATCGAAAAGAAAATACTGCATGATTTTTCAGGTATTAACTCTAATTTTGGCACCTTTGCTGTTGAATGGAGCTACTTCGAAATGGATTCCGCATGTGTGAGATTAAAGAGATGAGTAATGTCTCCATGTTCAACTTTTAGCCTTGAAATGAATGGAAAATGAGAGGTAGGATGGGGAGAACAGAGTGCCCATAGATAGGTTTAACAATCTACTGAAATGTAATAAGGGTCATATGAAAGTTGAGTGAACTGAAACAATGCCTCTTGTTTGCCAATGTCTAAAACAAAAACAGTCCAATTTCAAGAGAGAGTGTGCGGTACTTTAAAAAAAATTCAACAGTCCCTTCTAGTGTTTCATACGTTGGCTCCATTGCATTTTAAATGGGGGAAGTTAGCGTTAGCCACAAAACAACACAAACTATGAAATACCAAGGCATTACCATGTGTGGAAGTGTTTTATGTAGTTTATTGACGCAATGTAGTCACCTTATTTCACCCTGCTGTGAATAGCATAAATACTAACAACCATGTAATTAGCATTTCTTCCATCTAACGTTATGGTGAATAACAATGCACCGAAAAAAAAAAAAAAAAAATACAGTTTGACAATAAACTTTACTTTTATTTTTTGAAGTTCCTCAGATCCAATAAATCATTCACTCAACAATTTTCAAAATGTATGTTTTTATTTAGCTGCCTCGTTAAAGTGAATGGCAACATTTAGATCGGTACCAGGTTGTGCTCACAACTATTCTTAACACATTAGTCCTGCAAGGGTTTATAGATGGTAGTGTTTGTATGTGTGTTTGGAATAATATATATATATATATATGTATATGTGTGTGTGTGTATATATGTGTGTATATGTGTATATTATGGATTTTTTGTTTATGATAATTAATAACTCGAGTCACTATTTTACATTTAGCTTGTATTCAAAACAACAATTTCAAATTGTTCTTGTAGACAATATGACAATATGATGGTTAAACCAAGTCTAAGGCGAAAAAGACTACATAAGTCTCTGGACAAAACACATTGTCAGCGCTCATTAAGACTTTCATGGAATTAGTGACATTCAAATTTTCTTTGATTATGTTATAGGCAGACTGCTCAATGTACCTTGGTATACAGCAAAATATATACACTTACTTTTATTACATGCATTGCTGATCCAGGAGTGTCCACATATATGTTCAAATGACTATAGATGTTATAGATAGATGTTATTCCTTATTTTTCAGCAGACACAACACACGGGACTATTAAACGCAATATGCATAACGTTACAGCTCTCCTCATGTTAAAATAATTTTCACTTTAGGTTATACGTAATTGAAAATCTCATTGCACTTGTTTATAATCTGTACTTGTGCAGTCTTTATGTATAAAAATCAACAAACAAATCTGTATAGAATTTACACTGTATACTGGCAAATATATGCATTAATATAATACAATACATCTTTAGAAAATGGAAAATAAATACAAAAACATCAATATGTAAATTCCTGATTAATGCAAAATAAGATCTGTTACATAGTAGTTTGCAAAGGCTTAACAGTACAGAAAAATAACATGCATAAGATGACATGCCTGCATGGTCCTTCACTCATGCATATTAGTTATAACGTACAACGCACACAACAACATTCAAACACATTGGTCACTGTTCAACCAGCCGAAGTACTCACAGCAAAAGCAGTACTTATCATTATCTGGGAATGTATTTTATAAGTTAAAAAATATAAAAACATTGAAAACTGAGAAGAGTAAGGCACCAGTTGACGTCCATTAACTGCTTGGTCATGTGCAAAATCGTCTTTAATTCCACGCTGCTCTCAAACTGCCACCCACAAGATTGAAATATTTGTACCACCTTCATGAGTGATGTGATTGACTCTCCCTCGTATACAGTCCAAAGTCGCAAAGATAGCAGTCCCGTTTTGAACCTGAAACGAGGTCCTGAGTCCAATACTGGCCCACTCGCTCCCTTCAGGCATATGACCGGACACCTGCTGCGCCACAGGACCCGGACTACCCTGATCTGGACCGCCTACTCTTTGCAATGTCAACTTCACAACATTACAAGAGTGGATTAACTTTAGATTCAGTGCTACATTCGCTGTACCTTTTTGGTGGAAGACAAAGTTCTTTCGGCTGTTGGGCTCTCCAGAACGTGCCAAATGAACTTGTGGCACATCCGAGCTTGTTTGATGGAAAAGCAGAGGTTTATTCCTGACTGCCCCGGATGGAAGTCCAGTTTTCACTACGGTAGCGCTCAATGCTGAAGATACCGCAGACGGAATCCAAATTAGATTCAAGATACTGATTCCGGTACCATCTCCAAAATAGCGAATGTTACACTGTGATGGGGAAGTGATTTCGAAGCTCAGGGTATCGCCACTATCAACAACTGCAGCACCAGAGAGCGTGATGGACGTGTCTCTGTAATTGACCCCAGTTTTGAATGCTTGCATAATCTCCTTGCCCGTTCCATTGTGATTCGTGAAGGCAATCAAGGAAAAACCCTCTTTCACGCAAGTATGGCCCATGGAGTATAGTGCTTGCTGGAGTACAAACTTGACTACGCCGCTTTCAGTGAAACGTATCCCGCGATTGTCATGGGTCAAGCTAATCATGTATGGATCAGAAACTGAGGTAACGCGGAAAGTTGGTCGATAACTTGTTTGGTATTGCGTCAGTAGTGACATTTGAGCTGACATAGCAACTGCGCCGGTGTCATGGGATAACCAGAAAAAGCTAAATGTCGGGGGTGAAATATCATACACGTGGATGTCCTTGCTTTGGTTGCAGTGGTTGTTTGGACTCTTTAAAAGTATTGCAAAGGTATGATTAGGTTCCACTTCGGTTACGCTGCTAACACTAACCCCTTGGAAGTATTTGCCATCTGGTTGCTCAATTCGAACTCCGCTAAGATCTTGTCCTTCTTCTTCTTGGCTTCCATTGAGTCTCATTCCTAACTGCAAGAAGTTCCTGCAGGTGTGCTTGATGGCAAAGTTGTGATCCATCCACACAAGGCCATGTTGCTGGAAGACCACCCTACCTGCTTCAGTAGACAAAAGATTACTTCTGTCTTTGCTATGAATATTCATCTGGAGTCCGGGGAAGATCTTGGCTTCAGAATTCCGGGCAGAGGGCATGGTCACAGCAGCAGCCCAGGATTGGGATAGCTGACTTTCTGCAGACTGGCCACACACCGCGTCGTTTATAGCTGTACATGGAACAGCGATGGACTCTCCCACGCAGTCAGAGCAGGCCTGACACTCCTGCAGCTCCTGGTTGTAGAAGTACTCTTGACCACACAGGCCCATCACAGCTTCATGCTCCGAGACGCCCAGACATCTGAAGCCCCCTGGAAGAGAAGAGAGTAGACAGGAAGTGTCAGGACAAGGCCAGACAGGGAACCGCTTATGTAATTGGGATGGAATTTAGACAGACTGAGAGGTCACATTGGTCTATACAGTATAGTGTGGATGCAAAAAGTTTAATAATGTAGCAAGTCCAGACATAATCCTACCTGGTGTGTTGAGGCACTTCACTCTTTCGCCACAGATGCTGGGTACTTCCAGACATTCATCTCTGTCCTGTGAAAGCAGAGCAAATATGTATCATATCTATATAATTAATAAAACATGACATATGACATTGGACTTTCCAGTCTATTGTGAGGGACACGGCAGATGCTTTTGGTGTGAATGTTGGAAGACCAACATTTTAGCAGGTCTTCAAAGGCAGTAGGCTCTGTCTCAGCAACTTTAAATATGTGTTTCATTTATCAGTGTAGTAGATATGTAGACTTTACGGAAAACTGACTTCACAACATAAAACATGGCTGTACTATGATAATGATAAAATACCTGACACATGCGGTCGGCGGTGGGAGAGCACTGGGAGATGAGGAAGAAGCCTGGGGGACACATGGTGCAGCTCTCACACTGAGGAGGGTCCCTCTGGAAGTCACAGAACTGCTCTGGCCCACAGGGAGAAGGGCAGCCCAGCAGAGGCTGAGGAAAGTGAGCCTCTCCCATCACGTCCATGCCCTTAGAGTCCAGGTCCATCTTGTGCACAGCGTAGGACTTGTGCAGGTGGCTGCGGGCCTGGCTCTGCAGTCCAGACAGCTGGCTCTCCAGGTAGCTCTGCAGCTCCCCCTGCAGGCCCTGGAAGGACACCTGCTTGACAGTATCGGACAGCATCTCGTACTGGGCCTTGACTGCATCCATCTGCTGGTACATGCGGCGCTGCTGCTCCAGGATGTCCCTCTGCTGGGACAACAGTGCCTCCTGCTGTTCCACTAACTTCTGCTGCAGGTCCCTCACCACGGCCTGCTGCGTCCGCAGAGCCTCGACTAGGGTCTCCTGTCCTTTAGACAGCTGCAGGTGCAGGATGAGCGCATCTTCAGACGGGACCTCATTCTCCCCTGAAAACACAGTCAGCTTATTGTCGAGCATGTTATTGTTCAGAAGGGCTTCTCAGAACATTGTGATAAAGCCATTCCATCCCAGAGTGCATTTCAGATTATATAGCATTTATTGATTTGCCATTAACTAAACAGTTCAATATAGTTAAAGCATTTTATTTTTAGGTTGTAAAAATAAAATGGACTGTGGAGCACACAAAGTGTTTGGAATATTGTGTGATCACAGAGCACCTCTGCTCTCTGTCAGAAGAATCTGTGCCTGTTGTGCAGAATGTGTGAACAGTCCAGAGGTAATGACACATGATCAACAGAGCCTCATTTGTGCATATGCGCTTTTCCACTCCATCTGGAGCTTTCTGGTGATTTTACTATGAAGGTCAAATAAGCCTGCATTATAATCTTCTTTTGATCTATAGATGGAGAGACACTGGAGTCTAGAAGATTCCGATGAGGTAGATTTTCTATTCCGAACTGCTTTGAGCGAATGAATAAATCAATATATGTTTTACAGTTAGCCCTATTACACTTTTACTGTGTGCTCTTTTATTGCGCTCTTCAGCGGTTGTAAAACTTTCAGCCTCCAATAAAAGTAGCAGACAAAGGCTACTTCACATTTACGCACATCAAACTTCTTTGAACATATTGAAAACAGACCTGGCTTGATATCACACGTGAGCTGGACGCCCAAAGGCGCGCCGCCAAGTTCTGGAGACGGATAACCAAACTCCGGGAAATCCCCCAAGAACTGCGCAGCTCGGTCGGACACATGCACGGGACGGCTGTGGTCTCTATCCTCCGGTGCTCCGCTGCTCACGCACCCCTCTCCCACGCACACCAGCGCTCTCGTCCGTGGTCGGATCCTGAGCGGTAATCTGCACTCGATGCCTCGACATTCCCGCGTGTCGTTGGAAGACGCGTGAACGTGTTTGGCGAGCACTGCGCACTCAGCATCTGTGCATCCCGCCAAGCTCCCATCTCTCACCCCACCGCTGATGCTGCTCTGGCGCGGTGTGGATGCCGAGCTTGGATACGCGTTGTACTGGCTGCTGCTGCTCACTTTGCCTTGCGTAACTGGGTTGAACTGGCGCGAGTGTCTGGACACTCTGCTACCGGGACAGTGCGCGCCGATGCACGGTCTTGGATCACCAGTTTCCTTGCAGTGAGCTCCTCTACAGTTGTTTGCCGTGGCTTGGCAAAGTGATACCCAACATAGCACCATCAAATGTAACACCAACCGCATTTTGAGCACTTGTCTTCCCCGTATTCCCCGCACTTGTATCACTCTTAGATTCCGCACAAGAGCATCATCAAAGTTTGAGCCCTGGTGTGCGGAGAGCGCCTGGCGTCTTCAGATGAAAACTCTCTCTCTCTCTCTCTCTCTCTCTCTCTCTCTCTCTCTCTCTCTCTCTCTCTCTCTCTCTCTCTCTCTCTCTCTCTCTCTCTCTCTCTTTCTCTCTCTCTCTCCTCTTATCTCCTCATCTCTCTTTCACTCTCTCTCTCCCTCTCCTCTCTCTCTCTCTCTCTCTCCCTCTCTCCCTCTCTCTCCTCTCTCTCTTCTCTCTCCCTCTCTCGCCCCCCCTCTCTCTCTCTCTCTCTCTGTCTCTCTCTCTCTCTCTCTCTCTCTCTCTCTCTTTCTCTCTCTGTCTCTTCCTCTCTCTGTCCCTTCCTCTCTCACTCCTTCTCTCTCTTTTTCTCTCTCTCTCTGTCTCTTCCTCTTTTTCTCTCTCTCTCTGTCTCTTCCTCTCTTCTCTCTCTCTCCTCTCTCTTTCTCTCCTCACTCCTCTCTCTCTCTCTCTCTCTCCTCTCTCTCTCTCTCTCTCTTCTCTCCTCCTCTCTCTTTCACTCTCTCCTCCCTCTCTGTCTCTCTCTTCTCTCTCTCCCTCTCTCCCTCTCTCCCCTCTCTCTTCTCTCTCTGCCCCCTCTCTCGCTGTTTCTTCCTCTCTCCCTCTCTTTCTCTCTCCCCCTCTCTCTCTCTCTCTGTCTCTCTCTCTCTCTTCCTCTCTTTCTCCTTCTCTTTCTCTCTTTCTCTCTCCGCGCTACGACGGCAGTATGTGGCATTCCTCAGACTTAATTAGCATCAGGTTTCCTCGGCCACATATTAACCCTTCACCTCCTCTGCTCATTCACCGTTTGGCACAAATCTCCCTACCATCTGTCTGGTCCTGGAGACACTTTTAATTCCATATTCCATAACTCTTCATTTTACATTGTCTGACAGGAGATTCACTATTTCTATTCTGTTTCAATAGCCAATTCATTTCCACTGCATTTGTGTATCAATAAAATTTAAACCCAGAACCAAAATTGTCAAAGGACATTTCTTGTTTCTTTACTTTTATGCTAATTCAATCACATTTTTCTTGGCAGGCCTGTGAAGCCTCCGTTTTGATTTTTTGGGCAATATAATTAAAACCATATTGACTTTAAGGTGGTCCTATTAATCTACACACTCATATCTTTGATCATTATGTTAAAGATGCACTATGTAACTTTTCTTATGGAGGTTCTGCCACCTATTGTCTCCTGGATGTTATTGCTCTACTTGGAATATTCCACAGTCTGGCATGAAACTTATCTATCACCATGGACAGAAGCAAGAACGCACTCTCACAGTATGAGAATGCATGTTTTTCAGGCAATAAAATGCAAGATACATTTAATGCCCTAGTGTGGAACATTCCGGGCAAAGACATTACATTTCCACAAGACAAGCAGTGCCCTTTTTTGCTTTATATAAAAAAAATATTGGTTGCTTTTGTTTCACTTCCTCCCCAGCTGCTTATGACTAAAGACAATTTCTACAAATTCAGTATTTCCCCTTTGAATACAAAAACTCCATATTGTCTATATGGAGATTAAACCCCAACATCCTGCTCCTCCTTTGTTTTCCCTTGGCGACTGTCACTTCTCATTTCCCCGAGTGTTGACTTGGGGTGGCCGTGTACATAGCTGGGACACATCCGGACTGCGGGATCGTTGGTGGGACAGCTGCTGGCCTGGAACTCTCTCTCTCCTCCTGGTTTTTACCTCCAGCTTGTCAACACCCGCGTGGAGCTTTATAGACAGAGGCGTGCAGGTCAAGCGTCTGCACAAAGCCTGACCACAGATCCACAGGGAGGCCATGGAGGGCGATTGCGAGCGATAATGTGTTTGTGTTGGGTTTGGAGGCTACTGGATACGGCGGTTACAACTGAAGAGGTTTAAGAGTGCACAGGTTTGGAAATGTGAGCTTGTTGAAATAACATTGGCTTAACATGAAGTGGTGATATATTTGCAGAGGAGATTGTTGGTTAGCGGACAGCTCCAGGAAATGGCCCACAGAGTAAATGATTCATTCTTGAAATTATTGTTTGCTAAAATATATAAGGATATCTCAGAATACCCACAGTTACCAATTCCCAAAGTTGGCGGCTAGATTACTGCTCAGGACAATTCATGTTGCTATTGTGTCCCTGGGCAAGACACTTCACCAACCTTGCCATGTGGTGCAGATGGTGCCGATTGACTGCCTCCCTTCAGTCTACCCCAGGGCTTATGTACTGACAAAGTATGTAGCCACCTCTGAGTGTGGAGTACATGTTGCACTTTGTGAGGTTTGTCAAGCCTGTAATACAAATACTACATAATACATTACTACTATTATGTGAGACATTATTATAATACTTTAATGACTGATTGATGATTTGCTTGATTGATTGATTTAATGATTGATTGACATTTATTTTCAACAATGTGTCCCCACAAACTTTTAGCATTGGAGTTCCGCACAGTACAATCATGGGACCTATCACATTTTTTTTCTCACCTCCTAATGATCAATCTTATTTTTTTAATTAGATTTTATTCAATCTTATTAAAACAATATTATGTACAATATACAATATAATATTAATTTCCTGATTCCTTCAATCGTTGCCACACAAAAATAGTTTCGTCTAAAGTCTGAACTCCACACCATACTTTTACTAATACCTATGAAAATGCATCAAACACATGCACTTTTAGAATAAGAGGGCAGTACAGCTCACTTCCTCACCTCCTCAGTGACAGCTTACCGTCTGCTTCTCAACATCTCATCAAAAGTGCAGTCTCAAGGTTTCTGCTGCTTTTATCATTATCACCCCATTTCATTTTAATGCCACCAAATCTCACCCAGGTGTAGTAAAGCACTCTGACGCTATGGCCAGTAATGCTTTAAAAGTCTGGTCTGTGCATGGCTCACTTTGTCATGTGGGTGAGTGTGGTGGGGGGGTGTGTGGGTACAAGTATGAGAGTGAATAAGGCTGGAGTGACAGCAAAGACAGAACTAAGAAAAAGTACCTTGAGGTAGCTACAGTGTGCTTGTTTTTTTCCAAAAGTCTTACAACAATGTTCTCATAATGCACAAAGACAATATGTGTAGGTTCATAAAATAACTGTAATCCTATGGCTGAACTAAATTTAAGTACACACACAGACAGACACACACACACACACACACACACACAGACAGACACACACACATTAAAAGCATCCTAAAAACTTGAAAAAAGAACAAGTTCATTTTAAATGGTTTGCTGTGTCTATGCCTTCTGAGCATCCTAAATGCAATGAGTTAATGAGTCAACAACAACTAGCTTCTTTTGAATCCTAACTGTTTTTGTTCTTTATTTAGATTTTTGATTTAAAACATTAAAATGACAAAAAAAAAAAAAAAAAAAATAATTTAAAGTACAAAAAAAGTTATAGTAACTTATAGTCTCTTTCATCTAATTTAAAAACACATGTTTCTCCTTGCTTATATTCTCTACTCGCACCAACTGTCAGTCTCATTTTATTTTCTCAGTTAAAACCTTTTTTATGCACAATTTCCACTTTTTGGTAGCTTATGCTAACAGTTTTGAATGTATACGTCTAGAGTAGCGTTCAAAGAACATGACCACATGGGACCACCCTCGGAGGCTTCGATAAGTGACGGCAAAGACACAACAAATCTAAAAACTCTGCATTACCGCTGCCAAGTTCCAGTGCATTTAATCAATGTATTTATTTGAAAACTGCTCAGTTTGGTCATGTTAGGGAGACATCCATATGTTTGTCAACCCCAGTGAGAAAGAAGGAGAGTGAAGGAAAGGTACTGGCCCCAAATTTGTTTAATCCATGTGAAGGCGCTTAGACAGACTCATGGTTATTTGGTTTGGTCCCAGTGGTGTATGCCTGATGACAGAAGTTTACCGCTAAGAGGGTGGTCTATGTTGGGTGCACATTTGGTGAAGAATACCATCGAGTGGCATGTTTACTCACTTTAAAAGCAAAGCAAGGCAAGTTTATTTGTACAGCACAATTCATACAAAAAGTAATTCAAAGTGCTTTATAGAATAAGAAAGAGACTAAAATCACAATACAACAAATCAAAACATAAATAATCATCATAAAATTAACATTAAAAAAGAAGAGTACAGAATAAAAACCTTTCAGTCATATGCACAGCTAAATAGAACAGTTTTGAGCCTGGATTTAAACATAGTCAAAGTAGAGGCCTGTCGCACAGGCCTCTACTTCAGGACGACTTTTCCAGGATTTAGCTGCATAAAACTGAAACGCTGACTCCGCACATTTAGTCCTGACTCTGGGACCAGCAGGAGGACGGTCCCTGAAGTCCTCAGAGTGTGAGATGGTTCATATGGCACTAACATGTCAGAGATGTACTTTGGACCTAAGCCATGAAGAGACTTGTTCACACAGAGCTGCTTTAAAGTCTATTCTCTGAGCCACAGGAGCCAGTGCAGAGACCTGAGCGCAGGACACATGTGCTTGTACTGGTTCTAGTCAGGACCTGAGCTGGATGTACTGCAGCTGTCTTAAGGCTCATTTGGAAAGGCCAGTGAGCAGGCCGCTACAGTAGTTTAGCCTACTAGATACAAATGCATGGTTAAGTCTCTCCAAGTCTGGTTTTGACCGCATACCTTTGATTTTTGCTATGTTTTTTAGATGGTAAACAGGTTGAGGTAGTTTAAAATTGGATCACCAAAT
The DNA here is from genome assembly GCA_019594935.1 of Periophthalmus modestus. Lineage (NCBI taxonomy): Eukaryota > Metazoa > Chordata > Actinopteri > Gobiiformes > Gobiidae > Periophthalmus > Periophthalmus modestus. The sequence goes on from JAIEZT010000021.1 coordinate 3,212,252, forward strand.
AGTTTTCAATGTTTCCAAACACCAAAGTCATTAGTAGTAGTGCTTCCTCTTTCCAAATAAATATAATGTGGTTGAGTTCTGGCAAAAATTGGCACAGTGGGAACTACAAACAATATAAAAATATAAATGATATATATTATACTTTTTTTTACATATTTTCGATTTATTTTCCAACATGGGACTCCACCTACAACTGCAGTTGAGTTCAGATCTGCTTTCTTTCACTTACCCTTTGCTATATTTGCTTTTTCATCCAGTTCTATTTAACTATTGTTCAGTTAAGCATCTGAAACTATTTTTGCACCTGCTTGAGTCCATGTGGTCAGATAAGAGCCCCGTTTCCTCCATAACCTACTGTTGCACCACATCAATGTCTTAATGCTTTCTTTTCTGATGTCAAAAGAGAACGGATACTTCCACAAACTGTGACAGGCTATTTTTATGGTTTACTTAGAAATATTATTTTGGTCACATGAGAAGTGGCTGCAGCAAGGGCAAGGCAGCAATACTCATAGGCTGTACATGTGAGAGAAGAACAATATTCAATTTACTCACACACATTTACTTGAGAAACTACTGTAAACTACTCAGGAGTAACCAACATTTTCTCTCTTGCTAGTAAAAGTTCTGGTTACTCTTCGAAATGTGAGTAAGTAACAAAAGGTTTATGTTGACTACAGACATATGTGTTTCGTGCACCACTCAGATACATTTACATTTTCTCATTTTTGTGGTCTATCCTTTGAAAAAACAGAATTATGTGCATTATTTAGTGATTTGCCCTTCAAATTACAATCATCTCTAATTATAAATCAGATGTTACTTCCACACACTCGTACCACTAGTCTAATTCAAGTGAAGTAAGAAGTAAGTGACGCAGGAGTCTCCACAGACGTTTTTACTTTTACTTGAGTAATTTCTTGAACCACAACTTTGCACTTCTGCCTGAGTAATATTATTTAGAAGTAACAGTATACTTACTCGAGTACAATCTTTTGAACTTAAACCCTTCTTTCATTCACATTCTGTACATCCATATTGCACCTAAACCACCCCTTCTCCCTCCTCCTATTTTAAATCTCCGCAGTGTAGCAGAAGTCATGTCTCCCTCATCGGCGTGACGTGCCACATTACTCCAGCCTTCACAACAGCGTCTGTAAATCAGTCCAAGAAAGGTGAATTATTAACCAACACATTCCAATGCTAATTCACAACTTCTCACCAGAATAGAACCTCGAACCCTACCGCTCTTTCCCCTTGTATTCCTTCACGCATTGTATATCCCAAGCAATATTCAGCAAAGATAAGCAATTTATGTCTAAAGGAGGTGGCCAATGTGGAGAGCTGAGAGGAGGAATGCAGTGACAGGTCGAAACGTGAACTTCCGCATAAAGCAGGAAGAGTCACACAACCAGATGCAACCACTACGTTTACACACCCAAATCTTCTCTCTCTATCTTACACAGTCCGTTATCTCATTACACCAAATCACCCTATTTTGGGACTAATTTTAACTAATGAGGTCATATTGAAGTTCCTACGGATCTGAAGGTACAATTCCAGAAAAGGTGAGTTTGTTAAGTGTTTTTTTTGGGGTTTAATGTGAAAGCCAAATCCAGTTTGATCTAATGTACCGCTACTGTTTGTAGGTCTATTTTGCCATATAATCATACTGCTGAAATAATGTTTTTTTAATTGTAATCCCAAGTGTAATTTGATATAAGGATTTTTTTTTATTTTTGTAATAATGAAAATTTTTAGCCTAGTCTATACTTTCCAGTGAGTGGGTCCTGGTTTAATGTTATACCATATACGCATTCACTCATTAGTCAATCTTTATTCAGCTGGGTGATTGCGTTCCCAACAGTTAAACAGTGATTTTTGTGGAATTTTAAATATATATTCATTCAGAAAGTTTCATGAAGAGAAGAAGGTTTGCCTTTAGATATGATCCGGTGTTATGCAATACTCATGCCCCACGGTGCTGACTTTCTGCAGCTCTGTGAAGATATGAACTGAGTTAGAACAGAATACGCCCAGACTTGTAAACACTGTAGTCAAGCAGTCCTTAGTTCAATTCAGAACTTTACAGTACAAATAGTGATTTTACGGCATATGAGGATTAATTATAATTGCGAAATGTTATAAGAAGAAGCCTGCTGTCTAAACTACACTATAATGTTGGCATTATATTATGTTTTTTTGTTTTTTTTTGTATTTATGTTGGCACAAAGCATCAATTTGGAAATGTTTTGGAAAAAAAATTGGAAATAACTAATCTACGTCATGTTCACTTAACATAAAACATCTGCAGTAGATACATAACAGTAGTAGTAGTAGTAGTAGTAGTAGCAACAGTTCTTGAATTATTAGTGCAAGTGACAGCAATAGTGGTTTCCACAGACTTCCATAGACTAGAGTTAAAATAAGAAGTAATTTGTAAGTACTTTTTCTATCAAATACAACCACTTACACTTGCTGTCTGTTGGCTTTATAGCCGTGAATACTTTATAAATATGTTTATGGAAGAATGCAAGTAGCTCTCATGATCCTTACCCCTCAGCATGTGCCTCAGAAGCACTTGTAAAATGGTGTGTTTTTATAATGCATTGTGCGGTGTTGGCTAAGTGCCACGGTTCATGCCTGAATGTTTCCAATAATATTTATGAACGCTGACAAATCACATATTTTCAGAGTGGGTTCTGAAGCGAAAAATAATACTGTCGACAGAAGCACCGATATATTTTGATTTGAATATTCTTCCCTTTGACAGCTGATGGAGAGGTTTAGATGGGCTACCGAGGGTCTGTTTCTGTAGCTGCAAGTCATCTCATTATAAAGGCTGAAAATATATGTATAAAGGTGCAATATGTAACTTTTCTAGTGGCAGGTAGCCTACATCATCTGCTTGTCTCAAACAAACTAAAATGAACCCAGGACACTAGAAAATGTACATAGAGTAGGTTCCCTTTAAGACAGTGGTGAGAGAGTATTGAGTAATAGAAGATAAAAGATAATTTGTGAAAGTAATACTAATATGTAGCCAAATGGGTCTTCCCTTGAACTCGTCATAGGAAGATGTTGCAAAAGTACATATTGGATCATACTGATTGAGCCATTTCTTGTCTTTTTTGGAATTGTAAAGCAGAAGCTCGTATTTCACAATTGTTGTTTGGCTAATTCATTTCGGTTCCCAACATTCTCGTGACCTTTGCCATTTAGCACGGTATAATATTTTATTTTGAATTGTTCTTTACTAGGACACCAGTACATTTTTCTCCTATTCGTGTTCATTAAGAAATCTATCTCTATTGTTAATATCACATTTTTCAGTGCAGTATCTAGCACTATTTTGGCTAAGAGTAGCTGAGTGATTAACTAGAAGGTATCACAAGTGCCTGGATGAGGATAGGCTTATGTGCAGCTGACTTAATATAACAATTCTAAAGCCAGTATAAACAAGTGGGCTATGCATTGAAATAAAATGATCAAATAAAATGAATTACAGTAATATTTGTGTGCAATTATACTGTCAAACATATATCATTAAGTCATATCTTGAGGTAAACGTTAACTAAAGTAGAGCTAGGTAAGCCTTTATCGATAGCAGGTAGCATAGGCCATAGATATGAGCTACAAATTTTACTTTTTGCTGAATACATAGTTTTGAGAGCAATGCAGACCGCAAGACTTAGACCATGAGACGACATGAACACCTACAGAATATAACATATCTGAATTTCAAGTTCACACATTATACTGACCTGACCAGCATGTAAAAAAAAATAATCGACCGGGGTTCAAATTTAGCCCAAAAGCCAGAAAGGAAACGTATTACACAACATTTTCCTTTACCTTTAAGAATGAACAACCAAACAACCAAATCAGCATCATTACACTGTGCATATCCCCAAGTCAAGTGACCCCTTTTAACACAACTCTAGTCTGTCCCATGGAGAGTGTGCAGATGAAATGACATCACGGTACCAGAAGTTGATTGATTCCATACATAGGCCTAGATGTTGGAACCACTGCATTGTATTACTGTAATGGTCTAATCTTTATGCGTGTTTATTCCAAGCCATTCTGACATGTCTATTGTGACTTGGATATGCTCCCTCAGCTCCATTAGTCTGCAGAACGCACCGACATGTGAGCTGTCCTGTACACTAATGCTTTCCTAGTGTGAGTGAGCACCATACAGAACCATAGGCTGTTGTCATAATACAAGGTAAACATGGTACTGGAGGCTGTAAATATAACAGCATAGCAACATAAGGAATTAAATGGACTGGGACAGACTATCCTTATGTACATTTCATTTTTTTTGACTGACTAGTGCTCATACTTGCGCATTGTCAGGAAAATTCAATTTCTTTAGTTTACTGAGGATACTCACTGCCAGCTGAGTATACCACAAAAAAATAATTTCTCTAATACACACATACAACACATCAAAATGAGGATCTAACTGGGATTAAATCTGGTAGCCACCTAAACTAGACCAGGGACTTTAGCAGGACCAATCCAGACAGACCAGAACAAGTGTAAATCATGCTGGCAGTACTACTACAGTTGTCCTCAGGAAAGGCACTTTGTTCACCATGGCTGTGTGAATATTTGTGGTTGTTTGTACAACTATTCATTTATTTAAAATCAATTTTCAACCATAACAATGCAATCTGCCAATACAGTTATTTCATTGTTTACATAAAATAATGCCATCAGGTCATTTTAATTTGAAACCATTTGCTTTTTTTCCTTCTAAAACTAATACAATGTGATTCAAAATGGTAAATTATTGTTTTGCATGTTGCACTTTACTGCTTAGTTTCACACTCACAATGTTTACAGGGGTCACTATGGCATAGAGTGAGCAGGTGGTGTTTGTATGTCATGATTTCCTACATGCATTTCAACACAGGAAGTTTCCCCTTTACCACTTCCTTAGAGGCTATAGGGCGTAGGGGAGGAGCCTGACATGATGGAAAATACTATTAACGCTATCAATCTATGATTCACAAACCCATCTGTGGGACTTTGGAAAAACATGAATCATATTTAAATACGTATGTTCTATTTGGAACACCATCAGTTGAAATCTAACCCTCGGGAGCATTACCGACTTTTGATTCAAATTCATCCAACGAGAAAATCTACAGAACCGTAAAAAAATGCATGGAAAATGTTTTTAATGTGGCTTCACCGTGACTAAAAAAAGGAAGATAAGTTAAGAGTTACTTAATCTGTGGCAGATGAAGCTATATGTGTTCAGCCATTGAGGTTTTGACTGTGTACCTTGTGGTATAATGTAGCCTTACAATAAAAACCCTGCATATAGTGGTAGAAAGAGCACTGAAAATTTGTACTCAGGTAAAAGTACAGTTACATGGCTAATAATGTACTAATTATAAGTAGAAATACTGCTGCCAAATTTGTATTTAATTAGAAGTGAAACATTGGCTTGAAAAATACTATACACACTTGAAAAGTACAATAGTCCCAAAAATGTACTTAATTACAGTAAGGTGAGATAATTAGCCAGCCCACATGTCAGACAGGCATCATGTGAAAGGGGACAGAACAAGACTTTTGACTTATTAGGCATTCTGACAACATTGGTTTAACTTGTAATACTGCTTTGCCCAATTGCAATAACATGACACAATGACACGGTTTGCTTTGGGCCGCCTGGCAATGGGTCTGTTTGGTATGGCTCCCTCCAGCTGAGTTGCATTTCCATGGTCCAAGGACAGCTCCAGGGGCTGGGTTTTATTAAGTGAGACACTGATGTCACCCAAACACAACTCATGTTTTCATAATGAATAAAAAATACTTGTAATTACATGATGAGGCTGGAATAGATCAGAACACACTTCAACTAACAAAATCCTATCTACAGCAAGAATAACAGTAAACCAATGGAGATTTTAAGATGCCAAATATATATATGTAGACCAAAATGTATTCTGACAGTGTATTACAAGTACTTTTCTTTTTGTTAACTTTTAAAAATAATTTTTGCCAACTTGCCAACATTAGAACTAAGATGGCAGATTTGGAGAGTTTATCTGTTGCCCATAATTAGCACAAGCACTAGTCAGAGCCAGTTTTTTGTTATTTCCATCAGAGCCTATTAAAATAACCAAATTCTTTTAGCAGAATTGTTTATAATGGTATACTCCCTTGCAGTTTCCTTGTAACAAAACGTTTGTGCTAAAACTTGAACTTCTCCTTAAATAGCCTATATTTGAATCTCTACTTCACTCCCTCCGTTAAGGTGCAGCAAAAATAATACAGCCAGTGTGACTACGAAACCACGGTTACCACAGGAAGGGGCGTAGCCTAGAGTCCTCACGCTGCTGAGCGGGCAGAGGAGGTGACTGGCACTTACTATTGGGACTCTATAATTTCTAATGGTGATTACGGATGCCTGGTCTATACTCTTTAAGTGTTGGCTCATGTAGAGACAGAATAAACTTCCACTGATAAATTTAACTGTAGCAAAACACAGACTTTGTTGTGACTGGAGCAGAGTGCTTCTCAATATGAGGTTCACACACACACAGGCCTCTTCTCAGGCGAATCCTTAGTGGTTGAATTTCTGGTTGAATTAAATGAATAGTTTTGGTGCTTGTTAAAACTGGGCATGAGCATTCAGCTTTGTAGTCCACGTTTTGGTGTGAGTCATGCCGAGTTTGGTTCTAGTAAATGACTGGTTATATTTTCATCATCATCTATTGGTTGGATATCCTTGGTTGGTCCTGCCAAAGTCTTGGTTTAGTCCTGGCTAAGTCCTAGGCTTGCTCTGGTTGAGTCTTGTGTTATAATATAGTATAATAGTACTGGTCGAGATCTGGTTGAAGTTTGGATTAATCCTGTATTGAAACCTGGTCTAGTTTGACAAAAAAAAAAAAAAAAAAAAAAAAAAAAAAAAAAAAAAAAAAAAAAAAAAAAAATGGTCTACTGTTAGTTGTATAAACCTAATAACCTTAATTTTTCACATATTGTTTTGTTGCTTAGTTCTTACTCAACAACTTTAAGTAGTATTTATTATTTATTTTAAAGTATCTGTTATGTCCTTCTGGGCGTGCCCTAGCTACTAGTTCAAATACAGAAGTACAATTTCAACCTGATTTAGCCCCGGTTTAGGCTTAAATAAACTGTAAATGAACTGTATACTCAAGTTTGTCTATTTACTTATGCTTAGGACCCTGTTTGGATATTGATTTTGTATTCATTTAGAGACACATTTTAGACCCAGGTTAGTAAAATTCTGCCTCGTTTTATTTCTCAAATGATACAACTCAATATAACATACCACTTTAAGAAACGCGGACACACCAAGTAACCTCCAGGGCATTCAAAATGATTCAAGTGGGCGCTGCTGACTTTTCACATCGCCGGTTACATTTGACTGTATAAATCAGAATATGGCGATGTAAAGTCAGGGCTGGTGTAGTGAGATTTATGGCCAAGTGCAGTATGCAAGCATGCATAGTGGAAACAGCCAATGGGTCATTTATTCTGGGCATCAGCATTTTTACTAATCAATTTCTGAGCTCTCTGTGACAAATAGAACTGCAGTCTTGATCCGCTTTAAAAGTTGGTGCTATTAGGTAATGCGCCAGTATACTTACTGTACAAGCAAGTGTAAAATATTTGAGTGTGATCTAATCACTATAGCTTACAGTGATTAAAGATACTGCAATTGTGCATATGGTAGAACAATCTAGCTTTCTGGCAACATCTGTGTCATAGGCCTATTTAAACAAAACATTTTCTCATCCTGCAATGTAGACATAAAAACCTAAGTTGGTTAAATGTTAAAGGCTGCATATCATTAGCAACAATACCTTTTATAAAAAACAAAAAAATATATAAAAAAAAATAAAACAAAAAGCTCACTCAGCATAAAGGTTGGCCATTTCATCATTGCTTTATACAAGTCGGTGTAATCCCTCATTCGTCCAGGAGTTGTACATGAAAAAGTTTCAGAAGCAGCCAATCTGGAAAATGCTTTTGAAATCAAGACTTTTTGGCTGCCATATAATTTGGCTCAGTGCACTATAAATGCTAAATCCTCAGACCAGTATCTTCCAGATGGCAACAAAACGTCTTGATTTCAAAACCATTGTCCGGGTGACTACCTCTGAAACCTTTACTACCCTTGCTATGTACAAGCACTGCAATCCTTGGGCAAAACAATTCCTCTGCTTTACCCGTATGAATGTTTTTTTCTGATTATGGTTAGGAATGAGTGTCTGTCTGACCCAGGGCAGCTGTGACTATAGACTTAGCTTAGTATGAGGAGTTAATGAATAATAATGTACCAAATGGTATAGCAAAGTGTATGGACTCATCACCAAAAACATGACTTTTTTAATATAAGTTTGGAATTAACACTTGCACATTGTTGATTCAAGTCAAGCACAAGAGATTATGAAAGACACTAATCCTTGGTAGTCAGAAGTAGCATTTTACTCAGAAAATGCATATATTAGTTATATTTACGCTGACCTTACTTGTCTTGAACGTAAATACTTCTTGGCTGCTAGTGTGATATATGTTCATTTGACCTCCTGACCTTTTCTCATTGAAAGTAAATCTAAATAGAGAGACACCCATACAATTTATTTGACAAGATGGTAGATATAGGTTATAACAACTGCTTTCAAGTTTAGTGGCATAAATATTTATAATTTTGAATGTAACTTTTCCAACTTCCAACATTTTATCTTGTGACCCTTTTTTATCAGTATAGTATATTTTTTTAAAAGACAAATTTTATCCAACAAAAAACAAATAAGTAGATGCAACATTGCTTTCAATTAAGTTTAGGTAAAGTAAACATTGGGTGCTCAAGGGCTCATGGGAGTTTACCCAACCAGTCCACATGTGCTTTGTGGATCTGGAGAAGGCATTCGACTGTGTCCCTCATGGTGCCCTTTGGGGGGTGCTCCAGAAGTATAGGGTCCAGGTCCTTCGCTAAGGGCTGTCTGGTCCCTGTACGACCGGAGCAGGAGCTGTGTTAGCATCTTTAGCTGTGCATATGATTGAAAAAGGTTTTTATGTTTTGATTTTTTGTATTGTGATTTTATTATCGTTCTTACTCTGTAAAGCACTTTGAATTACTTTATGCTCAAATTGTGCTATACAAATAAACTTGCTTTTCCTAAAGAAGGAGCTGAGTTGAAAGGCAAAACTCTCAATTTACTGGTCGTTCCTACCCTCACCTATGATCAGGAGCTTTGGGTAATGACAAGATTGCTACTGTGATATTTGTTCATTTGACTTTGTGAGCCATCTCAATGACATCAAGCCTAAATAGACAGTGCATTTAACTTCATTCAACAGAAAATGCATAAACCAATAGTTCTTGTTAAACTAGGAAACAGCTGGAGACCAAGACACAAATTTCTGTGTTTTGACTCTCAACTGTACAAACGTCACATATTTTGGACGTCAAATCCTGTATGTGGAGCAAGACATGACAAGTCCTGGCACAGGCGAATACCACAGAGCATGCTACAGTGTTGAGATACAACAGCACCTAAATCTACACATAGTAAACCTCATGGTGAAACTTATCTCACCGGCTCTAATCAACAGTGTCTCACATGAATTTATACCTCTCCATGCCACACATTCCTCCAGCGTTGCCATGACAACCAGAGCTAATCAATGAGCATTCTTACATGGACGTGTCAAAGGGCTGAAGTGTGTGACTGTGTGTTTTTTTTCTCTACAGATGGACGACATAGACGCCATGTTCAGTGACCTGCTGGGGGAGATGGATCTCCTCACACAGGTACAAACACTCACAACACTGCTGCAAAACTAAAAAAATGTGACAGCAAATGGCCTATGTGCAATTATTAAGGGTGTTTTAAGCCTATATCAATGGTAGTTAAGATAGATTTATGGTTCTCTGTGTATCTTTAGTGCTTTTGTTGCGCATTTAAAAGCGCACTATGTCACTTTTCTGATGGACAATCCACCACCTACTTGTCACCATGGAGATGTTATTGCTTTGTCAAAACTGATCCCTGTAGACAGATGAGTCCTTTCACAGTAAGAATGCATGTTTGTTTTTCACAATAAAACATCAGCAATTGTATAAATGTAAGTTAGACGTTTAATGTCATATTGTACAACATTCCACACAAAGCAATAAAATCTCCATGGAGACGAGCGGTGACATAGTGCACCTTTAAATGTTCCAATGTGAATGTCTTTGAGTAGGTTGATAGACAGCTATGTGTTCCTGAGTCAGCTATAAAACATAAAGCCCCCTGACTCACTCTGCAACTAGGCTGTGACGTGAAGATATCTTTTCATTCCACCTTAACAAAACCACATTCACCCAAACAAACACTGAAGAGAGACACTTGCATTACTTACCGCTGCCTACCATCATAAACAAGTACTTTCAACAGAGCATAGTTGTTATTCACTCAACACTATCCAATAGAGTGGATGCTACTTTCAATTAAGTTTACGCTGTATAAATATTTATGCCCAACTTACTTGTCTTGAATGTAAATACTTATATGCTGCTAGTGTGATGCATGTTTATTTGACCTCCTGACCTTTTCTCTGTGAGAATAGAGACGCATGCATATCACTTATCTGACACAAAACAATATGGTTGATAGGCGACAACAGCGACAACAACTGCTTTCAATTAAGCTTAGTGGCATAAATATTTATAATCTTGAATATAACTTTCAACCCTTCTTAGTGGCTTTGTTTAAGTGCATTTGATCTTATAAATAGAGTAGTGCCTGAGTTTGTTTTTTTTCTGTCTCAACATAATACAATTGAGTAGATGCGACTTACTTTTAAAGATTGCTACTATGGTATTTGTTCTTTTGACTTTGTGGTCCATTTCAATGATATCAAACCTAAACAGAGTAGTTTAGCTTTCATTCAACAGGAAAAACATCAAGTAAATGCAACACTGCTTCAAATTAAGTTCAGGTTAAGTAAATATTTTGAGTTGACCTTAGTTGTAATGAATGCGCTTGCTTTCAGAGACTGCTAATGTGGTTTATATTCATTTGACTTGGTGACCTTTCCTCCGTGACACCTAAATAGACTTTTTCTAGTCCCGGGACACATGACAAAGCCACTAAAACCCACCATCTATCACTTGAGTCCAGACTGGCAGCCGCAGACGACGCGCTGGGCCTAACACTCCTTTCACTTTTCTAAAGCTATAAATTACACGTCGCTTTTTGGGGGGTAGATGGGGTCACAAGCCCGCCTCAGACCTCACTTTCGCTGGGGAGAAAAAGCCCTGCTGATCACTTTGATGTTGTTTTGCAGCCATCCATTTGGTTTCCATCACTTCCATTTAGCGTCGGATTACTTATCTACAACTGGAACTCCAAAACAGATGGGAGAATTAGAGCTTACATAATTTTGCGGGCGGTTTTGCCAATGTGTTGTTGACTGCATTTGTGTACTGCTGTTTATGGGTATGCATAAATTGTACTTTAAATTAGCATTACGGACAAAACAACACAATGCTTTTGAAGTCTCCTCTTCTACATTAAAGGCAATGTACAGATCTTTACGGTTTTAAAAACATGAAAAACAAAACTAGTTCAGCAGAGTTTTGCCATCACATTGATGCAAACAACAGCTAACATGCTAACTTTGAACTTCCTGATTATCGGACACTTTATAATTAGACGCAGATAGTACACAGCAAACTTATTTTGACCTCAAGAGCTGCTTATACAATATATCTGTACTGGGGCAAGACAGATTTTGCCCAAACACATGAAACAGGTACAGGCACAGTAAAAACTATATCTACATTATCTGAACTGGGAGAGTTTACTACATTCTTGTCCTCAAACTGACACCCAAATAGATTACAATATTTATATGTACAATGGCTGTCTAAATTCACAACATGTTCACTTAATATCACTGAAGTTCTTAAAGATTTGTTTTTGTGTACAACTTGCTGTGTTAATATGTAATTTGCTACTATGTTTTTCTTTCTTTTACTAGAGTCTCGGTGAAAATACAGAACCTCCTCATCCCTCACTCCCCAGCGCTGATAAGGAAGTCAACTTCTCCATTGGCTTCACTGACCTCAATGGTGACTTGACACTTAAACGCATTGACATTTAGTGTAGAATTCAAGTCAAGCAACTACTGGCACAACACTTTATTTGTGCAGAGAAATGTGATCTAAGGCTAGCTGGAGTGGCTACTATGTAAGCTCTGATCGCAGATAAATTTGAAGGTCATTCTACTAATTATGCACTTACTTAGCGACTTGCTGTGGGCGTCTCTTATGGGACAGAAAACAAGGAGTAATAACCCCAAAGCAAGGTCACTCTTCCAGCTTTCATTAGCCATCATTTCCCTTCATTTCCCCTGTTCCCAAATGCAACTTTGATTCATAATAGTTTCATGTACACCTCGTCTCATGTGATGGTGCTAAGGCAGCCAAGTGTTACATTATTTCAACTGAAAACCATCTCTTTTCTGTAGCAATATAATGTAGCATTATACAGTTTACAAATGAATGTAATTTGCACCTTGTGCTTGTTTTGATTTTACATAATTAGATTAGGCTAGCACAACAAACTATTTTACCTTAACAATGTGCTATATAGACAGTTTTAGGGAAAGTATGGAAGTACAGACAAAAGGCAGCATTACACAGAATTATGCCAAGTTTAACTATACTATACTATACTATACTATACTATACTATACTATACTATACTATACTATACTATACTATACTATACTATACTATACTATACTATACTATACTATACTATACTATACTATACTATACTATACTATACTATATACTACACTATACTATACTATAATACAGCTCAAGATCAGTCTAAAGCTGTTCTGTGAATGTGACTTTTTTGTATCAATACATCAAATGAGTATCTAGCTTCAATATTAGTTTTAGTATCAATTAGTGTATGATTTTCAATACTCTTCAATCCTCTCTACCAGAATCGCTCAATGAACTGGAGGACAATGACCTTGATGCCCTCATGAATGACCTGATGGCGGACCTGAATGCATCTGAGGAAAAGTTGGCGGCAGAGATCGAAGGTCTGAAGGCAACACCCAAAGCAGATCTACCACAATCTGCACCAACAGCACCCAAAGGCCAAAGCCCCGGGCTCCCCCCTCCTACACCCTCTCTACCCTCACCCGCCTCCCCACAGAGCGGCAGCAGTAGCACTGTAACTTCCCCTGCCTCATCAGCCACCTCGCCACTACCTCCTCCACAGTCCTCCAAGCCTAGCAAGGTGAGTTTGAGTGCACAATATAAGCCATATCAGTTGAGTGGCATAGAGAATTTTAATGAAAAAAATACTGTGGTGCAGCAGTGGCTCTAGTGGAAACTGTTATTTTGTGTTCTTAGGCATGACACTTCATCCACCTTGAATGTGCTGTGTGAGTGATTGGTGATGTTGACGCAGATTGACAGTTTCGCTTCTGTCAGTCTACACCAAGCTAGCTGTGGTTACAGTAGTAGCTTACCACCATAGAGTATGGAGTGAAGAGCTTTGGATGTCTTGAAAAGTGTTATATAAATTCAACTCATTATCATACATCGTGTTCTTAGGAACATATTTGAAATTCAAAAATATATTATACAAAATGCCGTTGAAAGATGCCGTATAAACAGTTGAAAGTTGGTTTCAACTTTCAACTATAGGTAACACTTAAATTGGAGCTGATGTCGCCGGAAACACTATCACAACAAAGAGCCATGTAGCTGTTGGCCCCCCCTTTGGATTGCCGTAGATCCTTCTAGGGGAGTAGTGGATTTTTTTCATTTGTACCAAAATGACCATGTGACACTGTTGAATCCTACATGATTATCGATTAAGAAAATAAAACTGAAGAACCAAGTAACTAAGAGCAATGGGCGTATGCAGGTGGCAGTGAAAACATTGATGGCGTCTTGAAAATAAGCCAAAAAAGATAGCTCAAACATGCAGGAATCACTCCAAAAACAACTTCGAGAAGGTAAATGAGAAGGGGAAACAACTAAAATATGGATAAAACCGTTGAAAAGTAGATTTTGCATAATAGGTCTGCTTTTCTCTCTCCGTTCAAAAAATATAATAATTTGTTTTGAATTGTTAATTGCTATGGCAACAGTTCATCACTCTGAAACCCATGATGCAGACACGATAAAGGTAGCATGACAGTGTTTGCCCCAATATGTATGTCCATTATCTAGCTACTTCGTGCACTTTCTGTTGGCATAAGAATTTGTGTGGCACCTACGTTAGAAACTTTAAAATTCTGTCTAGACCAGCAGATGAAACAGATCGTAATGTCCCAATCTCTAATTTACTAGTTCTACCCTTTTGTATAACTTCTCCAGGCAATGTGTGACAGGAAACCACTACAACATGGCATCACTTCCCGACATATACATTTTCATTGAACGTCTGCGAAGGTGCTCTTGAAATTGGACATTGATCTCGCTCGAGGCTGTTCCTGAACAAAGACCTGGAGCGAGGCATGTGTTACAGTTACAGTCTGTCTGGAACACATCAGGATCAATGGCAGGGGTCTGAGGAAGAGTAGTGCAAGAGGGGGGCAGCCAGTGCAGACATTATGACTTTAGCAGAGCTTGTTACCTCATGCTAAAAACACCAGCTGTACCGAGAAAAGAATGCGTCATTGTTGGGCAGAGGTGTGTAAGTTCATCAAAAGTTGCGTCGTCGGCAGCTTCAGAGTAAGAATATCTCCGGTTAATTAGCTTAGACGCATAGAAAAGGTGATCCTCTTCCTGTTCACTGCAGACCACTAGAGTAGTCCTGTGAATTTTCATTTATAAGAATAATAAGATATTAAAACCAAATCAAATCTTACGCAGTGTAGCAGCTGAATTGTTTCACTGGTTGCCTGAACTCAGCAGGTTCATGAAACTGACCGTGACTTTTATATCTGGGACCAGTGGTAATTGTATGAAGAAAAATGGGAGCCAATATTTCAACTAGACAACGTAACAGGGGAAACACAGGCTCACATCGACACACCTTTAGACTAGCTGAATCAAAGCAAATGATAATATAACCAAACAAATAATCCACACATGTTGACATCAGTATTGTTAGAGTTTGGCTCCACAAATGTGCCATATAAACTTTATGAATGAAAGTCTATTCAATTTACCACAATCGTATCTTCAGTGTTGAATAATGGCATCAGCTATCGGTTCGTGGCAGACCAGACGACACTTCTGTGTTTAGAAAGATAGACCTAAGTATTTATGTCTCAATGTCAATGCAAATTTTGGAGCCTAGTACATAGATAAGGGGAAGTACTTTTTTACAATCAGTTAATAATTTAAGCCATGCAAAAGTTGTTTATCCAGTTTGTCGCTGTTTCTGAGTATTAACTGATTTTGAAAAAAGTACTTCCCTTATTTATTTATACTGCCGTGAAACCTTGTGACAACTCTAGTTTCAAATTCCTATATTTTTTATTTTTATAACTTGTCTCTGTTCTCCATTTTAGGAAGAAATTGAGGCCCAGATGAAGGCTGATAAGATCAAGCTAGCTCTGGAGAAACTAAAAGAAGCTAAAGTGAAGAAGGTAAGCTAATAGTGCTCACATGAAGTAAACATTAAAGAGCAGGTGAGTTATAGTTACTTGGCCAAGGCTGCAGAAGAAGTTCCATCATATGGCTCCTTGTTCTTCTGCTTTTTGAACAAGTCATGAATCACGGTACTGGATCAGGCCAACATCCTGAAGGGCACATGCGGTTTCCTCTCTGGTGATATGTGGATACTTCCTCATGTTCAAAGTGGTGCAGACATGTGGTCATGCAACAAAGACAGCACATAAGTCCACATTGTTCTGCCCAAGAAATGCTAAAACGGATCGACCCCTGTGCTGTGAAGGGAGCTTTTAGGAAAGCGTGGTGCACTTTCGAGTTTCAGAGGAACATCTGTATGAGAGGAGATAAGGAAGGTGCTTTCTCAGTGGTTTGTGTAGAAACTGGCTTCAACTTTCAGAGAAACTTGGTAATACTTTCTCATACTCCTATTACAAATACAAGGTTTATATTATTTTTGTAGCCCCGACTGCCAATTTTTTCAATCACCTGCCAATTTTAAAGCTTTTTTTTTTTTTTTTTAGCTTTATCCATGCAATAATGTCCTCATCTTTACATGCTTAAAGACAGTGGCCATAAATTCTTTCGTTTGCATTTCATCCCTGTACTGTGGTAAAATATTTTCCACAAAGGTTAAAAGTCTGATCCCACACTTGTGATAACATCTCAGCAAAGCCACATTTTTATGACACACGACGCTTGACCTCTGAAGAGCCTTAAAGAGCTGGATTTGGTTCCAGATGAGAGCAAGTGTGAAGCCATACGGAGAAAGGCAACTGAAGAGGACGAGATGAAAGAAAATCAAAGCAGAGAAGTTATGCCGACCAGGTTTATGGGAACTGCTGAGGATGTGCTTTGAGCTAAACTAGACTTAGCATACAAGAACAGCTATTTAGCACTCGCAGCCTGTAATCAAAACGCCAAATACACAAGCTTCAACACTTCATTTGATGTCTCACTCTAGGGACACCAGCTGCTGTTCACAATATGCTGAGATTTCAATGTGTCCCACAGATGATCAAAATCAAGTAAAAAGTATTTGGCAAATTATTCGGAAATCATATTTTTATAATTTGAACAAATCAGTTTTCTTGGAGAGGATGGTAAGAAGTTCAGTCAGCAAAGTGTCAAGAACCAATCTTACAGCATCGAGGTCGGCCAAGCATACATGCTGTGATCTAACCCCTAGGCCATCCAGCTGTCCTGGAACTTGGGCTTAACATTAGACAAAATCTTGTAAAACAAAAATGAGTTTATATGCACACTTTCCAATTTTCAGAGGTTTTGCTGCCGTGGTAATGCATATAACAACCAGCATGCTAACGGTGCACATTCTTTCCTGGTCTGTAGATAATACCAGTGCTTTGTAATTAGATGCAACAACACACAGTGGTGTCATTTTGGCAGTAAGAGGCTTTTACAATATATCCTCTAAAACAGACTTTACTTTATTAAGTGAAAAAAGATAGAAGTCTCACTCAAACTTGGTCCAGTCTCCCAAAGTGGTTTCTTATGGCTATGAAGCACTGTTTTTCTGTTCCAGTTGGTGGTGAAAGTCATGCTGAACGATGGCAGCTCTAAAACTCTGATGGTGGATGAGAGGCAAAACGTTCGGGAGGTCCTGGAGAACATGTTCGAGAAGACCCACTGTGATTGTAACGTGAACTGGAGCCTGTGTGAGACCAACCACGAACTGCAGCTAGGTCAGTAACACTACCTAGACGGGGCTTATCTGCAAATCTGTTTCATACTGAGCAACAGTTGGGTGATGTCAGAGTGAAGCAAGATTCGGTCATTGCACACATTTCCTTGAAGACTTTTCATCATACTTACGGGGGAAAAACGGCATTAGCAATCTATTAAAGATATAATCACCAGAAAGATAAAAGCTTATCATGTAGATGTAGCAATATAAGATGATATTATTAAGGATTTGGACTGTAAACTGAAATCCTCTGGCTCTGAAAACAACTTGATTATAGTATAGTGTCAAAGAACAGCGTAAGACTCCCTAGACAATGATCCTTTGCTCTTATTCAGTTTAACATAACATTGTTGTTTGATGTTTTTCATTTGAAGAAATCACAATAATAAGTATTACTAATATTTAATGCATATGGAGAAACTCAATAAGAGAAACTCCCAGTGCTTGTCAGTTCATGTTTAACCGTGAACTCTGTCAGCTTAAAATTATTACTAAACAGCATGAATCTATATGAGTGAACAATGGCCAAATAAGCTCTGAAAAGCCTGAACATGTTAAAATTTCAGCATGACTACTCGTGTTAGCTTGTATTGTCCTTTACAGTTTTCTGCAGCAGACAGTAGATGTAGTGCAGAATATTTCATACTCGTCCATCCAGATGATAGACTGTATTTTTATTGGCTCAGTGGAAGGCACACCACTGTGAACTCACAAAGAAACATTGATCTGCCCCTCTTCCCCATACTCCCCTCACACACACACCACACACACACACACACACATGCACACACACACACACACGCACGCACGCACGCACGCACACGCACACACACACACACACACACACACACACACACACACACACACACACACACACACACGCACACGCACACACACACACAAATACACTAACCTAACTAAGATGCTGTTACAGATTTTTACAGTTAGTTCATTTCTAAACAGTTTTCAGCGGTCCAAAGTTATTCCTCATTTACTTTATCCTAATTATTCATCACAATTAGTTTATAAGCCAGCTGTTGAGTTTTGTCATCATCCATCCATCCATCTTCTTCCGCTTATTTGGAACCGGGTCGCAGGGGCAGCAGTCTAAGCAGGGACTCCCAGACTTCCCTCAGCCCAGACACGTCCTCCAGCTTCTCCGGTGAGACCCAAAGGCGTTTCCAGGCCAACCGAGAGACATAGTCCCTCCAGCGTGTCCTGGGTCTTCCCCGGGGCCTCCTTTCGGTGGGTCATGCCCAGAACACCTCCCCAGGGAGGCGTCCAGGCTCACTCTAGGCATCCAGAACAGATGCCCGAGAACCTCAGCTGGCTCTTCTCAACGTGTTGCAGTTTCAGCCGCTTGCATCCGTGATCTTGTCCTTTCGGTCATTACATTTTGTCATCATAGTAATGCTAACAACAACTAGCATGCTAACACGCACTTCCTGATCTGACAATTTAAAATTAAATGCAGACAGGACACACCTCTGGACCTGAATTTTGTCTCCATAACTATGGCAGGTCCCCATGGTGTGAGAGTGTGTGTAGATTTTAGTCCTCACAATGTGATAAATACCCACCCACGCACACACATGAATACACCCGCGCACGCTCCAGGCAGGTGGGGATGATTTGCGGGACGGGACACTGCTGCTGCTGCCTTTTCATCGCTGTCACGTGGAAATAGAATCCTTATGATCTCAATCCACGGTCTGAACCCCGAGATTCGCATTACCATCTGCTTTCTCCACGTCTAACAACTTGATCACATTGCCATGGCGATAATGCATAATTTCACACTGACAGACTTATATATCACCAGCAGGGAGCCACTATATTCTCTCCTGAAGCAGCTAAATGAGAAAGCCGTGCTAAAGTCATTACGCTCGCCAAGAAATGCAATCTAAGTCAATATTATTTTCTCCACAATCACATCGGGTTCATTTTATATTTGGTTAGTTTTGCTGCGATACAGTAAATTAAAGGATAAGTCATGGCTTGGCAGTCTATCTTTCATTCATCTTCAGGAAGCCATATTGGAATGACAAAAACATAACTAACTGTAGCTTTTGTCCATTCATCAGTTTGTAGAAAGTGCTCAAGATATAAAAAGGACATTATGGAAAAATAATTATATAGTAAATGGCCTTTTGTGCGTTTGTAATGCATTAAGGTTTTGTCACACATTCTAATAGCGAAATAAAAACACCAGCATCATGTAGAGACCAAAAATGACGAGTCTGACAGCAGCACGTACAGAGTGGCCACAGTTTTTCAATACAGAGTGAACTGGAGCCAGAGTCAATGGAGCCAATGGAGCCAATGTCCATTTATATATACAGCCTATGCCAAGTGTGTCCAATCTATGGCCCGGGAGCCCAATGCGGTTTTTATTGGCCGTCGGGCCTATTGCTGTACCGGCCTAATGGATCATAAGCAGTACTTTTAACAGCAAATTAAACTATTTCTACCACTATATCCTCAAACATCACATTGCAGTGTGATACAGACCTAAAATGAATATGCTTCAAGTCTTATTAATACACAGCAGCTCTGCCAAACCTGTGTATAAAGCATCGCACTGCACTGTCTGTCTGTGGCCCTCCGCTTCGAATATGTTTCGAGATGTGGCCCTTGATAAAAAAAAAAATTAAAAAAAGTTTGGGCACCTCTGGTCTATGCCATCAACCTAAAGACCAGTGGCTTCATTCCAGCTTGGACCTTTCTATTCTGTTGGTCTGTTCTTAGGCAAGACACTTAGCAGACCTTTCCCATGTATGAGTTGTCAATTTACCCCAGGGCAGCTGTGACTACAGTAGAAGTTTACCACCACCAGATGTGGAGTGAATGAAAACTACAATGCTTCTTTGAGTGTCCAAAAAGCGCTATATAAATCAAATAGATTATTATTATTAATAATGAGTAAGTCACTAGGACAAGATATCAAAACTAATTTTTCCTTAGGTCAGTGCTTTATTTATATCCTAATGATAGCTCATATTGTACTTAGTCAGACTATAGGCGGACACAGAGTAGCAGTTACAGGTTTACTCAGTGTGTTAGTCATATGACTATGTGGCTACAGCTGACTACAGACATTGTGACATTGACGCAGCAAAACAGTGCACACCAAATATAGGTTATGCTTCCCAACAGTCCAGAAAATTAGAATGAATCACTTCCTGAAAGGTTTTCTATGAGTTTTCTCTCTCATTATATTTTATTTAGCCTATGAGAAGTGTAGACAGTTTCATTCTTGCCCATGAAATCAAAGGTTTTAGGGAGTGTATGGAGCCTAACCAGTTCATAATAAATGTTCACAAATTTTGCAATGTTATTGAATTAATTTTTACAGTCTTAAAAACATGAAAGTCTCCGTTCATTTTAAACGTTTTGTAGTTGTTATTTACCTTATGCATTCCAAGTCTCCTGATTATTCACCATGATGGGTTTGTAAGAGAGTTTCACAACTTTCCGAGGCCAGAGCAGAGTTTTGCCATAATGGTAATGCTAACAACAACAACTAGCATGCTTACCATGGACTTCTTGATTCTCAGACAATAAAACACTTCATAATTAAATGGAGATTGTACACGAAGGACTGTGACCTAGACAGCTGCTTGTACAATATATCTCTACTGGGGCAAGACAACTTTTGTTCAAATACAAAGCAAAAAATCGGGCAGCCCATCCAAAATCTGCATGTTTGAATGGAACATGATTCAGACTGCATTTTATAGGCTATTACCAAAATTCACATTATGGTCACTGATTAATAATTAAGTAACCTTAGCCTGTAACTACTAGATTATTAACATCTAATCAAGACATCTTTAACTTTGAGTTTAAGCTGAATTCACTTGTTTCCAGGAGTTACACACAATAATTTACTACAGTTTGCTTTTTAAGTGATGGTAAACATAAGCCTCAGCTACTGTTGTAACTTATATCTTTGATCGTGTCTAATCAGGACACCCACAGCTCTGTTTTCTAGTGCAGCCATGTGCTCCCACACCACACAATTTACCATGTGGTTAATGTATCCCAAAGGAGGTTTTTTCACTCCTTATAAGTCACCCTAACTGCAAAGTCACACCACACTCTTAATGGCCGTAATAGGCTCTGAACAGACTGGCAGCCTTTATTTAAGAAGCAGTGGTGCTGGGGCCAGGAACCTGTAATTGGGGCTCAAAGGGCCAGTGTGTGATGGAGAGATGTGAGGTGGAGTGTGGGTGGTCAGGCATTGTTCAGTACTGTACTGAATCACATAAGCAATGCGTATTTTCAGACTAGAATTGTAACTATACATTTCTGAATATAACAAATTTAAAATGACTATTAGACTTGAGTTAAAGACATATATATAGTATAAGCAGCTCTTGAGGTCAAAATAAATCAGCTCTGGACTGTCTGCATCTAATTATAAAACCTTTCATTCTCTGAGATTCAGGAAGTGCAGTTAGCATGCTAGTTGTTCTTAGCATTACTGTGACTGCAAAATTCTGCTCTGGCCTCTTGAAGTTGTGAAACTCATCATGGTGAATAATTAACATGCTCGAGAGTAATTTTGAACCAGAGATTATTGGAATAGTTTTTTTCAGATTACAGTAACTCATTCATCAATCAGATGGCATCCTAACAGTTACTCAGTAGACTAAATATATGTATTACTCTTACTTGAGTAATTATTCAAATCACTTGGGTAATAATTTCATAACAATGTCTTACTAGAGCCCAGATTTTGTCTATTCTAACCACTAACTAAGAGCACAGTAGTAGAAGAGATGTTTTAGCTGTGCCAAGAGATGTCAAATTCCTCTATAAATTGAATATGAAAAGTTTAAGATTTTGTAGTCTCAGTTTGGACTTGTTTTATGGTGAAAGTAAATAAAAAGACAATAACTGCTTTGTGGGCTCTATTTTGCATAATGACGTACTGTACAGCTCAGATTATGAAGAAACTGAAGGTGGTTTGAATTTTCCTTGGCCACGGTGTTGGCAGTGGTTGGGTGTCCAGTGAAATTACAGTAATGGCTCATATTGATTAGACTGCTGCAGGAGACTAAGGTTTTACTGCTAGGTGACATTTGAGGAATGCCTTTAATAAAAAGAAATCTAAATCTACTTGCGCTTATGTGTGCTTCTATCGCCTTAAGCCAAAACAAGGTATCTCAGAGGACAGAGCTGTGTTGGATCTATATTCTGATCTGTAAAAAAGGTCACAAACTACAAAACTCCAACCACATGCCTTGTTTTAGTGTCCAAATAACATTTGGGTCAGTTTCATTTTAATATGCAAATATAAATGAATACAAGTGCATATTCTTGTACTCTGTTGTATTTCTACGTCTACTGGTTTAACTTAGTGGGAATGCTTCAGGGTTTGTAGAGAATTATGTTCTACTCATATCTGATCCTTCCAAAGATCAGTGCCACTGGGGCAACCTGTCAGGAGCAGTAAAAGACCATAATACACCACCCAGGGATCCTTCTCCAAATCTTGAGCAAGGATCTTGGTTAGAAATGCCTACATGGACTTGCGTACCACCCATTACAGATATGCATATTTAGTTATGGTGTTTCTTTGAGTCATAAGTGTGCAAACCTCTCTGCCACTGCTTTACTGATCATCTTAATCTATTCAATGTATCTTTATTCTGACTTGTGCAGAGCGTCTGTTTGAGGACCACGAGAACATGGTGGAGCCACTGTTAGCCTGGACCCGAGACAGCGAAAACCAGGTCCTTTTCAAAGAGATGCCAGAGAAATATGAGGTGTTCAAAAACCCGCAGGTGGGTCTACTATCCCTCTCGCTCCAACACACCCCACAACAGACAACACACATCAATACTCCTGTGTCCACACGGAAGCACACATTTATCACAGAACATTTTTGGTGTATTATCTCTACAATCCACCCTTGTAAACTACGTTATTTCTGGCCTCTGTTTGCACAAATCTCTCTACATGTTGTACTTCTCCAGCTCCATTTGAGCCCTGTCTAAATGATGATTGGCCTAGCATTCAAGGTGGAGGCCAACTTGCCGCAATATTTCAGTATAAAGGCGCAAGCAGGAGACTGTGACATCTTGGCATGTTTGTTGACATAATAGCAGCCCTTTATAATCTCTGGGACTTTAATGGATTCGGTCTGTTGGCAGAGGACTAATGGTCTGATTATCGAATGGAAACTGGGGAGGTATTCACGACTGTAAAGTACTCAATCACGGCGTCCACATCCACCGCAAAACATAGATCTGCTTTATACTACATGTCCTGAGCAATTTATACTCTCAATTTTTGACAAAGAGTAACTAAATAAAAGATCTTCTCTGTGGCTGTTTCACTACATTTATGGAAACAGAGAAGACTGGAGTATGAATCATACTCGCCTCTACGTCAGGTCAGCCACCCTAAGATGAATAGATGGGGTTTTATGGGATTCTGGGTACTATCAAAAAGTACGAGAGTTGTAAGAATCAAATGTTTGCAATCAGTTACTTAACTATGCCATATGCTGATGTTGTGGAACTGGTTTATAGCTTAGTCCTATTCGATTATATTTAAAATGACATCATGGTTAAAAACTGTGTTGTAGTAAGCCCGCCAGCAGCCACAAGATTTCCTCAAAATTACGTTGTGTGTTTGAAAACATTTGAAAACACTTTTACATGGCAGATTTTGATGTATGTTTATAATTAGCTGATTTGTCTGAATAAGTTTGTGGAATTTTCCTGTTTGTAAGTCTGAACAAGATTATCTGATTCAAGTAGAATTTGAGTACAAATTAGGGAGGTTTTATGGTTAAAAATCGGATTACCTTTTTGTATTTGGTCAAATTATTAACTAAAACTCTAATTATATTTTGGCTTCCTTTGTTTCCCGACCAAAGGGACTCAAGCACTTATCAGAGGTACTTGGAAAGATGAAATTGAAAAGCATTCAAATAAAAACCTGTTCTCTTAGTAAATTGCATAGGTATTACAATCACAACTGATTTATCTTAACCTGCATATAAAGGAAATATATATACTCATTGCAATCGACAAGCTACAACTCAAGTGAAAACTCAAAACCCCCAGAATTCACTCACTGAGCTGCAGAGGCTGCACTAGCACTTATTAATGATTGTCTGCAGGTGCTGGGATTTAAGTAGTAAGGATTCAGATCAGAGAGAGTAGTTTCAGGTTTTAGCTAACTGGATAACTATTTGGGAAAACAAAAGACCATATTATAACATAAAGAACTTGGTCATCATGTGCAATGTTTTGTGATTAAGAATAGATCAAGATTACAATTGTTATCAATAAAATCATGCCCACCTCATATATAGGGACACAGTTAAGTCATGTTTATGGACCGTATCATAAAAATCTTACGTACACTTGCTTTAATGTCATGTTTCAGAACTTTTATCTGTGGAAAAAGGACAGAAAAACCCTCAAAGACATGAAAGACAAGGACAAGGAGATTCTGATAAAGGTAAGAAAACACATATAATTTATCCCCGATGGGAGATGTGTGTCTGACCCTTTTATCCCGGTCGGTCTCTGCAGGAGAACTTCTGTGGCACCTCCATCATCGTCCCAGATCTGGAGGGGGTTCTGCACCTCAAAGAAGATGGAAAGAAGTCCTGGAAGCAGCGCCTTTTCCAGCTTCGGGCCTCGGGAATTTACTACGTGCCTAAAGGGAAAACTAAGGTCAGGGGTCAGGGACGCAGACATGATGTGTAAGTGGGATTTGGTGGCCAGTGGGATAAGTGTCTGAATATGTGTGTGTGTGCAGTCCTCCCGTGACCTGGTGTGCTTCGTACAGTTTGACAACGTAAATGTCTACCACGGGCAGGATTTTAAGAGCAAATACAAGGCCCCCACGGACTTCTGCTTTGTTCTCAAGGTAACTATTCTCTCTGGACATTTATTAACTAAGACATAGATTGGAAAGAAATACAGAAGGGAAAAGTTTCAAAGATTTTCCTGATTTCTGCTAATAAATCATGCACACACTTTTCTTAAAGGCACTGTACTTAAAAATGTGAAAAACAGAACAAGTTCATTTTAAACAGTTTGCAGTGATCCACAGTAATTCCTCATGTACCTTATTCATTCCAGTCACAATTATTCATGATGAGTTTATAAGCGCTTTTTGCAACTTTCAGAAACCAGAATAAGTTTTGCTGTCACTGTAATGACAACAGAATGCTAACAGTTCACTTCCTGATTATCGGACAAGAAAATGCTTTATAATTGCATAAAGATCCAGACAGTACACAGTGGGCTTACTGGTTTACTCCAGGCCAGAGCCATATAATCCAAGCATTCAAATGGACAGTGATTTGCAGCATATGGTCAGAGATGACATTTTCTATATTGCATCAATTCTAAGTACACAATAAAAAATCAATATATGCATTTAAAAAGTCTGAGTAAAGTGTGATGTACAAGTATAATCATGCTTTAAGTGATCATTCTATGTGTGTATGTGCATTCTATGTGTGTTTTAATGACACAAAACGTATTAGTGGTCAACATCTGGTAGTTTCAGTATATCATAATACATGATGAATAGATTGCTGTCTGACATTCTGACACTTTGTAATTCTGGTTAATTTTAATTAATTAAAAAATTAATTTAGTCTACACTTTGTATATTCCTCTTGGTAAACCCAACTTCAACTTTTTCTTATTATCATTCATATGAGCGGTATTTCTTTACAGTAAAAGTCTAACACTAATAGGTACATTTAAAGAAGTGAAAGACGAAGTGGCGAGAATGAACAATCCCAACATTACATCCAAGTTTAGCGTAGTATACATGTGGCCTTATATCTATGTAATCCCTCAATCGTCCAGGTAGGTTCCATAGTGGTCCATGCGTGTATACTAGTCTGTGTGTCTTATACTTATTCGGATGCAGCTTAAGATCATTCTAAAGCAATTCAGAATGGATAAAAAAAAAAACAGGATGTGAAAGTGGCCTTTTCTTTCTTTTCCTGTCTGGTGTGTGAAACCCTAACATCAGCAGACAGCGTGAGGCAAGATGCTTAGGACCAAAGCAGCAGAAAAGAGCTTAGGGAGGCACAGATAGTGAATTACCTGCAGGTGAGAGACAGCCTCCTCAAGGTTGGGAGTTGAGGTGTCAGGGCTGGGGGCAAATGACCTGTCAGTGCAGACGAGAGAGGAGACCAATAAAAGGGTCCGTGATGACTTCGAACTTCTTCTAACCTTCAGGCCAGGAAAGGGTTAAAGGTGCACTATGTAACTTTTCTAGTGAAGGGCCGCAACCCGATTGTCTCCAGTGAGATCTTGTTGCTTTGTCTCTGCAATATGGTATTAAACTGATGCCGTGTCTTCACTGTGGAGACGAGAAAGTGACGCCATTATGCAGGTCAGATTTATGGAGAGGTGACCACAGTAAAAATACATGTTCCTCAAGGTATTTTTAAGCAAAACACTGTGAAAATGTGTAAAATGTCCCAGCATATGCTATTAAACTTTTCAAACATACATTTATTAATTTACTTGTGCTTTGCTGCTAAAAATACCTTTAAAAATATGCATTCTTACTGTGAGCAGGGTCACCACTCCACAGATTTGACCTATAACTTGGCTGGGTGGTGTCTCCTGCTTGTTTCCATGGAGATAGACATATTTAATGCCATACTGTGAAATAAAACATGAATCTCTTCATGAAGACAAGCAAGTAACCGACCCGAAGTGTAATGCCATACAGTGGAATATTCCAGGAGAAGCAATAACATCTCCATGGAGACAAGCAGAAAATAGTGCACTTTTAAGCTTTGGTGTGAGAAGAGATGAGGTTGAACCGTAGATGCCAAGGGAAGAGTTAGGCAAATTAGACTTTATGATCCGCAAAACTGCCGCCACTTACAGACAAACAGTTTAGCTTCATCATACTGCAGAAGAATCACCTGGGGGAGGCCTATAATAGCAGGTCATTATCAACAACCTTAAACTGGTGCCCTTTGGAGAGCCAAGTCTAGTGACACGCTGCCCTCTGCTGGTAATTGTTTGAATAATAAGAAACCTTGAAACACGATATAAAGCTTTGTAATAATTCCAACTTAAAGGGGTCATATTACACTATTTATGATCTATGTTATAATATTGTTTCCTCATTAAAAACATACCTGGATTTGGGTTTTGTTTCATTCACACATTTAACACACAAACCCTGTATATTTAAGCTGAGCTCTTCTCTCAAACAGAAAACACACAGATCATTTCAGCTCTGGAATTGCCAGTATCTACTAAAAAAAGGTAAAAGGTAGCTGTTAACTTGAAAACTACCACTTTGTGACATCACAAGGTGGAACAGAGCATTCTGAGCTTTGGAGATGTAGACAGACTAATAAAAAAGAATTACTGTGTGAATGAAACAAAACACAACTGTGGGTATGTTTTTGAGGCCGTAACAACATCCGAACATGACCAAAAGCTCACGTGAGTCAATTCTGCGTAATACAGGACCATCATTTTTATATTTTTATTTTTCAGCATCCCCAGATTCAAAAGGAGTCCCAGTACATCAAGTATTTGTGTTGTGATGACGCGAGGGCATTGAAGCTGTGGGTAACTGGAATACGTATTGCAAAGGTATAAAAATCCAATTCAGTCATATAAAAGTACTTCAATCAACAACAAAACTTTAAAATGACAAAATGATCATGTCTTTGACCAGTACGGTGCAGCTCTGTATGAAAACTTCAAAGCCTCTGAGAAGAAGGCTGCTGTCAATGCCATCTTCTCCAACCGGAGCAGTGCATCAAGCTCCAGCCAGTCCACCCCTTCTCCAACTATTAAAGGTACACACGGAATATAAACATCACTCAGAGTATGTACTTTAATCACATATTAAGTAGTGATGACATTATTTTTATGTTTACAGCCAAATCTACAAGCCAGGCTAATGGACATGCTCCTCAACCATCAGGAGGAACTATAATGCAGGTACAGTGTTATGCATATTTAAGTTTAATACTGAGATGAAGGGCAGATGTGTGTTCTATGACAGATTTTGGCTTTTAGGTATCAAAATGCAGCTGTTTTGTGCTTGTGTATCGTTAATATGTCTATAACAGCTTGGCCTATCCACATGAAACAAAACCAGGCACAAAGACTTTGTCAGTATCCTAATTAACTTTAATCAAATTATATCATTCAGATAGCTTCAAAATGTGGGATCACTCCATACAAAGCTATAATATGGCAAGTTCATTTTTTGGATCTAATCTTTAAGAAATCTTTAAGATAATCTGGTTCAACATTTAAAACTGAGAATCTGGGTTTCAGCTGACGTCACAACATTCTATTAGTATAATTTAAATATAATATAATTTTAATAATGAATATTGTTATTGCTGTTTTTGTTATAATACAGTAAGTTCTAGAGTCACAAATACAAATGATCAGGTTCAACATTTGTTAATTTGCCTTTTAGGGAGTTCTCAAAACCTCCAATAGGCCCCTGTCCTCCATCTTAAAATATAACACAGTCACATTTGTGTACATGAATACAACCTGCTAGATATCATATTAAACTGTTCACTGTCATTGTCTCTATTGTCCCAGGACTTTGCAGATATCCCACCCCCTCCTCCCCCACCTTCTGATCACACCTTCCCTCATCCTCTGCCTGGATCTGGATCTCCTCCTCCTCCACCTCCTCCACTAGCCGCCAAGAACTCCATCAAACTACACGCTAAGCACCGCCAGCCTGGATCCCGGTTCCCTGCATCCCCTGCCCCCTTGGACCCACTTCCCCCACCGCCACCGCCACCTCCCAATGAGGACTCTTCAGATGCCCCTCCTGACTTCCTGCCACCCCCTCCACCAGCTGCCAGTTTCCCCCCACCTCCTCCATCAGCTGCCTGTTTTCCTCCACCTCCTCCACTAAGCTCTATGCCCCTCCCACCTCCTCCTGCAGCTTTCGATCTGCCCCCTCCACCACCGGACCCCTCCTTCTTACCTCCTCCACCCCCGCAAGCCTTCACTGGGGCAGGGGCACCACCTCCACCCCCGCCTCCTCCACCTGCTGCAGCCCTACCACTGCCGGGAGCTGGTCCAAAACTGGCAGTTCGCTCCTCCGCGTCCCTGAAGAAGGCTCCACCCACTCCACCCAAGAGGACAACACCATCGCTCCAGGGAGCTGGTGGAGGAGGAGGAGGAGGAGGAGGAGAAGGGGACTTAATGTCAGAACTGATGCTAGCCATGAGAAAAAAACGAGGCAATGTTTAGCCTAAGAATCTAGATAATGAATGCTAAGAGGAACTATGGCCATGAAAAGGACCTTTGGATTATTCAGGTGGCATATTACTGTGGAGGCCTAAGCTTTGGAATAATATATTATGTACAGAGGTGTGAATTTCGAGGATCAAAAACTGTGCTCATGTAAGAGTACTGTTAAAAAATATTTCTCAACTAGAAGCCACAGGCCAAATGTGTACTACAAGTAGGAGTCAAACTGTTGTGGTGCAAAAGCTAATCTGATTGGTGATAAACTGAAATATGTTTTAGTATTGATGTGATCATGTACTTATTGTCTTATTGTTGAATACTGTTTTAACCACATATTCTAAAAGTAAGTTACAAAAGTAAAAGTAAAAGTGAAAAATCTGATTACAATCTGCCTCTGACTATGTAAGAGAACAAACCATTGTATGTATATGAATACAATTCAGTTGTATGTATTGAAAAGGTCATGAGGTACTGTTATATTTTTATAGTATGTCAGAGTTTTGTTGCTGGCACATAATGGTTTTAAACAATGTGTAATAAGGTGTTTAATATTTAATAAAAGCAAAAGCAAATATATTTGTATTAATTTGTTTGTTAATTTTTCTAGTATTTCTATTCTAATGTGTTAAATCATAGCCTCCCATCCCTTCAGTAAATATTACCCCTTTAGCAGCATGGAGGGCTCTAGGTGGGGTCAAACCCCCCTAACCCCCCACTCCCCCCCCCCCCCCCCCCACCCCCGCTTTCAATGTATTCTACAAGGCTATAGCCCCATCTAGTGCTCAGTCAGAGAACTACGTTCACATTTTTTTTACCACCAACACTGTATTTGTGAACATGACAAAATGATACTAAATAAATAATAGGTATGTTTTATAAAATAAGCACAATAAGTAGCACAAAGGCATCCAATTAAACAACAGCGAGCGCCTGGGCTTGTCACGGACATCAGTGGTAAAGTGTCTTTGTACCATAGCAACCATAAATACATCAGATCAGGATGGCAACGCCTAGCAACTGTTTCAAAACACAACAGTTTACAAACAGTTAGTGACATGACATGACGGTTAATACTTTTAAATCATTTCTTTTATGTAAAATTTTATCTAAAATTTACTTGAAAGATATACAAAATATTAAATATGGAAAACACAACAAAAAGTGCAGACGAGAGGGCAAAGTCGTCAAAAAAGTCCAGAAATGAAGGGTAAGTTTGCACAACAGCTAACTAACACTAGTGACTATGGTGGCATATGTTTAAACATGTGTTTATCATCTAGGCTCTCCAGACAGAAACGGGACAGCAAAGAGAAAAAGGTTTGTGTTATTAGTCATCATGTGTTAGACATTTGTGACTGTCAAATATGTGCATAATAACATAATAATATTTTACAGTATATTGTTCAGTAGCTTACTGTTTACACCTTGTTTATGACTAAAGTTAGTATTTGTGAATTTTGACTGCATTTCAAAAGTTCATCAAACAGAACAGAAATGTCAACACAGTAACCAATATGGTAGCTGCGTCTGAGGCCAGACAAGTGCAGTGGAGGACTAAGGCTGATGAAGCTCGCAAAATCAGGTCTGACTTTAACTCACAACTATACTGAAAATTTAAAGCATCATTACGCACATACCCACTTCTGAAATGTGTTCTAGACTAGCACTTCTAGAAGATCATAACTTCTCCAGCCAGGTCAAGATGGAGGAGATCTGCAGAGCGTGGCACAGTATTAAAGAGAAAGTGGAGGTCCAGGCAGCTTTGCTCCAGCAGCAGCAGCTATTTGAGCAGCTAATGAATGAGAAGAGACAGATCGTGGATGCTCTTCAGCAGGTAACCTGTGTATGCTATTAGGCCGTGTAATTATATATAACGTGGGGACTGTTTGGTGTGAGCAGGAGCTGAAGGCCAGTGACGAGAGGTTTGTGGCTGAGTCCAAGAAGCAGACAGAAGATCTTCAGTTGATGCTGGAGAGGATGAATGAACAGGACCAGAGAGTGATCGGGGCTCACAGGAAGGAGCTGGCCCAGTGGAAGGAAGTCAGAGCTTTGAACATTTAAATATGTTCTCATTGTGGAGCTCCTGTTTATCTGAGTGCTTGTATGGACAGAATATGCAGAAAGAGGAGGAAACTAAACATGCTGAGGAAAAGAGTGCTTGGGACAAGTGCATGGTAAACCTCATAAAGACAGAGGTCCGGGACACACTTCACAGTGTCATGTTTGTACTTTTGTTCTACTTTTTTATTGTGTTGTTTTGGTGTGTCTGTCAGGAGGAGCAGCTGCTGAGAAGGCAGCAGGCTGTGGATGAGTATGACTCAGAAATTCACCAAAAGTTGTTGGAAGCTGTTGAAAACATTAACATCAACAGGCACAAGGAGATTACTGCTTATCAGGTACAGTGTCTGTAAAAGCTGATTGGAGGTGAACAGACTTTCCACTGGACTCATGTGGCTGTTTGTGGTGCAGAGCCAGGTGCTGGAGCTACTCCAGGTGTCATCAGAGAGTATCTCCATCCAGGAGAAAATTGAGAGGCTGACATCAGAAAACACCAAACTCTGGGCCAAGTACAACCAGGCCATAGCTGAACTATCCAGGTAAGATCTTCAATATAAACCTTTCTAAGTCTAATCATCTGCTGCATCTTTCCCACAAATCATATACTCTCAGAAGCGGTTCTCATTTGCTCTGTGTCGCAGTGTAAGGTCTGAGCTTAAAAAACTGAATAAAGAAACTAAAGAACAAGAAGCTGAATATAACAAAGAGCTGAAGAAGTTGAAGTGTAAAGTCCAGGACAATGAACGCCTCCAGAAGAAGATCCTGTGGGTTCAGTTTGAGCAGCATAATCAGCAGCAGCATTGTCCAAAAGTATAACATTGATTTGTGTGATTTCATTTCATAGGCACATTGCGTTTGCTGATGCCATGAAGTTTGAGAGCATGTGGCTGACACTGGATGCAGAGGTGAAGGAGCTGCTGAAGAGGGCTTTATATCTGGACTCCACCATCTACCAGCAAGTCCTGCATCTCCCCTGGGAGCAACCAAAGCTGAGCTATCCAATGCTGGAGAGGAGATGGGAGGAGGAGAAAGCAGAAGAGAGGGGCAGAGTGACCACCCCAAGGACTCTACAAAGACTCATGGAGATACTATGTGAAGAGGCGGTAAGAAAAAGGCTTGATCAACGCAAACTGTTTGAACTAGAGTTGTCAAAAGTATCAAAAATGAGACACTAATCGATACTAAAACTACTATCAAAGCTAGATTATCACAAGGTTATTGTTACTAAAAAGTCACATTCACAGGACAGAAATTAACCTTTCCTGAATAGCTTTAGAATGACCACACAGACTAGTACACGCCCATGGACCACTATGGAACCTAATGGACGACTGAGGGATCACACAGATATAAGGCCACATGGGAATATAAAAGAAAGTACTACGATTTAATGTTGAAAATCACATTCTATTGTCTAAACAAAATGTGTTTTTTATTATCATTGTGGTATTGGAATCGGTATTGAGTATTGAATCAATTCCTTTAACATTGAAATTTTAATATCAACACTAGTTTGAACCATTGTCTGTAAAACTAACCACAACCCCTGTGTTTCAGGGTTTCTTGATTGAAGTTAAAATAGTAAAAGAGCACAGTGCCTTGGATGAAGATGAGCAGACTCGAAAGAAAGTGGGCTGTCTGTTTAATGTAAGTATTGATACTTTGCAGTGATATCAGGCCTGGGGGGGCAATTACTGTGGTGACACAATGCACACATTAGCAAAGTTTTTAGAAGGTCTGAAAACTCAAGAAAAAATATTAAATGGAGTTAATTTTAAACAACACATTTTCAGGAGGCTGTGATCAACACGAGCCTTCATGGTCCTGTTTAGGAGTTTGATTTTTAGCTAGAGTGACGACTGTAACAGCTGTAGCTAGTTTGAAAAGAAATGTTGTTTTTTTTTTTTTTTTTTTTTTACAAATGAGCTCTTTTGTAGTTCTAACTCAAAGTGTCAGTTTTTTTCTGGTCCGATTGGGATAAAACAAAGCTCAGATTAAAGTCTAACTTAGTAACAGCGCTACAGACAGAGCAAGTTCTCTAGTTACCTTCCTCTCCCTCACACAAATGTCTTTCAATTGTCTGAAAAATGTGTTAACAATACTATATTTGAACTGATTCATATTAACTACATATTGATCCTTCTTTAGACTCTTGGCATTAAGGATGTGTCCCAGTTGGTGGAGTTCCTGTGTAAATATGGCCAGCAGTGCCGCAAGCAAAGTGAAGTGAGTGAAAGACTGATGATCATGCTTACACTTCTGATCATGCCTTTGTAACACACTGCTGTTGAAAGCAGGGAGCAGAGACTACAGAGCCCAGGTGCTCCACAGGTGAAGTCCAGACCAATTCTACAGCTCCTGTGACCTCTGACCCCATTGACCCAACTGACGTCCTGCAAGCTCTCAAGTCCTTCATCGACTGTCACAAGCAGGGAAGGTTAGAGCATTTATTACTGTGTGTTGTACATTTAATTAGAAACTACATAATAAACATACCTAACTTTAATCTTTTGCCTAAAATAATTAATTTTGTTAGTTTAAATTGGCTAGAGTGATCTTAAATAGTAAAGTTGTACAAATGCTAATCAAAGTTTGTTGCATGTGATAAAGCAAACTGTGGTTGCTCTGTACATCTCTGCTCATCTTCTCACATGTGACTGGTATATTTCAATGTTTTCCTGATGTTTGATCCTCTGCTGAACTAAGATTTCTAAACTGTAACTGCAACTGGGGAAGCTTACGTTAAAGGCCTGCTTCTGAGGTGTGTTAAGGCTCTATCATCTTGATTTATGCTCCTTGGATCTGGTTTGCGGATCTCAGTGGCTTCTCTTTTCCAGTGGTGGTGTTGAGGAAATCTCTTATAATGCTCCTCTCTCTGTGTGTAAATGACCCCAGGCCCAGGGCTAAGTGGAGTGTGCAGAGTCTGGAGGTCCGAGACATGTCTAAACAGGAGGCCCACTGGAAGAGCCTAGCCAGCGCCATCACACCCCATAAACTCTACATCTGGGAGGGGGCCGAGAGAAGCCTCAAGCAGCACCAGTGAGTTCTACTGGTGCATACAGCTGTGATTATAGGACCCTCTGCTAATATGGGCGCCCCTGATAAATATGTTCCTGATCAAACTGCTTATTTACCTGACTTGCTTGGGCGTCAGGGCTTGCGGCTTCATCAGAGGTGTCAGCTGACTGCCGTGACGTGTGTCTTATGCATGGTCTTAGGCATGGTCAGTTTGACAGATCTGGCAGATCTATCAGAGTGACCATTCCTGCCTTCACGTGGTGGTCTCTGGAGAAGTGAGTCCCATGTGTGAGCCAAGGTAAACAGCCCCTCATCTCTGTTGATGGTCCGTGTGCTCCGCTTCCTGATTTTAATAGCCTAGATAAGAGACATGTCACAGCAGTCAGCTCACACCTCCGCTGAAACAGGTCAGGTAAATAAGTAATTTCGCTTTTTACATGATTTGTCTCTGAATATTTGGTTGGGTTTACTGGAACCAAAGACTGACTGTTGTCTCTGTGTCCAGTGCTGTCCTGTGCCGGATGTCTGAGCTCCTTCAGGAGATCAAGGATCTTCAGAAGGAGAACACAGAGTTGCAGATGCTCATGGGACTACAGGAGCAGTGCCTGGACCAACCACTTGTCCACTGGCCGAATTCTCACAGCACTTCACCATAGCTAAAATATATCAAATGTTCTACATTTTGTTACAATTTGAATTAATGGCTTTTAATTATGTTATAACAATGTTCCTTCATCATTAGCTTATTAGTATTGTATTTATACAATTTTGAGGAAAATTTCAAAAATCAAACAGTTGCCTAAACAACCATGTATGGGCAGTTAAGTGGTGTCAAAAATGCAGTTCAGTGAGCTCTAATTTTGAGTGAAAAAAAATATTGAAACTGACACTGTGCAATGGTGATACTCTTCACTCTTCATGTCAACCTGATCAAAAAAGTAAAAGGGACACATTTTCGATTTCCTACATTTCAAATTACTACAACTGATTAGTCTCATTGAAGAATGCAAAATTTGGCACAGTCACTCTTCAGGTTGTCCCCGTCAAAAACATCTGGGGGCCAAAGTTGTATTTTGCACGGTGTTACCATGGTGATGTCTGAAAAACCTGTGTTATTCCACATTAGTGCATCAGCACTTCCAAAACGTGTTGGTTTTGTTTACTGACATATTCTATTTTATAGAATACCATATAAAATTGGTCTCTTGTCAACCATGTTTGGAGCACTGCAAAGATATAGTTTTTGAAACAACATAATTTGTTATAACAAGGGAGTTTACAATTATATCCCTATAAAATAATAATAATAATAATTAATAATAATTAATATATAATTTATAGATTTGAAAAGACAAATAGAATAGAACAAATAGAACGATGCAATCTAAAGAACAGAACTGACTTAAAGGTGCACTGCGTAACATTTATGGGAGAGGGTTTGCTGCTTGCTAGCTTCCACAGAGATGACATTGCTTTGCTCGAATGAATGGCTTTAAACTTGTCTATCTTCATTAGGACATGCATTCACAACAAGAATGCATGTTTTTTAATGTAATTTTGAGCAGTAAAACCTATAATTTAACAAATGCAAGAGGGAGAGTTTAATGGCATCTTGCAGAACATTAAAGACAAGTACATGGCAGACTCTCCACTACAAATGTTACATGGTGCACCTTTAATTTGATTATTGCCAACTGCTTTTAGGGCCATTGTTGGTAGTGGCTGAGGCAGTTGTGTGGAGAAACAACAGTATGTCTAAATCAGGGCCACTTGTCTGGACTCAAAATCCCTTGTTCCACATGGGGCCAAGACTGATCTGTTAACGTTTTCTATAATGCTGTTTCTTTTCCTGGATGCACATTGTTCTGTTCAGGGAAAAAGCCAGGAAACAACAAAAGGAGTCTAGATCAGAGACCGTTTCTTGTTTTTAGTTCAATTTCAGTGGCTTTACCTGATGTGTTTTAAGGTACCACATCAAAATTGGGAATAGATTGGGACTAATGTCAGAGCTAATCCTGGACTAGAACAGGACTAAACCAGAACAATAAAAGGACTAGACCAGGACTTAAAAAGGACCTCATAGGTCTACCATCTGAACTAGACTGGGCTCAAACCAGGACCCAACAAGAGCAGGTCCTAGTTTGATCTCAGTTGAGCAGATTTTAGTTTAGTTTAGTTCTGTTCTAGTCTAGGTCCATTTCCTGTCTAGTCAACAAATATAACATACAGTATACTATACACATATATAAAAATATATAAAAATACATATATAAGATAAAGGCCTGTATTTTTTATTTCTTTTTTCATTGCTTGACCTCTGCAGTGCGCTCTATATATCTGCTGATGAAAATGAAGTTTTTACTGCTGACAGTGAAATGCGGGACACAGCCCCAATTTGCGTGATGCGGGATTTGAGCTGAAAATGCTGTGCAGTCCTGCACAAAGTGGAACATGTGGTCACTCTGGGTGCGCTCTGTGCACTCTGCACAGCCTCTGCTCCAAGCCTGGCCTGCTCTGAGCACTGACTGGCTGCCTTGTCCATCTGTCAGAATGGACCTTCTCTGTCTCTGGATGCTGTTTCTCTCTCCCCGTTGTGTAATTGGTTGTTTTTGTAGCTGGTATATTATTGGCCGCATGTAGAATGTGTGCAAGAGCAAGAGCAAGTCCGCGGTGTTTATAAAAAGGAATTTATACAATATTCTGTGAGTTCTGCACGAAATACTAGACACAAGTGGGCAGATGGACTGGCATAAACAGGGATTTGAGACATGTGCTGCAAAGCGAAGTAAGTTTTTAACCTAGTAGAAGTGACAGCTTGATAACAGCAGCATCTAAACGTTCAAACCATGAATTAAAAACAAACTACTGTGAATAAAAGGCACGTGCCTGCTTAAGGAAAGCCTGACCTTTACTGGAGTCTACAGAGAGTGAAAATGTAGCCTATCTGAAGAAGGGAGGGATCATGTGGTAAACACCTGCCTGCATTACAAATTATAGGCTATTTAACATTGACTAGTTATGTGAATTATGTGATTGAGAGCTGAAAGGGCTGAATAACATCAGTTACATCTGTTCTGTGCCCTAGACTCCCTGCTTTCAGAGGGCTTCTTCTGCAGAGCTTTTGTTAAATTGTCTTATGATCCACACTGACACTAAAGCCATAGTCTTAATTTGCCTCTGGAGGGTTATGTACAAGAATATGCAGAAATAATTATCAAAATAGGCCAATAATTAAATTAAAGCCTAAGTTAATGCAGAAAACATAATTTTATTTTGATTTGAATATTATATTTTGGTATATATGTATAGTGTTAGAATTTCTTCACTCCCTCATCATATAAGCTGGACCCCTCCCCATTGCCCCTCCATGAAAACTCTGGAGCCGCCACTGTTAGCAATTAACAGTATTATCAGTTTCTGTCCCATTCATTCCTCTACAATAAAGGTAATGTGATTGTAAATAAAACAAACCTCAGGCTGAAGCTCTGACCTCTAACCTTGTGAGGCCTCTCTCTCTCAGCCTCTTCAGTCTCTTGCTTAACATAGACTCTGTGTAACATGTGAACAAAGATGACATGATTCAGCAGCTCCCCCTGGTGGAATACATGGAAACTAGGATTTTTTTTTATACTCATGCGAAGTCAACTTTTTCAATTAGGTTTGAACAAACCCTTCCCAAAAAATCAAAGTTGTTGCTATTGCAACAAAAATGCTTTATTTTAGACAACACTGAGGAAACCTTACCTTTTGAAGTGGAGTTGATTTCGTGATATGTTCCGGTGGGACATCCCGTGTAGGGGCTTGTCCTCCCATGATGGTACCTCCAGCACCTCTTCCTCTCTATGTATACATGTATATATATATATATAAAACATGACCATTTAAATGCACGAGCTCTTATGTTAAACCGTGTACGTCATCATCCTGCGCCGTCGCTCCATTTTTCGGTGTCGTCACAGTCCTGCGCCAGAGCTATGCGCGCCGCGGCAGATCATGGCGGGGCCATGGAGGAATGTGTTCAGGGCATGGAGTACAGCCTGTACCACTGTGACTGTGTGTGAAAGCGTGCAACACTGTAGGCTCATGTCCACCACCGCGGCGCTTCTGGCCCGGGCTTCCTGGAGCTGTGCCCCGGTGAAAGAGGTGAGTCTGTGGCAGGACACCGGGACAGAGAGCTGTCAAACCAGGAAGGTCACGCTGCTCAGCTGTCAGCTGTGCTTATAAATGAATCACGACTGGATCTACTAGTACACGGTTTTGAATTATGTGTGCTAATAGCATTTTGTAATAAGTTGATTTGCTGTGTACTTATAATGTTAGATTGTACTTTGTGGTGGGACTTTAAAGGTCAAGAATCCACCTGACCTTAACCCTATATACCAACAGCTGCTTCTTGTATTCATTGTTTCATTCGTTTGTGCAATTGATTCTGTTCTGTTCTGTTCTGTTCTATTCATTCTGTCATGGTTCCATTTCTTGTAACCTGATGCTTGACTATGCCTTTCCTTCTGGTCATTTACAAAGCACAAAATGTATTAAATGAAAACATTATTTTTGTATTAAAATATGTTCATCTTTGATCTAACCGTAGATTTCATATCAAAATGCACTGTCTGGGAGTGCTCCGAAAACCCACTTAAAAAAACAAATCAGTGCCTGTGGTGCTAAGTTTATTGTTTAATGTGGCTAGATTTTATATTAAAAAGTGTAAGAGTTGAGTTCTTCTTTTTTCTTTTTCCTCTTTTATCATATAGACTAGTTGTAGTGTTGTAATGACGAGGGTTTCATTGTTAGTTAGCATATGTTTACACATTAGCTTCTTTTCTTCTTTGTAGGTGCAAACCTCCTCATTACAACAGTCAACACCGATACCTTTACAAACGTTTACAGAGTTCCACTTGAGGTAAGTATATTTGTAAGGGATTATAAAACATTGT
Organism: Periophthalmus modestus; assembly: GCA_019594935.1. Lineage (NCBI taxonomy): Eukaryota > Metazoa > Chordata > Actinopteri > Gobiiformes > Gobiidae > Periophthalmus > Periophthalmus modestus. The sequence goes on from JAIEZT010000021.1 coordinate 3,251,867, forward strand.
GGACATTGGCCTGGTTGTGAGTGTTGTAAATTTTCTATGTCTTCCAGGCATAAACCAAAATTACTATATCCTACCCTCCAGTGCTGTAGACAAATACACAGTGATGCAAAGCCTAAAGACCCTTTCTCTTTAGCCCAGAGAGACTTAACAAGTTTATATGATGACATCAAAAAGGTAGGCCTCAAAGTCTCTGTGACATTACTGTCAAATTATCTACATAATTACACCAAAAATACCTGTCTACATGCATGTATTTTATGGTTAGACAAAGAGACTGAAGTTTATTCTCTATTTGACCTCCCCATAACTCTAACCTTTGTAATACTTGTGACATTAGTAACATTTTCTTATTTAATTCCTGTTTCAGGAGCTGTTGGTGGGGACAGAGCTGAAGTCTCTGTGTGACTATTACTTTGATGGCAAAGGCAAAGCCATCCGACCAATGATAGTCGTCCTAATGGCTCGTGCAATGAACATTCACAGCAACAGAGATGGGTAAGATGTGGATAAATGTTTTAAAGAGGAAATGGAAATTCTGTCTCAATATACAATATAAGTTACACCATTAGTCTAATAACTAATCCCTATGCATTATTAATCTCTAGTGGAGTATGTAAGTAATGGCAATGTCATGTATATTGTTATTCAGCCAACTGAAGTAGAGAAAGTGTCAAATGCTTTATAACAGGGGAAAGTAGCATTGTAAGATGTCAAATGGACATGGCGTGTTTGGTTTTCTTGTAGAGACCTGCTTCCAGGACAGAGGGCCATCGCCATGATCTCTGAGATGATCCACACTGCCAGCCTGGTGCACGATGATGTCATCGACGGATCTGATCAGCGCAGAGGCAAAAGGACCATCAATGAAGTTTGGGGGGAAAGAAAGGTGCAGAGTCACGCACTCCAATTTTATTATTAAACTTTGCACAAGCTGAATTAACATTTTAATATCTAATCAATGTTTATTCTGCTTTTTAGGCCATTTTGGCTGGAGATTTTATCCTTTCAGTCGCATCCATGGCTTTGGCTCGAATTGGTAATATCTCAGTGGTGAAAGTTCTGTCTCAGGTCATAGAGGATCTTGTTCGAGGTAAAATATGCCGATTTAAGTGAATAATTTAATGTTCAGTCATGCTTTGCATAAATAATGGAGTCTCCATATTGTCCCCATAATCTCATTCTGCATACAAGGTGAGTTTATGCAGTTGGGCTCAAAAGAAAATGAGAATGAGAGATTCAAACACTACCTCGAAAAAACCTTCAAGAAGACAGCCAGTCTCATCGCCAACAGTTGCAAAGCAGTATGTATGTTCCGTCTTTGCCTGAATACCCCCCAGATGGAGAGAACTCTCCATTTGTATATTCATTTTACTTTATTCACAGTTGTGCCGTGTATCTATTTTTAAGGTCTCAATCCTGGTTAGCCCTGATCCAGAAGTTCATGAAATTGCTTTCCAGTATGGAAGAAATGTTGGAATAGCTTTTCAGGTAAGTTAATGGTCAGTGATATGAGTATCAATATTATACCAATGTCTCCGGAGAACAAAAGTTGCACAGAATTAATGTGTATTGGTCTACATGTTGTAGCTAGTGGACGATGTCTTGGACTTCACATCAGGAGCTAGTCATTTGGGGAAGCCCACAGCTGCAGACCTCAAACTGGGCCTGGCCACTGGACCAGTACTGTTTGCATGTCAACAGGTGGGACATCGTCAAGTCTTTTGTAGGAATTTAAATTGTAAAGTGGCGACACAAACACTGGTTTGTGGGAATGTAGACACTGCTGTTTGCATGTTTACAGTTGATAAGCTGTCTATAAACTGAACACATATCACTGGAATAATAACATTAAACATTTTTAAAATGTTATGCTTTTCCAGTTTCCTGAGCTTCATGCAATGATCATGAGGCGTTTCAGTTCCAAAGGAGATGTGGATCGAGCCTGGCAGTACGTTCTTCAGGTAAAACTAGATTTCAAACAATGTTTTTATGAAGTGTAGACCAAGGCTCTTGTACTCAGTGTCTTTATTCTTATCCTCAGAGTGATGGTGTGCAGCAAACCAGGTTCCTGGCCCAGCGCTACTGTCAGGAGGCCATCAGACAGATCAGCCTGCTGCGGCCATCTCCAGAGAGGGATGCCCTAATCAGACTCACTGAAATGGTGCTCTCCAGAGACAAATGAACCTGCAGAACCAGGCTTCACTTCAGGCAGCTACCAGAGCCCCACAGCCTGGGCTCAGTGCACCAAGGACTGGTCCAGGACCAGAAGAGCACCCCCTAGGCCTGTGTAGTCCCAGTCACAGCGCGATATGGAACTATGTGATCAAGGGTTCTTTGGACAGACATGCTTTGAGCTCTCTGCACAAAGGAGATTTCACTTGAATTTAAAGTGGACTAAATATCCACACACTGAGTTGAATCACATCTGTACATTGATATTAATGTATCGCACTGCAGCCCAAACCTTAAATGCCTACAGTACTGTATCCATTTGCCTCTATGCTTTGGACTAGCTAACATGTGTACATGTGGTGTGCTGGTACAAGCAGGGTCAATGTCGCTTTAGCTTCTTCATTGTTGTCAGTTTGGATTGATGTAAATGTTGAGCTCCGTCCATATCACAAAGGCCAAACCTTCTTACATATGCTAAAGGTGCTCTAGAACAGCAATGGCCTTGACATCCACTAAGACTGTGTGCTCAATAAATCATGTTTTTTAAACTCTGTTTCAATCATGACTAGACAAGCACAAACTGTACATAGAATTGTTTATTATAAAAGACTGTACATTAAATTTTCAATCAACACATTATATATACAAAAAAGGGCTGAAAGATTACTTTAATTCCACCTTTTTCATTGGTTTTAATAGCATACTGGGCAAAAGCAATAGAATGAAGAAGCAGCGATAATGAACACATTATGGGAAGCCATGTCAATAATAGCACCTGAGAGACACTGTATGGTTGAAGTTGATTGTAAAAGTTAATCACATCCACTCTACACCAATTGTGGTTCAGAAATTCATCAGCACTGCTTTTCAAAGGTCTACAAACTAAATTGGTTATGGCTGAATTGTCACGCAGCAGTCTGGCACCAGTTTCAGTGTAAAGACCCCTGCACACCACGATAAACGAAATTATTAAAGAAGAAATTGAAAAATTCTAAAATGTCATTTTGAATAACTTTGGCAGCGTTGAATTGGCTACATCTATTTATTTTAGTGTAACTTTTCAAAATCCTTAATTTTTTTCACCACACTCTTTCTCACTTTCAGTTAGTAGGTGAAATGTTACTATATTAAAATCATCATAGCATATAAGCTATCCAATATGCTACCACTTGGTTACTGATGGATAGAGTAGGGCAATGCTGTTTTTTTTTTTACTTTGGCATGTTTTGAATCCTTATATCTAGAGAACCTTTGAAATGGTTAAATTAATAGAAAACTGCAAAGTAGCTAAACTGAAGTAAAGTATATCTCAAAAATTGCATCTAGGCTCCAATCTCAACAACCAACCAAGAATAAGCAGTAAAAGACCAATGAATGAAATCACCTATCTCCTTTAAAATACAGTGACGTGACAATCATCTTAAAATGCTAACCTGAAAGGAATGTGTGATGTTAAAAAAAAAAAAAACAACTTTTTAAATGAAATAATTTAGAAAAAAGGTACAGGTATTAAAATAATACAAAATAATGGCAACTAATTCAGATTACGTTATATCTTATAATTTTGCATGCTTTACCAACAAGATTCTCAACAGTAGTCCATCTTCCAACACATTTAGTATTTATTTAGCATTAGTTATCCATCTGTATTTAAGGTTCAAAATGTAACTTTGATGGTAGAGGGTATGGCACCTGCTTGTCCTCATGGAGATGTTATTGCTTTGGATGGAATATCCCACATTTTGATATTCAACCTATCAACAAACAGGTCAAGTTACAGGTCAGATGTATGGATTTTTTAGCAATAAAACACATTCAATCAATGCTAACCAGATTAGTGTAATACCATACTGTGGAACATTCCAGGCAAAACAATAACATCTCTATGGAAACCAGTGGGTGAAAGATGGATACCTCACCAGAAAAGTAACACAGTCTATCTTCCATTCCATTTAGAGTCTGGAGAAAATATTATACTATATATTGGACATTCACTGCATTGACATTGAAGTAACCTCGATCGGTTATTTACAAGTACAAACATTGGAGGTGCCATTCAATACTTTTGTTCACTATTCGGAAATCTCTGTTTGGTATGACATCCTTCAGCAGTGTGACCATCAGTTGTGCAGTCCGATACTTTAATAACTTTTTTTTTATACATATTCCATACATAATTGTCCCCCATTTGCCCAAATAACACCAAAATAAACTAAGAGATTCAATTAGAGAAACATTCGGTCATATCAAAATGAGATCTTACAGTTGGGTTTGCCTAAGTTGGCGCTGCAACAAAGAAATATCTACTGGAGTAAAACTGACTTGAGTGTGAAATGTAATCATGATTTTATTGAAGTGTAATCATGATTTTATTCCTTAATGAGATTAGAAATTTTGAAATAAAAATGACTAGACATTTTGGTTTTCAAGCAAACCACTGAAATAAAATAAGCAACAATATGAAACAAGTTGTAAATATAGTAGCTAAATGGAGCATTATGTAACTGAGGCCGCATTCACACGCTTGTCTTGGTTTGGTCCTGGTTTAGTGCTACTGTAGACATACTTAAATAGTCCTGATTAAGTTAATTCCGGGTTTTGACATGGTGTATGGAAGTGTGAACGCAGCCCAACTAAATAGTTTCAACCTTTTCAACCTACTCAGATCACAACTAGTAACTTCAGTTCAAGTCATTTTAAAACTCTAGTAGATGTTCCTTTGGTTGGCGTTAAGTCTGGTGGTTGGTCTTGTGTAGATGATATAACAGTGAGCAGGTCCCTCAGTCTGCGTAGTGCATGATGCTCTCCACATAGTTCCCGGGAAAAAGGCCCGTGACGCCGCTGCACACGCCCTCATACCAGCCGTCATCGTTCTTCTTTACCACGTAAATGATGGCGCCCTCCATGAAGCTCAGCTCGTCATCTTTGTCTTTACTGTAGTCGTATATAGCAACCACTGAGAAGGGACAAAAAGAGCTTTATAAACTCAGGCTTAGACTAAGGGTTGGATCCTAAGAGAAAATATTGATTGTTCAATAATCATAACATTTTGCACCATTTTAATTTACTATAGTCACACAAACTACAAGTAAATAAAAAAAATTGGCACTGTAAGGAAATAAGTGACATGGCCCTACACATTTTATGTCACTCTTACAATGTGGATATTACATACACAATGTAAAAATTACAGTCCTGCGATTATAACCTGCAGCAGAAAAAAGACATTCTACAGACGCAGGGTGGATTTTCAAATGTTGATAGCTTTGTGAAGGCCTACCCTGTCCTTGTGCTCCCCAGTAATGACTAGTTATTACTGCTAAATGTTACTGACTACAAAGTATGTTACCATGGAGCAAAAAAATAAATAAACACAATTTGAAGTATTTTTTTTTCCTTTTCTGGTGGTCACATTTTATTAGTTTGCTGAGAACCAAATTTCATCCAACAGAGGCCTAGTCCGCACTATCCATGTTAGCGGCTTGCTGGATGGGGTCTTGCCTCTAAACAAATTGTAGGCAACCAGAACACAAGTTATAGTAAAATGTTGTTTCTTTAAACTGATGTGTAAATGAACATGTTATCCAGTTTTTGCATAATTTCCAAATGGTAAAAAAAATTTAACTATTCTCATCCAGTCACTATAGAATACGTTTACTACTGTGCATGTTTCACCTTTTATTATTGTGGTAGCTGTGTGTACCGAATTCAAACCCACCAACGTGATTAAGTTTTCATTCACTCTTACTACTTCACTTTTACTACTACTATAGTCCATTCCATTTTCCTGGGGCCCGTAATAACCCTGTGTAAATAATACATTGGTGTCTTTTTGAGCAAACCTTTCTCGATGTAGTTCTTGGGCGCCCACTGAGGATCCCCATCTGCGTAGGGGTCACTATAGTGCACCACGGCAGCATCCTCTTCCTCATAGTCCACTGGGGGTGGAGGAGGAGGGGGCGGAGACTCGTCAAACATGGGCATGTCGTCAGGAGGTGGCGGGGGAGGTGGGGTCGGGGTGTCTGCAACTAATGGAGAGGAGATATTAAAAGAGGTTTACAGAATTGGCTCACAACAAAAACATATCTACTTGAGCTAAAATCACTTGAATTCAGAATATTAATCTTAATTTAATAAGTTTTGACAGAGGTTATTAGACATTTTCAGGTAATGGGTATCAATTCATATAAAATAAACTTTCTTCTGGTAAAAATAATGAGGTTGAAATGAAAACAACTTCAGTATCCTAAAAACAGACAATAACATAACAGCCATTTATTGATGTTGTATCTGTAATAAGAATATCTTGTACTCCAAATCTCATCAAAACTACTAAAATCAAGATTTTTTTCCCCCTCTGAATTCAAATAATTTCAACGCAATAGAAAAATATTCCTTTTTGCAGGGTCATATTTGATAGCAAACCTAAGCACAACTCTGTGTGTGTTAAGTGTTAGTATTAGTTGTAGTAGTTTTGTTCTTGAAAAACACTTTTACACTGCAAAGGTCATGCTTATAATTAGTTTGGAGTGAGTAAGTTGAGGATTTAAGTGAGTGAGGTTTTAAAAGATGACAAGACTGAACGACTGACGCTATACGTTTGAATATAAGCATACTTCAGAGGCCTAATCAAATATATATATTTTAATCACATTTACAGGGGTTATCATCAAATTCACCATATTACTTTTGTAGATTAGATAGAACTACAATCTGTTACTACATTATATCAAAACTGTATGATTGCAACACTATAGTCGTTGTAGAGCAAAACAGGTGTAACCACTTACTGTTGGCAGTGAGCCTTTGTCACCAGTGGGGGGCAGCACAGCAAATTCAATACTAACCTTAGCCCCATTAATTCTCAGTATATGATTACTCCAGTCTCATAAAACTGGAAACAACATTGGCTACAATGTTAGTCATGTGAACTATGTTATCCCTTGACAAATCGCTCTCGTTCTGATAAAATACACTCATATAGTTTCATTCCATTGTTGCTATTAGTGAGTGAAGAGTTATTTTGGTTTCAAATTGAATGGACAGAGGGAAATAGCTGATCGAGCACAAAAAGCATGCAGAGGTTGAGAGGAAAAGAGGCGGCCTGCTAAATGCGACCACTTCACTTACTGCTCTCCTGCATCCTGGCCACAAAGCCAGTCAGAGGTATCTGTGGAGTCAGCTGGGGCATGGGGGGCGGAGGGGGGGCCATGGGCACTGCAAGCCATGGGAGAAAGAAAGAGAGGAGTAGACAGGGGGAAAGAGACAAGAAAAGGAAAAATGTGTAATCAAAAATACAGGTTTGCACAGTGCTGTTTTGTAGTCGCTATGGTGACATGACTGGATTTGAAAAGTTCTGTGACTGTACTATTGGGATCACTGAGGCCACAGGATAAACCAGGATTACGGCTGAATTCTGTCAATCAAGCAGTTCTTAGCTGTGATTGTTACAAAAGATGGTGGAGCCAGTGGAGAGAGAAAGATGCAGGAAGTAGAAATGATATATGGCTTGTGCACAGCAAAATTGGAGAATATGCCAAATTTTTTAAGGGTTTGCCAGTTATTCTTTGTTTCTTAAAATTCATGTAAAGAATAAAATTTAACAAATGATGACAATTTACAACCCCAAATGTAATATATATAAAACAATTGCACTAATGGCTGTGTTCACACTTGCACACACACCAAATCAGAAATAGAAATAGTAAAATATAAAAACTGGGTTCATATAAGAAACTAGGTCCTTGATTTGGGTAGTAATATTAGCAGTAACAACAGGCTATTATGGTAGTAGAGGTAGTAGCAGCAGTAGTAGTAGTAAATACTAGTGGTGGTAGTAGAATTGTATGAGGTGATAATCATAGTAATAGCTGAACTATGGCGTATTTCAAAGTAACTGTACTTTTATATTGTGATTAGATTAAACTAGGACTAAACTAGACCTAAACATGGACAATGACAGAACCAGGACTACAGCAGAACTAAGTCCACTGGTACTCTTTTTAACCATTTACTCTTCACTGGACTCCGAATGTCCTTACTTGAGTTCTGGCCATAACCAGGAGTGCCCCCGTTAACATGAGGCTGCTGTTGGATCTGCTGGATCTGCTGCTGCTGCTGTTGGAGTGAGAACTGTGAGGTGACGGAGGGAGCGCGGCGGTAGGTGCCCGTGGCCGAAACCATGGATACGGACGAGTTGGAGGGGTTGTGCCGCGAGATCTGCCGCGACATGGTTCCAAACTGGGACATGGGAGCGGGACCAAGGCCAGGCCCGGGGGCCACTGCTGCAGAAGCCCAGAGACACGACAGACAGAAAGAGGAAGAAGGAGGAGAGCAGAGGGGAGAGAAACAAGGAGAGGTTAGCGAGCAAGAGGAGCACCCAAATTATGACAGTTATCAAGTTTATTAAAAGGATTATAATTCCAATGCAAAAAGAGCAGATGTGAATATTTTTTGAAGGAGTGTCAAGCTCAAAGTTGCCCCAAAAGGCAGGTGTTTAATATATATTTATTTATTTTATTTTTAGATATATTTTTTCTTACATCTAAAGAAAAAAAAACCCTCAACTTAATCTGATTAAATGATAATTCTATTTTACAATTAGTTGTGGTTTTGCTTGTAAACATATAGATTTTGTTATTTTGCTCCTCGAAATTGAATTCCAGCAATTTCTGTTGATGCTGAAAATCTCGGTTTCAGTGAGATTTGAGTTTGACACTGCAAGTTCAGAAAAGCAGATGGATCACTGAGGCAATAATGAGAGATAATGAATAACATTGATGGCACACCGAGAGGTCGTCTGACAAAAACTGTGAGAGAAGAACCTGGGAAAATTACTCAGCAGAGAGACTAGAAGAGTGAACAGGGCAGCAGCAAGTTCATGACCCAAGGACCAGCCTTATCTTTGCATCCAGTCAACAACAACATGTTTTAAGTTCTGTTTTCCAGCTCAAATGACAATGACAGGCTCTCAAGTATTTCCTGGCTGAATGTCTACATCTTATAGTAGAGGCTTATCACACGTGTAGATGGGCGGGCCCCGGAAATGCACGCAAAACATTGTACTCCAACAATAATGTATCTAAGAAACGTTCATACATTTTTCATATAATCATTGCAATCACATACAACACCATACAAACAGTATTCAGATAAAAGGAGGTTGGCATATGCAAATTTGATTAAAAAAAAAAAAAAAAAAAAAGAAAAGAGTAGAAAAGCTGTATTGCCAGTGTCTGTATTGTCACATGTCCCCCATTACCCAGAAATCATTGTATTATTGGCTGTTATAAAAAAAAACAAAAAAAAAAAACAGGTAAGAGAGCTAGCATGCAGATAGAATCCCATGTTGCTGAGGAGTGAAGTAAGAAGCTATAGTACTGTCCTAAAGCCATTTAACTATTTAAGTGCCAAAGAGAAGAATCTGGCTTACAGCAGGGTGAGAATTTACAAATAAAGCTGCAAGTAGCATCGAACAGCCAAATCAAATTTTGTGAAAAAGTTTGTGATATTTTGGACATTTTGGCTCTTAATTCTAATTTAATTGTTACTCTGAACTAATTATGTCACATATATTTTTTAAAATTCTTGCACACCTCGTCATTCACTATCACATCTTGCTCGCTGACCTCCAATTGACTTCCATACATTCAATGCTGACTATTACTTTTTAGCAATACTAAATATGCATGTCCCATGCCTGTAGCATGGGTGCTTGGATACTGCTTTTAATGTGGGGGCGACGGAGAGGAAGAAGTTGAGCTCTTCGTCCATGCGCTCATCGTTGCAAAACCAATAGGCCCTACATCCTGCATGGGGCTCAGGCCTAATGAGAAGAATTCTTCTGGCACATCGATATAAAAGAAGAGAAACTGCCATCACCATAAAGGACAAAGGAAATGATTTGAATAATTTCACAGAATTTTAAATTTGTTTAGTCCAAAGTTATGTCCACAGTGCAATCATGTATGAGTGCATATGATTTATGTAGAGTAAAATGTAATTTTAGCGTATGCTAGAGACAGGACTAATTCAAGCTTGGATGATTTTACTTTGTAGCACACCAACATGGACAAGCAAGTCTTAAGTGGAATCAAATTTGAGAATTCCCCTAATTTGACAGTTTAACATAAAATCACTTCATGCATTTACTTTGGGCATTTTAAGAAGTCATTAATGTTTTTGCATTTGTATCATGTGGGTCCATGCTTGCAGTGCGGACATAAGAATTCTGAACAGGCCCCGTCACCCTGGTACACCACTGAGTGTGCGCAGCCACCACCACCAATTAGAGCACCGTCAATCCAGCAGGCGTGTCCTGAACAGGCGCAGACTCTCACCTAAGGGTGTTAGAGGAGGAGGAGGCGGAGGTAGTGGTGCTGCCATTGGTGGAGGTGGTCCAGGCAGGGGAGGAGGGGGAGGGGGAACCCCCGGAGGAGCTGAGATGGGGGTCACTGTAACAAGTATTGTCATCAGATTTAATGACATTTTACCAATTTTTGTCAACCCATTTCATTTCAAATAATCCACATAAAATTATAGTCCTACGCAACTCTCAAATTATGAAGTTGCACTTAAAAATGCTAAAACCGTTCCATATAACAACACTTTGAACTCTTAAGTAGTGTGGTGAGAAGTACCACCATTTTAATTGTCATCTTAGATTTCCTAATCAGAAAATTATCATCCGTAAGTGACGGTCAATGGCAACATACACGATTGACTCTGAGATCAAACTTCTGCTTTTGAGTGAAAAATAGCAATCTGTTATTTGCGATATCGAGCTGGGAGTCTCAGTATGTGGGTCTACCGTATAGCGCATGGAGCTGCAGGCCTAACGTGGCTTGGCCTATTTACACAGTAGGATAGAGAATCAGCTGTGCTCAGAACACAATGGGCCGGCCTAATCCCTCTGTCTGGTAAACATAGGCTTTGTGGAACGCACTTGCCGCCTCTGCAAGAGCAATTTACACATGTGGCCTGTCAAGCTATGGTTTAACTGGAACTGAAATCTTTATTGTGAAGTCTTATTGAATGAGCAAGGGTAATTTAATTCAAATATTTCAAGGACTGGGATAAAACAATTACAATTATTTATGTTTCATGTTGCATTAATTTTCTATGTGGTCTTTGCTATTAAAATAACTATTCTCATATTGCATTTTCTGAGCTACTGTGCCCAAGTAATTTCCCTTGTGAATCAATAATTTGTCTTAGTTCAAGTCACTGTGTGTAAATGGATTTTATAATGCACCACTATTGGAGAGTATGCATTTGCTATTAAATGAAAACCAGGAAGTAATGCTGTTGCACTGTTAGCATGCTAGTTGGTGTTATCATTACTCTGGCGTGATGGCAAAACTCTGTTCTGGCCTCTGAAAGCAATGAAAAACTTGCAGAGAATAATTTCGATGACAGGAATGTGTTGGGGTAGTGAGAAATAACTTTGGAAAAGGAACAATTTTTCACGTTTTTATGACCGTAAAAATCGGGTACAGAGCCTTTAATATGTCAGTGTCAGATATGTACTTAGGATCAGATGTGCTACAAAGGAGCAGGACTGCAAATAACACATAAAGTCACAAAACACAAAACAAAGTTCACAAACATCTCAATTGGGAAGTTCATAATCAAAGACAGAAAAACCTTCTTGTAGACCATAATCCATTATATAGAATGTAAAAGTGATCTGACCTTGTCCAGAGTTGGGGATGGAGGGTGTTGGCACGGCGATAGGAATGCCAATCCCACTGCTGCCGCTGTTCTCTCTGCTGCCGCTGCCCCCACTGCTACCACTGGGAGAGAGAGGACATGGGTTTGGACAGGGTTTAATAACATAGGGAACACAATCATACCAAGGCAAATACATCTGATACACTCACACTTTTATTACATTGATCATTGAACATTGATCTGTTGACTGGTGGCGGCAAAACACAGAGGGGAGCTTGGACTCACTGATTTATGAACGGGAGTATAAAGACATATTATTGGTGTGTGCAGAGTGAATGACAATAAATATTCATATTGATATGAATATTGATTGTCATGTGTAGGTTAACTGAGATGTGAGCAGGCAAAAAGTTTAAATGCATATACATTTAAGATATGTATGCATGAATATAGCTGGTTGTCAGATCTATTTGTGATTTTTTCTTTTTTTTTCCTAATAAAAAATAAACATATAAAAGACACTGGCTCCAACTTCCCACGGAAGAGTGGAACATTCTCCCATTCTATTTTGTAAAAACCACCAAGTTTGTTAAATTTGTATTTTAATGATCCCTTACAAACATTCTATACACATGGGCAGCCTATACCCCATTTACTCTGCCCCCCTTACCCCATTCAAAGCCGATCCCATCATAGATGTATTGTCAGCAGGGTTGTAGTGGCCTTTAAATATAGGCCACTGTGTGAGTGCTATATATGTCAGCAGTGCCTTGTATCCCCCTGCTTAGTTTGACCCTAGGCTCTTGTAGATCGATACTACAGCTAAATCCCCCAAGCTAGCATTGATCTCCCAACACTCAACTCTGCTTTTTCCCCATTTTGATCCTATGTACCCATGACCCATATAGTACGTTCCCTACCCCCTTATTTTTGCTGCGATTTCCCATCATGCCCCTCTCTCTGATCCGTGTCAGTAGGGCCCTTAGGCAGTAGGATTGGAATAGCCGGGGTTGGGTGCGCTGAAGGATGTTGGTTGACGAAGTGTCAGTGTAAATAAGGCCAATATAATACCATCATATCATTGAGTATTTGTAGTGAACGCAGCACTACTACTCCCTTTGCACTCATCTTCTGGGCTGATCTTTCCTAATCCCTCGCTAACCTACTCGTTCCTTCGCTAACCCATTTATCCGTTCCTCTAGTGAATGGATTGGAGGATTTTGATAAAATAGCAAAAGCCATTCAAACACAATACACTAATGTTAATGTGAATAGTTAACTGTAAAACAAGATAACAAGCTCCTGAATATTTATTTTAAAAAAACTATATTCACTCCTTTAGACATGAAGTGACATTAAGGAGTTTATGAGGGCTATAGTCCTAGTAGTCCTAGAAGTAAGATATTCTAGGTCAGCTAAAGATATGCCCCGTGCATCGATTAATCAACTAAAAGGGGGGTGAGGCGTGGCTCTTCCAAAGCTCTCCAAATGTGTAGAATCTCGCGCAACAACTACTATGGAAACAGAGAAGTACTAGTAAAACAGCATCTTCATAAGTGAAAAGGGAGACTAACCTATGTCACTCCCACAACTGGAGCCAACTCCATGGCCCATATAAATCCTTCTAATTAAAAAACTAATAATGTATGAACACACAAAAAAATGGGTGACTGTAAAGCCCTTGCATTTAGATTGAGATTTTGACCTTTGGACCAAAAGAGGAAGTGGCTAGACTTCACTTGACCCATTACATTGCTTATCTTGTTTAAATCATATATGGTATCGTAGCTGCAAGAGCTCTTTGTCCTAAAAGAGTCCTTATAAACATATTTTGTGTTTTTTACAGATTCTTATTCTAGTACCTTTTCAATGTCAGTTGAAAATTGACTTGCTGTCTGTGAACATGTCTAAGGTCTTGTCAGCCATGGGTAATAATTTTGCTTTATAAGAGAAGATGAGACATTAGGAGGTCCAGGCAGACTCTTGTATTGAATTTAAACCTGAGCTGGAGATGGCAGAGACTGATGAGCTGAATAAGCATGAACGACTCTGAGCCAGGATAATCAAATAGCTCCATCACAGCAATACAGGCAGTGACCAGTGCCTCCTCTCCTGCCCTAACAGGCCATTGTGAGTAGGTCAGGAATATGCTTTAGCTTCAGAATTCTCTCAAAATGCAGCATGTATTAAAGCATGTATTACGTCCAAACATATAGAAATGACATCTGCATTTTAACAATATTAATTTTAGCTCCATTCTCCCATCTGTATTAAATATTATTGGCCTATAGGATGTTCTGATGTCATCTGAAAGCCAGCAATAATTTGGTATTTAAGGTCATAAAATAAAATTTGCCAAATCCTATTAGGAATTTTAAAATCCTTAAAAAGGTGTACTTTTCTTTTCTAGTGGAGGGTTCATGCTCTACTAGAAAAGAAAAGATGTTAATGCTTTGCTTTGTCCATGAAGACAAATAAAAGTGAAGTCACATGTCAGATCTGAGGGGGTGACCATGCTCATCGAAAAAGCACATCTTTTTAAAGGTTTTTAGTGGGACAATAAAACTACTACGACTTCCTACTATTGTTTACTATTACTTACTATACGATTGCCTACTACTACCACCACCTGCTACCCCCCACCACCGCTACCAATACTACTACTCCTCCATGTCTCTTAGCTCATTACCTCTTCAAATAAAATCACTGCCTCATTTGAGTTCCTAAAATGTTACCATAGTCCCACCATTTACTTTTTACTGACAGCGTACATAGTGAAAAACATGCTAACCAATACAATATCATTTCTATGAGATTTGCAAGTCAGCATAGCAGCCTTTTAGCTAATGAGAGGGCCACATCATAATTCAGATTTGATGAAAGTGTTGGAAATTCCTTGAGAGCTTTTACAGACATTAATATACGAGAGATTTGAGGGGGAAAAAAATGCAAGTCATATAAAAACAAGTGCAGCAGGGTTTAGCGGAGACAGAGGAGTGAAAGTGCTCTAAGATGCTGAAGCGAAGACCCAGATTAAGCCTATGACATAGAGAGGACTAATGGGCCTGAAGAGGAGCTTTCTTGTGTTACAAGTGAGGGCTGAATTTCAAGGTGTAGCAGAATACCTCTGAACACCGGTCATGCATCAACAAAATATAAACCTGCATATGCAAACTAGAGGACTATTAGAGCATTATTTTAGTTTATTAAACAATTACGGCATACGTCAATTTAATGGCATTTTAGGCAAATGTTGCACAGAAAAATATTTTTAAAAAAGGTGCACTATTTATTCAATTACAGGTGTTTTTATTGCTAAAAATGCATTCTGTAACATGCAACATGCATTCTCTATGTGAGCCAGGTCACCTCCCCATAGATCTGACCTGTAACTTGGCCTGGTGGTGTCACCTGCTTGTTGCCTTGAAGATAAGTATGTTTACTGTAGAATATTGCAGGCAAACAAGTGGTGAACCCACCATATTAATTACATAGTGCACCTTTATGTATATTATAATATTTTAGAAAGCATAACACTATTGTCTATGTGTGAATCAGTGAGTGCCATGTTTGCCTCATTTATAAAATACATCACAGTTCCCTTATCCAGTTCCCCGTCTGGTACCTGTGCGTGCGTTGCCTCTGGTTGAGCGATGCTGTGCGCCCCGGGCTGTTCTGCTGCCCGTGCTGACTGCCCAGTCGGGCCGGGCTGGTCATGTAGTCATTGGGCACTGTGGGAGGTTTCACTGGTTCTAGGGTCTTGTATGGCGTGTTGCGTCTGAATGGAACACAGAACATGCAAAAATGATTTCTATTCTTCCCGGAAAGCCTTAGCATCCATGTGCCAAAAAGTAATTATCTGTAATATAAGTACTTCTCTTTTGGTAAGTTGTTATGTATATAAAAACAGTATAAAGGCAAAATATAGAAAAATAGAAAGTGCAAACATTCATTGTACCAAGTTATAGTAAAGATGCTGGTTTCAACCTTTTTCCACCTTCTTCCACAGAGGTTACAGGATTTTATGAGATTACGTGGCAAATCTCTGACAATCACTCATCTTTCCCTCAATCTTTCATATACAGTTTGTACAACTAGTATGCATATGCATATATATACATATGCGTCTGTACTGTACTATGTACCATCATAGCAAGCATAGTAGTGGAGGATTCACTAAATCATATCTTATTTCATATAACTTTACACAGCTAGCTACAGAGCAGAGGAGTTACTATCTGATTACAGAAGAGGTCTATAGCGGAGTACCAATTAAGGCATGACAGCCACAATGCAATCCAGACTCTACGCCTAGTCTTTCTGCAATTTCTGATTTAATTCACTACTAAAATTACATGAATATACAAATTGAAAGTGAACTGCCTCAAGGGTATTTCAAACTACAACCAGATACGTTCCTCTGCCCGTTCCTTAGTTGCCCACACAAGAACAGAGTTTTCTACTATTTGATAATGACAGGATTAGCGTAGGCATCTCGGTAACAGAAATGGTAAGCTTACCCTAGCGTGCCGCGCCCTGACATGGGGGGACTGGGAGGCTTCTGTGTGGGCGGGTTGGTCCTCGAAAGTGTCCCACTTCGGATCGACTGGTTGTTGCCATGTTGCTGTGGTTACGAGAAAAATGTAAATGTAAAATCTTATTCTATCTAGGCTGCCCAGATTTGTCAACAGAACAGGTTTAAAATATTTTACAAATTTTATGTAATTACTATGTTAACATGATTGTAGTTTGGGGCTTACATATGACTGAGGTTATTGACAAAGTATTACTTAATGGAGCATTATATGTAAAATTTTCTGTTGTTCCTGTAACCATCTGGGAAGCCTATACAGTCTTTTATTATCAGTAAAACAACATAGGCTGCACATGCATTTCTGTAGGTTTTCTTGGTATCAAATGTATTACAATTAAGATACATTTGATACCATAGAGATGTGACTAGATTTTCTGTCGATAAGTTGTATATGTATATAAAATCATTATAGAATAAGCATGAATCACTACCAGAAATGTATGCAGCCTAATTTGTCTATAACCAGTGTGAGATATATATGAACAACTACAAAATGTACATGGTTACTTCCTACATGGACAACACTGAATGGGAGTAAGGTTTTCCAGACTACAAGGACTACAGTTAATGGAGAGGGGAAGACAACATGTTTAAGGAGTTTCTGTAGAAAAGGAGATCTATCAATAATACATTCTAGCAAAAGGGGTCATGTGACAAACGGACTTACCTTAGCTTTTAGCCACTTAGTGTGGGCGAAGAGAAAACACAAGAGGAGAGAGAGACAGGAAGAGTGCATGTCAGAAGGCCATGTCCAAACAGCACAAGTCAAAGGAAAAGTGGACCAAAAACAGCTATTTACTAAGAACAAACAATTGATAAGAGATGCCAAGGTCAGCGAAAAAACAGAGCAGAGTCTGATGTGGTTATCTAGTTCAAATAAACCACGCCCCAGATCCACAGATCCCATCGGACAGCAAAGAAAATGCTGAAGATTCTTTATCTAGACCGCAATTACATTTGGTTGGTAAGTGCCAGGTATCCATATTTGAAGGCAGTGATGAAAAATTTGCAGCGTTACCACAGCACTTAATAAAAAAATAAAAAATAAAATAACTAAATAACAATTATTTTTGGCCAGAATTTTTCAAAATAGCTCTTGTTTACAACATTGAAATACATAGATCGATACATATTGCTAACTGTATGATTAATTTAAAGTGGTGTTTTTTTTCCCCCAATAGATGCCAGGTAAATAAGTAAAATCCAACCAAAAGGGAAAAGGAAAATATTGATTTGATTTTCATGATTATGATATTTAAAGCTTCATTGTAAATAATATTAAATAATTTACCCAGGATCTGAGAGTCAAATTTCCATCAAGTTGTTTCCAATTGAGAATGTCATGCTTAATCAGTTAATCAATAATTGAAAATATAAGAACTAAAAAAACAAACAAACAAAAAAATAATTGAGAATTTTAAAAGCAAATATACATGATTTAAATTCAATCTATATTCTTAAAGAGCAGACTAATCTGGTGGTTTAAATTACACATTAACTTCACAATGTCATTCGGACAGTTTCATAAAGCTGGTCACATAGTTGAGTAATCTAAACAATGTAAACATTTTGGATTTCAGTTTTGTTCGGTCAATAATTGTGAATAATAATGGTAAATAAACAATTAAAAAAAAAAACCCATTATCATTATTCTTACTACTGTACACTGCACATGACATTAGAAAGTAAAGTTACCTCACACCTCACTCATTGTGCAGCCACAGTGGCACAGAGGTGAGACTTGTGTGTGGGCTGCTGTCACAGAGAATATGAAAGCATGCTGCAGTGGGCTTGATCTAGACTTTGACAACTGCAGAGTCAAGTGGCTCATCTATAATGCAGCGTCCCAGAGGTGTGTGCGGAGCATAGTACCAGCATCACCCGCACAAAGCAAAGCGGTGCCAGGGTCAGAGAGGAAATGAGCCCTAAAACACTAGGGGTAAGGCCCAACGTCAAATTTAACTCTCTTTGAAACAGATTCTATTTACAATGTACAATGAGGAGAATCTGAGAAGTGTGCCGTTAGCATGATAGTTGTTGTTAGCATTATAGTGGCAGCAAAATGCCACTCTTGCACTTCTGAAAGCTGACAGTGAAATTCATCATGGTGAGTTATTAGGATGCTCAGAATGCATAAGGTAAGTGGGAATTAATGGTAAACCTCTGCAAACTAGTTGTGTTTTTCACATTTTGAAGACGGTACAGAACCTTTAAGTGTAAGGAAAATTAGACAGTGTGTATTCGACCACAACAAGGCAAAAATTGTGACATCATCAATTGCAGATATCCTTTTGTAAGCGGATTACAGAATCAATTGTCATAAGGAGTAAATCTCATCAGTTGTGATAATATTAAAAAAAAAAAAAATCAGTCAGTGAACAGTAAGGCTGCAGGAATTACTTTCAGCAATTGTGCCTAATCTAATCTATTAAAATAATTGCTCTCAATAATCTATCTGGACTATAAAGATTCTATAATATATAGTAAAAGACATTTAATAACACAAGACAATAGTATCATTAAATCTTAGTAATTTGTGATTATTCATAAATAATACGGGTAAATTGTAATTATTCCATCTAGATCTTCATGTTTTACCTGTATCTGGTAATTATATATATAAATGAATGCAGCGTTACATGGCTTCCCCCTCAGTATAAACAGCTTTATCCCCGTGTTAAAGACAGTGTGAAGCTATTAAACATTGCAGCATTAGGACCAGTTAGCAGCCTGCAGCAAGGTAACAGCTAACACCGGCAATAGACATGATTTAAACTGCCATTAAGCAATCGAATCTGGTCAGTAAGTAAACCGCAAGCACAGGCCTGATTCTACACAAGCACAGCATCCCACAGCAGTACTGGATTATATATGAATTAATATGCCACACAGGATGCAAGTATCGACTGCTTCTTAGAGCTGTGGCATGCATATGAGAAAGGGAGATCAATGTGCGTGCTATGATAAAACCAATCCCACTGATTTGACACTTTATAGGCCCATACAAAACATCAGATATTCCAAAAGTATTGCATTGGGTTAAGCCGATTTTGGTCTGTGGTTAATTGTTAAGTGACAAAATGTTGACAATGTAGCGAGATGGAATGCTCAAGTTTTGAACTTTTGTGAGATTGTAAAAGGTTGGTGGTTTGATTTGGGGTGAGATTACATGGCGATACATGATCCCTGTGATATTGTAGTTTCTATGATCATTTGGTGTTGTGTTTAAGTTCTCAGACAAATACCCAACTTCTTGTTTCAGTGCTGAAATCTGGGTGGTTTAATCCTAAAAGGACTCTCTCTGATCTGAATACACACTACCTAAACATTAGCACCTGAGGCCAATCAGTGCCAGTGCAGCTAATGGAGGTGGTTGGCCCTGTGTGGTACAGTCACAGAAATTGCGTAGGTTAGCCAAGGCTAGCGGTATATTCTAGCAGTGTTTTCATATTTGCAAAACTTTGAAAATTAAAAGGGGAAAAGAGAGCGAGTGTCCCATTCACAGCAAGCTCTCCTACTGTTACTCTGAGGAATGCTTTTGTTTTACAGTTGGTTACATGTTTGATCACAGACGCAGTACGAGGAGGTCTCGCTCTACGACCAAGATTCCAAAATATTAGACACACTTGATTTGAGTTGCAGGACGTCTTTGGTCATACAATGGTTCTTAGTTTAATCTTTGTCCCTGTTTCACTGTGAGATCTACAACCCACGAGTTTCAGCTACAACTCAAGATTTTCCCCACGATCAGAAATCTTTCATCACAGACAGCCAAAACTGCGGTGTCTATATAGTATCTGTAAAACATGTACACTACGTCAAAAGTTTAGACACATTTTTCATGATTTTTTTTCTTTATTTCTGAGGTTACTTACATTGTAGATTCTCACATCTCACACACATATGGAACATAGTAGAATGTTCTTTAATAAGTGAGTATTGTAGAGTATGCATACATTTAGGTAAAAGTTATTTATTAAACCCTTATTGTGCACCGGTACACCCACCTCAAAGTTAGTCTGGAGCCCTGATAAAAAAAAAAAAAACACTGAATGAGAAAGTGTGCCCAAACTTTTGACTGGTAGTGTATATAGTTCAACATCTGCTATATATCATTGTAGTGTTTTATAAGGGTTCTACTGGTGGGAAAAAAAAAATGCTAGCGTCCCATTAAGAGTAGCTTCCTGGCACCAGAGCTTGTATAGAGACTACATTCAAAGTGGCACAATGGCTTTCATCCTTCACTTATCACTGTTGGACCCCGATGCCCGCTCTGTAATCTGATTTGTGTGACAGCCACGATTGATTGGCTGATTGTTAAGAAGTGGAGTGAACAGGGAACCAATCGCTTGCCGCCATCAGGGAAATAATGTCATTGCAGCTGTTGCCGGGACGACCCACTGACCCCCTAAAGTGAGCAAACCACATTTGCTTACAACTTTAAATAACCCACTATGACATCAAAATACAAAGTTAAAAGCCTGAATTGTAATTGTAGGGTTTCTTGAGAAACTGGAGTAGCAGATTACGAGAGCAGGATGGGTCTTTAAGTGCTTTTAAAAACGTCTCCGCGAATATGTGTCAGGCAAGAATAGAGTGTCTTTTTCTGTGTGATGTAATGCTTTGGAGATCCATCTACACCCCCGGCCCTTTCTCGCCAACCCACGTGGGACGCTCTTCTGCAGGGTCAGAAACGACGCAGGAGATAAAAGCCCTGCCAGGCTCAGTGCGGATGAGGAAAAAAGAAACTAGATAGAAATCAAAAACAAGAGAAAGGAATAACTTCAGGCAAAAATAGGTGTGGGGGAGGCGAGGAAATTGGAGAAACAGAAAAGGTGGAACTAGAGTAGTATGGTGTGGGCTGATTGAAAAAGTATTCTTTTAATAAATTATTTAAAAACAGAAAGTTAGGAATATAAAAAAGACACACACGTACGTTGATTTGCAAGTTACAATAATAACAATGTTAATGATATTTTATAATAATATTTGGTATATTCAAATTACTTTCATACTTTTGTAGGACATTTGCACAATTTAGAGATAAAAAAAACAAGTAAATTAGGCTGATTAGAAATAGAATCCAAATAGTTTAAAATAAATTTAAAGAACAGGTCAGATTTCTATGGTGGAATTTACTGTTTAACTGTCAGATTGCACTTTTATTGACCTGGTTTATGGTTAATATCTCTGTAATTACTGGGCCTATCCATGTGAAAGAAAAACTGGCACAAAGATCAAAGTCTTTTCTGTTTGTATAAACAAACAAAGCTTCAAGATATAAGATTAACATGGCAACTTTGTGGAGCCAATCCATATGATATAGTTCAACATTGTTTAATCATAATTTTCTTGTAAAAAAAAAAAAAAGTAAATCTTTAGAGTTATATAGGCCCCTGCCCTCCGTCTGAAATTATTTTCTATTTGAAAGCCAAACCACATACAACTGTTAAACCATAAACAAAAAATAAATCCAAGACAGTACAGGAAACGACACTCACCTTGACCCCATGGCCCACATCATCCAGCAGCGTGTAGTCTATGGGCTTTCGGATGTACCTGACCGGGCGCTCCATATTAGCAGGGGCTATGATCTTATGAGTCCTGGCTGTGTTCTTATTGGTGGTCAGGATACCAATCTCTCGCCTGGCCACTTTCTCTTTATGAATGTCTACCGTCTGGAACGAAAAACATAGAAACAAGAGGTGAATACAACATGGATTCATTTATAAAGTTCAATAGAAGCATTGGGATATGGTGAAAACGTTACAGGCAGGTTTAATTAAATTCAGGTGGTTTCATGTTTTCACAAATGTTTTATTAAAATTGATTGACTGCAGGCACATGACTTCAAGCATCGTTGAGTCCACAAATTAATACAGAGATGAATTTTCTGACCCTTAACATGGAAGTCAAAAGGGATTTTACATAATTATGATACAGTTTTAATCATCATTTTAATATCTCAAACAGCAGATTTTAGATTAGAAATGGTCATTTGAAAATGAATGATGTTGAATATATATTCAAATAGCTGTAACGATAGGGTCTATACAAGGTAGCTCTGCAACTTTCTATACTATGCTTTCTGTGTCCCTGTAAGAGAAATGTGTCCTCTGCAGTTGACTCATACTCGAGTGCTGCTGTGGGCGGCCGCAGTGCAGTACATAAGGACAAATCTTCAGATGAGCAAGGTTCAGGAGAAACTAGCTGAGGAATTAGCCAAATGTATTTTATTAGTTTTAGAATGATGTTGGAAACACCAGAAAGAAACCAGGCCAGACACAGGGAGATGCTAACGCCTGTCTGGGAATTCAACCTGGCTGCAACCAATTAATTACGTCATTTTTGCTCATATTTGGTACGGTACATGGGGAGGGGTCACATATCGATTCCAGTAAATGATGATGGTGATATCGAAGGGCATTTCCGTATGAGACAACTATTGAAGAATGTAGCCAATATTTGGCACATACTTTTTTCTAGCTGCCCGAGTCTCTGTGTGTCCGTTTCCAAGTTTGTCCTGCATCAAATTTGTCATTTTGATCAGACTACATAATCATGCCACTGAATGTATTAATTAATACTTAATGTCATACAATAGTACCAAACACAGTGGTATTGTTATGTTCTCTCCATATTACACAATGTTTATTAGATGTGCAGCTGCTAGCCTGCGCACTTCTCACAGCACATAATGACTTTGGATTGGACGTCCTGGCTCAGAGGTGCTCTCTCTCTCTCACATGTGGAATGAGTGAGTGAGGTGAGTCCATAGAGGATTCCTGTCATACAACACAGATCTGGAGCAGGCCTGTCTCTGCACTCGGCACCCCCTTGAAGCAAGTTTCTGAACCACTGTAAAAATGCTAAATGTTACATAACAGAATGTGTAACTACTTTGATAAAAAGGTCTGGTTTTAAACTAAAGCTAAACTGGCTTTTTTAGCATTTAACCATGATATACTGATCAAGACACATTTATTCAGTCTACTTCTTGTGCCATGAGAATTCAAAACACCCACCCCCCTTTGGTAGATGTAATCAAGTGTTTGTGTCTATGTTTTTAAAGTCCATTCAACTTCACCAGTTTAATAATTGCAATGATCAGAGTAACCTTAGTTGTGAAGTGAAGGCAAACTAGGGTTAAGTTACAGCCATAGCTATATTATAGACTTGAATGATAGTTACGTATATCAGGACTAAATCAGGATATCACCAGGACAATGCTGTTAAAGTAAATCAAACTAAACAAACTGAGGGCTATAGATAGACCGGGATCAGACCGGGACCAAACCGGGACCAAAGCGGAACCAAAGCGGGACCAAAGCGGAACCAAACAGAGACCAAACCGGGACCAAACCAGGACCACCATATCACACAATTGTATCCCATAGTACTCAGTATTGTTGTAAGAATAGTGTAGTCTGTGGTGCATCTCTGGAAAATTTCTGAACATAAATGGCATTCTCAATCAAATTTAAGCTTGAAACTTGACAGTAAACACTAGCCTCGGAGTACTGATGCAACGCAGACTTCCTTCAGGGCATGTAGAAAAAGGAACTACAACTCCCAGAAGACATCGAAAAGGCAAATCTATATTTAAAAGTCGAAAACACATAATTGCTCCCAGAGAGATTTCAGTCCTGTTCAGATGACTTGTGTAATGTCTGTATAAATTAAGAGGTACAAGTGTTAACAGTGTCGCCATCTTTTTGTAAGTGTAAAGTGGTTTGTAAGAAAAACAAAGTACTGAAGTGAACCCAAACAAGTGGCTGTAATGTTCCATTTTAGTACAAGCCCCAATTTATACTCTACTAATGCTTCAGTGGGAAAGGACAGAGACTAACAAATGCAGTCCGACATGCACAGAACAATGGCAGAAAGTGTCATAAATCAAAATCTATGCCACATACGAGGCTGGATGAGCCTTATTTTAGTGGGAGAAATGGGTCTGATAGAACAAAAATTGCCTAGCTAGCCATACAACATTAAACATTTACGTTGTTCTACACTGACAAAGTCTTTCAAGAGGTTTTTTTTTTTAAGATGACATGCCAAGAAATATACAGGTACCCAAATACTAATCAGTGCTAAAACTAGTATCCAGTATTGAAATTGAAAACATTACATAAATAGGACAAAATTTGACAAAAGTTTCTCAAAGGTTTTAAAGAGTTTGTTATTACCATGTTATCAAATATAGTAGTTACCCTGTTGTTTTGGTAGTATGTTATTAAAATTCTTCTAACAATAAATAAATAAAATAAATAAATAAATAAAATCACAATCATGAAACAAAATTAGCTTTTAGTGGATGTGCTAATCAGTCAGAGTCAAATTGCAAATAAGGAACCAGTATCTAGACAATTTCCACTGAAAAAGCTCTTGGTTGAATTATTTTAGTCAAAACCAGGAATAGACATGTTCCTCTTATCGGCACAGAGTATGTGGACAAACAGTGTCACAGCTGTCAGGGAGGGGAAGTAAGATGCAGTCCACCTCCTTCCTCTAAGAACATAGAACAGAGCCAATCTGTCAGCTGCTGTTACATAAGAGGTGAGGAATGGATGAATTCAACAACATCTTTAGAGCACCTTCCATTTTGGTTGGATGCCAGTGTCTTGGGTGTAATGTTGTGTTGGAGAGACTTCTGAAACACCATGAGTCACATCTGTTGCACATGTTTTAAGACCTGTGGCTGCAGACTGCATGTTTTTTTGGCTTAAAGGTTTGGGTTCCTTATTAAGAAATGGCATTCAATCAGCAAACATTTTATTATATAATGATGCCATGGGATCCAGAATACACACTTCACTAATACTTTACGAAGATGTGAGTCTGTCAACCAGTGAATCTCCCTATTCTCAGATGGGTGTGATTGACCCAATCATGGCCACCCATGGTCTGCACATACCAAAATATGGCGGCCTGCGAGGGAAAAAAAATAGAAAAAACCATCACAGAGGACTGAAAAACATTACAGATTTCTGCAGAATTACTGAGCAAAGCACTAAAATGTGTTAATCTGAGGCGAATAATAGCAATGAGGACCTTCATTTCACATGTGTCACTGGAAAAAAAAAACAATCTGACTGCACAGTCTTGTTTGGTGGGACTCAAAAAGCGTCAGAGGGCAAGAGGACCAGACTTGCATCCATCTGTATAAATATAATGAAGGTATTAAACTCCATGCATCATTTGAAGCTATATTTCCACAATCTAAATGTTCTGCTATAATTATGTGAGCTGGTAAATTCTAATTAAAGGTGCACAGTCTGTTAAAGGGTTTGATAGCTGCTTGGTTCCATGAAGATGTAAATTTTTTGCTTGGCATGTTCCACAGTATGACATAAAAAACAAACAAAAAACTATCGCCACGGAGACAAACATTTGTAATTGAGTGAATACAACATAGGTTGGTTCAGTGCCATACTATGGAACATTGCAGCCAAAGTAATAACATCTCCACTGACCGAAGTACTTGCCGGACTCCTCGCCAGAAAAAGTTACACAGTGCTTCTTAAATATATTTCCCTACCTTGTGCAGTGCAGTATTTGCTCATACCTAAAAACGGTTACCATCAGGTCTATGCCAAAAGTCAATTTTGGTGAGTGACTCAAGTGGGTTTGCCATAGCAGATTCCTGCTGGGTTGTCAGGAGCAACAAGTGTCCAAATATTTAGAATGAATCATTTCTCTGAACCCAAGTAAAAATCTCATATGTGTCACAGGGTTGGTGATTTTCAATGTGTGAACTGAGAGGTCAAATGGACACAACACATTTAGTTGTGCAAAGACAGAGGATTATCTTTAAAGACAAATTATAATGATTAGCACTGCACCCCAAGGAAGCCACATGTTCAAACCCAGCTGACTCACAACAACTTATATCAAAAATGGTGAGCCCACATGAACATAATAAACTCAGGTATGTTCCTTTCCCATATGTTGGAGGTTAGCATGCAGCAAAACACCTTAAGTGCATCTGGTAAGCATTTGTTTCAGGAGATCTTTTTGACCAAGCACACCTTTTTTTGACAGATTTATACCTCAATACTGTCAAACTGGACTGCACAATTTGAAAAACAGATCACATTATACCATTATACATCCACGCTACATCAACACCGGACAATAGATGTTCCAGTGCTGTGACTTGACAATTTTCCACTAGATGTTGTTTTGAACAGTGGTACAAACATAACACATCTCATAACGGTAGCTGGTTTCATTTCAGCTCAAATTAAGAAAAAAAACTATTTCAGCATTTTGGGTTTTTTTTGGATGAGGTCAAAATGGCATTGCCACTTGCCACACTCAAAAAAAGAATGTATGCTTCCTGTTTGGTGAAAATGTTCAGTAAAGCAAGTCAGCATAGAGAAAAGCCGACTATAGCTTACTAAACAACGCTCAAGATACTTTTAGTGTTTGTTAGCATCTGTGGCTTGCCAACAGACAAATTGGCTAACGGTAAATGATAGACCAGAAACCTTATAGTTAGTTTCATAGACCAAAGTTAACATATACCCTCTATATAAATTAACTTCTCAGCTAACTACACGATTGCTAATGTTCTGAACACTGACACACATTTAGCTCTTATTTTTATCAGTTTCAGAGATTGCCATGGCACCGAATGTATCTACACTTTCTCTTCCTGTTCTATGCTGCAGCTGTCCTATTAAAAAAAAAAAAGTTAATAGTGATTATACATGGATTAAAATGATGCCACTGCAACCCATTAATTGGATACATGAGCCATTGGAGCTATAGCAAGTTTGTTGTTAGGTAGGGGGGTTATATTATCTATGCCATCTTCTGATTTATGTTACAAATGTTGTTTCCTTGTCAAAAACATACCTGGATTTGGGTTTTGTTTCATTCATGCATGTTTTAACATAAACCCTGCATATTTAGAGTTCTTCTCTCAAACGGAAAACACTCTGTTCCACCTTGTGATGTCATGTGGTAATACAGCAAGTGCTCCAGTATCATTTGGATTATTTCAGACCAGGAATTGTCAATCTCTACTGAACAAAAGGTAAAAGGTAGCTGTTAACTTGAAAATTACAACTACATGAAACAGGAAGGAACAGAACATTTTGACCTTTGGAGATGTAGACAGACTAATAATAAAGAGTTACTCAAACATGAAAATGAAACAACAACTCCAGGTATATCTGTGTAAACCCTCAGTCGTCCAGGTCTGATCTATAGCAAAAGATGAAGTTCAAATCTGTCAACTGGACAAATCGTTGTAGGAGTGAAACGACGATTTGTCTGGTTGACAGATTTGAACTTCGTCTTTTGCTAACTCCAGGTATGTTTTTGAGGACAACAACATTCTAACATGGCTTAAAACTCACAAGAGTCAGTTTTGCATAATATAGGACCTTTAACGCATGGACAACACTTGGTGAAACTAAGTAAGCTATTGAGGCGCAACATTTATTTAGTTCCTTTCTAATATGTTTGAAATTCTACAGAAATGCCACACACATTGAAAATCCTTCAGCCTCCTTTCTTTGCTGTCCAGGAACGTTGTCACACCTCATTTGAGCTAGCTTAAATAAGATGTGGCTCTACACTTGCTAAATAGGCCGTTTCATTAGCCACTATTTCTGGCTAAGCGCTAAGATAAGCTTGAAATTGCACTGCACTGTGGTACTAAAAAGGCGCTAATAAGGATGAAGCATATCTGTTAACGCCATTTGGACCTTCATTTCTTGCTAGCTCGCAGGTGGAGACAGTCAATTGAGGATAATGCAGTTTTTCCTAACACCACTTATGTTCAGTCTCTGTGGCTTGTTCCAGTCACTTTGCAGATTTCCTGAGGGGAGTACAGTAGATTAGTGTGAGAATATGTGGAATGTGGATGCAATGTAATTATTCTGCTGGGTTTTGTTGCATCACTTAGAATCTGGCAAATGCACAGTGCTTTGGGAAACACTAGAGATTTGAGTGTGGCCAGTAAGCGTGGAAATGTGGGGAGAGGGGAAGAGAGCGGTCATGCTTGGATTTAAACTTGGACAGTCAGAGTGTAGAATATAGGACTATATTGGTCAACAATTACAGATAAAAGTAGGTGGTGTAGTAGTTGCCTGGTTTGCATTAACACAACCAATAGCCTCATGCGCAAAAGTTAATGGATGAGTGATAATTATTTACTAAGAAGATTTCATTTTTTAATAACAACAAATCTTTACATAAAAGATTGAATTAACCTTTATCTGGACTTTTTGGACCATTTTAATTGAGATTGAGATTCAGTCCTCTACCAGTAAGTTTGTGCCATGGCAAAGAGATACCCAACATCTTCTTTTAAAGTTATCAGCACTGAATGCAGCCCAAAACAATAACTGCTATTTCGCCACCTTCCCAAAGCTACTGAATTTATTAACACTCCACTTGCCCAGATCCCTCTCTCACACTCCATTTGTCAATCATGTGACCTTGTGTGGGGCTAACCCAAGAGAGACTGCCCTAGAGTGTCTTGTCCTACATAACCACTAAACTTCTGGTCACAAGTATGAATCTTTAGAGAACAGCAAACCTCCAATCCCCTCCCAAGACACATTTTTGCAGCCTTTTGTCAGAGTACTACACAGTGTCCAAAATATATCGCGAGCACTACCAAATTGGGAGGTCAAAAACCCCTTGGGGACTTCCCGTTGGGCTGTAACTTGTTAAACATCCATCGTAAACCGAATTCCACTTGTGAATGCAGCAACCCCAAAGTGCAGAAGCTGGGAGCGGAGACCGAGTTGGAAAACGTCTCTCCCACTCCCCGTAGAGAAACAAGCAAGCTGCGGTGCCAAGGTCGATGTGTTGTTTGCTAACACAGCACATAGAAACACCTCGGCAGACATTTGCCAAGCTGACTTTTGAGATTAAGCCAAGAAAGTATTCAAAAGATCATGAAATGATTATGCAGAGGTTGAACTCTTGACAAAAGCAATTTACTCCTCAGCTTCATTTTATATTTAATCAAATGTACAAGTTTCATGTTTTGAGTGTCAGTATTATACATATAGAATATAACCATCTGAGAAAGAAATAGGTCGTAAATGAAGCTGACAATGTTTGCACAAAATTTTATGTAATATCTCTATTTGGATAATTACAGTTTGAGATGGAATAAAGTTAATATTCAGTTAATGGTTTTGTCCAATAGAATTTTGAGAAGATTAAAATATGAACTGCTAAACTAATACAAGAATCATTTAATCGTCGTCGTCGTTGTGGAGGTGTAAACTCTAGGCTTGGCAGTTTTTACACAAAATAAGTCCATAAATATTTTTATCATAAATACATTGCATTATGCAAATTACTTTTCCTGAGGGAAGGAATTACAACTTGACAACCAAGATAAGCCCACCCAAGGAGCATGGATGGATTATGAATTACAAATTATATCCAAACAAGTATATTGCAAACCTTTCTCATCTTGAAAAGCATACTGAGTTGCAAAAAATATCAAATAAAATAAACTCAACACTTTTGCCACAGAAAACAAAAGTAGACAAGACCACCAAGATGCAAAAGAAAGGGATAAAAATATACAGGCATGCAGTGGTTACAGCAGAACCCCATAGTAACACATACACACAAGTTCATTTCCTGTTTGGACAAATGCCATTCCTTCTCTATGGGAGGTCACAAGGCCAACGCGACTCTGGAATTAACATGTGTGGTTCTATACTCTCGGATGAAGTGCCAGAGGGACAAAAATGAACCAAAACAATCAAATGGGAGCTAGCAGTGACAGAAAGCAGACTAAGGGTAGATCTGATAAGACTGTTCTGTAATGTAACTGTAACTAGCCCAGATGGAGAGTGGTGTCAAATACATGTGAACGTGGGTTGCAAAATTAAAACAACATTTGGATTGGAATGATAGACTTTTGTCATTATACATTACAAATAGGGGTGAAATATTTCTATTCTCTGTTCTTGAACTGTGAGCAATAGGATTTCCAGACTGTGGGACAAATAAATGTTGTCTTATCTTATCTTAAAAATAATACACCACAAATACACATTGATTAAATATAAACTTCTGTCATATATTGACATTGCCGGAATTTGTAATAGATCACACTTGAGTTATTTTTGAAAACCGGTCTGTCAGCTGGGACAGCGCACACAATACATGGAATTAAAGCAGTGCTATGGCCAGTAGGCTATCCATTCAAAGACATTAGTTCCTCCTAGGGTCTGTAATTTTACATTTCTTGATTAAATGATGATGTACAGTGCAATACTCAATCATATTGCAGTATGTTTGCCATATTGCCAAATATTGCACAAGGAGCTCTATAAATCAATATATATTAGTCTGTATTGTGATAGGACATTTAAACACCTAAATCAACAATATGGACAATGGTTGATTTACTTTCACTTACAGTTACACAAGCAGTTCAAAAGATTCATCAATATGCATCATAACATCGCATGCATAAGAGTCTAGAAAACAAACTTAAGGCAACAAATACTTTTCAGTGCAACTGTAATTTCTGAACACATTACATTTACACCTCATCCTGCATTGGTTTTAATTCCAAGTACTGCTAATCATTTGATGTTTACTAATTTAGACATGCCACAGACATTGCCATTACATTTAAAATTAACTCAATTTCCTTTGTGAAACAAGCACCTCTCTACCACGTCTCTGTAATGCGTTCTTAATGTGACTCTTTTCTCTTCCTTTGCTCTCAACAAAGCTGGCCCTGTCTGCAGTCTCTTAGCAGCCACTTCACACACAGCGCTCGGTGGAAGCCCCATTCTCCCAACAGCCCTTGGGCCCCGGTGCTGGTGCCTCTGAAAGGAAGTGACAGTACGAGAGGTGACATGCAAACAAACACCTGACAATGCCAAGTTCTGCTGCTCAATGCACCTGCAAGAGAAAGCACTAACTGTTCTGCTGCTGCAAGGGACCAAGCACTACACTAGTCAACAACAAGAGCCGAAAAGTCCACAATGAAGCAACATAAAAAGTAAAAAGATACCTTTATAAAGACTTTGTTAGACAGACAAGAAGACAGAACTTGGTCCTGTTTTTTAATTTATGACATGTTAGATTAAAAGCCAGGTGCAATTAGTCAAATTTTAATCTCGACTGAGATTCAGCCATTCCCAGGGGGAATAAAACATGTCCCAGAAGGACCGTTCAAGTTGACCAGGCTGACCATGTGCAAGTTGAAAAGTTTCCTTTCAGATCACTGCAGTTACCGTTAAACATTTGTGAGATTAGATAAACAACAAAAAATATTCTCCCAAGCAGACAAGCTGAATATATCCACTAGACGAAGGCCCTGAGGCCTGATGCCTCTTGTGTTCTTCTTGCAGTTATCTACACTGCCTTTGACACTTGAGGACATCATCTCGGGCTGGACTTCCTGGAGATTGTCCAATTACTTGAAGATGTGAGACAGGCCTCTAGTCTAGGCAATATTTAAATCCAGGCTCAAAACGGTTCTGTTTAGCTGTGCATATGACTGAAAGGTTTTTATTCTGCACTGGTCTCTTTTCATGTGAAATAATCATAAATACATAATTTTTTTAATGCAATGCTTTGATTCTGCGGCACGTCCACGGCCAAAGTTGGCCTAGCCAACATAACTAACTACTTCTTGCCAAGACTATCAAATCAGAGACTCTGATTCGACTCTAGATTACTTTAATTACATCTACTATTGCACTGAAATGTGGTAACTGTGTGAAACAAATGATTTTTATGTAACAAAAATAGACAAATAAACAAACCTATTCTAATATAATGTAATTATTTACGTTTTTATGACAAGTGGCTTTGCTCCAGGTTTTGTGGGAAAAGATGAGCTCTGAGATCAATATTTTTTACTACAACATTGGAGCAATAATGAAAATCAAGGTTAAAGACATTAAAGATATTAAAGATATTAAATATTATTAATTAAGCCCTAATATATTAATTAATATTAATTAAGCCCTAATATATACAGTTATTACCAAATTCTAATGTTGAGCAACAAGTTGTTCAAGAAAGCTCCACATGTGGCCATAAACAATTTCAAATCAGCCAATATCCTTGCTCAATAGCACAAACCAAGAAGACCAGGTAAGTATTTATCCTTTACTTTAGTCATGCAGGGATGACACTGTATTGTGTAATGTAATTTTGTATTGTCATGTTTTGACTCTGAGGGAACAGCGCGAGGCCGCACCCTGGCCAGTCTATGGGGTGGTGGTTAGAACAATGGAAACGGATTTGACTCTTCTTAGCCACACCACATGGAAAAAAAAACACACCCACCTCCCTGATCCAGCTTCATCAGAACTAACCAGTCATAGTTTTCTATTTAACTTTCTCAATTCATGCAGACCTAATTTCTGTTACTCACAAGAGCACAACCAGCCTTCCCCTTAGGGCTCAACGATCTATAAAAAGTATCCAATTGCATTATTAGTACTGCGATTAGATTTGTGTTTTAATTAGATTCTGTTCAAAGTTCACATTTTAAATACATCTAGGTGAATTGAGAAAAATACTGATACACAAAACTAATGCATAAATTCATTCAAAACATGTTTGTAGCAGCCTAAACTACAGGGTTAGCAGTTTTATGCAGAATAAAAGAGGCTATTTTGCAGTTTGATGACATTATGGTACTTCAAAAATTGCGCCTGTTGTGATTTGCTTATTGCCTTCATTCAAATTGCTAATTTTGATTTGATTGCTATTAAGGTAAGAGCTCTACTTCCACTTGAAAACTAGACAAAGATGTGTCTGACAAGAGAAGCATTCAGGGTTTATCAAGCCATCATCTGCCAGCCCAAACTGCTAAATCATTCATAAAGCGAGCAGACGAGTTATGCAAATGAGAGAAAAAGATGGGAATAAGCACAAAGTTTGTCCCCGGAGCGCAGATCGTTGTCTGATGAAGTTAGTGCTCCAGATTAAAATCAGTAGACTGGGAAAAAGACATTTCCTTTGTTGACAGTTGTCTAACCTGACATGACTTTTCAGGAAGTAATAAAGTTCCTAAGAATAAGATGAGACAAAGACATACGAATGCAAGGACAAAAAATAAAAAAATAAATGTATTCCCAACAGATAGTATTCAAGGATAATTGTCAAGGAGTTTATATTTCATGTAATGTGCTTAGAATAAGGGTTACATTGCCAAACAAAATAACATAGGTTGCCATGAAAACCTTAGCCACGTGTAACAGATATCAAACCTATGTAGTTTATTTGATACAAAAATAATCAAGACATGTTAAAGTGCATTCATGTTTTTTTGTTTTTTTGAATTAAATTCCTTATTTTTATGGTAAACTTATTTAAATGCATCTTTTCCTCCACCTGCCTCCTCCCGGTCATTGGTTTCAGAATGATAAACAATTAGGACCGTTGCCATAGCTATTAACAATTCATAACTAAATATATCTTTTGAATGTTTAAACCTATGAATATGTGAAAAAAAAAAAATCCAGATACTGAGCTCCTCCTGTTGTGATTTTGGCAAGACAATGCACTCCAAGCTACATTCACTTTAGTCTCTTTTATCTAAATCTCCATGTCTAATTCTGTTTCATCAGCTTTTCCAACGCGGCCAGGAAGGTTGTCATAGCGATAGCGAGAAAGCTGCAGCAATGTGGCGACCTTGGCTTGGCCTGGAAATCTGAAGGAGTGCAAATATGCCGTTTCTTTGCTTGTCATCCCTCATCTCCAGTGAGTCTACTAGATCTATTCAACATCTGACCCGTGAATTTCCCTAAAGAATGGACAATAAACAAAAGTATGAAAAGTCACATTGCAAAACATTGGCACTGATATGGTTTGCCGAATCATATGCAGTTGTTAAGGTGTCAGGCTATATAGGCCTAAGATTCCACCTGATGTCTGTTTGATTTGTCTGAGCCCTTAATACCCTCATTGGATTACCTGCACATGGCAAGAGTCAGGTGAGGTAAATACTTATGGCCTATATCACTGCGGGATAGCTTTAGCTAATGCAAGTAGGTGAGTTCAGTCAAGAGAACAAATATCATTACCCTTAAAAGCCAACCTGATACCCATAAAGCCATCACAACTTTCCATTGACTGCAAACATTTGACAGCTCCTACTAAATAAATATATGATTAAAATTTAGAAATGTAAAGAGATACGCAGAAACATTGCATTAAGATCTAAGCTAAAAGTAACTGCATGTAAACTGTATTTTGAAATATCACCAAAAAATCTTAGCAGAAATCTCTATTTAGTTGCATATTAGGCTCCACTTGCATTTTTCTTTGTCTGACTACACAAAACAAACACTGGCTTTTCCACAGTTCCACACAGACATACTTGGCCTGGACTGATGAACCAATAAAAGGAGCCATGGATACAGGCTGAACAATGCCCTGTACAAGAACCACTCCTCCTCCGCCCTGTGCTTGTACCTGGGAAATGTGGTTGATAGAAGACTCCATGCGGCGCAGCTGGGATGCCTGGATGTCCAGCAGCTGCAGCACATTGTTGGCTAAGGCATTGATCTGGTACGCCACGCTGGCCAGGGACTGCGTGGTGTAGGCTTTGGTCTCCTCCAGGGCCTTCCTCTTGTCCTGGGCCTAGAGGGGGAAAGAAAGAGACAATCAAATAAAAGTGGCAACACTGGGAATAAAGGAAAAGTATGAAAAAAAAAATTGTTATCACCCATCCCTCATTACTACTACTACAACTGCAACTAGCCGTAACTGCTGTGTCTACAACATGTGAAGTGTGACTATCACAAATTCTACCACTACTAATGCAACTTTTTATGCAACTTTTTACTATTCAAGTAAAAACAAAATACTGCACTACAACTACTCTCAAAGTCACTTTACTGCATGCACTTTTATCATTCAATCACTCCTCAGGTCTACCACTGTTGCCACATATGCACTCGAGCAGATTGATGGACGTGTGGCTGTGACTTTTTTCCAACAAAGATAAATCATAGTAGGTTAGGTCAGTGGAGAGTATGTTATGAATTGAACTGAGCAAGAGTAGAACCACCAACTTTTCCTTTAGTATATACTGTTGTTCTACATTTTATACACAATCTATTATTCATGAATAATGAATTGTATTAGCTGTAGAGTGCTTGTGATCAGGTCATAGTTCAGGTCAGGTTGAAAATAGGCCAATAGTGGTGTGAAGAGCTCCTCCCCCAGTCATTCTCCAAATACCATAGCCTGTGTGTGAGGGATTTGGCATGACGTAACAGTCCACCAGTGGTCATGAGAGGCACAGTCAGCAGCTGACACTACAGTAATGTACAGTCCAGCAAGCCTTCTCATGCATTCACTATGAGATATGGACATTTGGTAATAGTAATACCAATAACAAACCTTTCATATTAGTGTTGACATGATACTAAAATTTCAAACTTGACTTTGATACTAAGGAATAGACTCGATACTCAATACTGATTCCAATACCATGATAATATTTTTAAAAACACTCTTTAGGCAATAGAGTGTAATTTTCAACATGAAATTATAGTACTTTGTTTTATTTTACCATGTGGCCTTATATCTGTGCAGTCTCTCAGTTGTCCAGGTAGACGCCATAGTGTTCTTATGGATGTATACTCCATGGTGGTATACATGAAGTATAACACCACATGGACTCAAGATTATTTTAAAGCTATTCAGGACTTTTTTAGTATCGATGCTTGCTCAAATTAGTATCTGGTTTCAATGCTAGCTTGGTATTGCTTAGTATCTGATTTTCAATACTTTTAACACCCCTACTTCATACACACGCATGCTTTTGCATTTTTTGAACATTTTAATTAGTCAAGAGATTGCAACTGATTCTAATTTGGTCATTTTAAAATTTTGCATAACTTGTCACATAAAGTTCTGATAATGCAACTGATCTAACTCATATATAAAGCAAAGTAGTTTATGCAAATGAGTTGCAACTAATAATTATTTTAGTAATAATCTATATTCTGTTTGTTTCAATTTGAATTAATAATGGTGCTATCTTTATAATAAAACCAGTTTTCCAGCTAATGACATGTATATTAGTCAGTTTACACTATATAATGATTAATAAAAAGGCAAAGGGTTATTTTAGTTATTGACAAGTCACAGTTATTCAGATTAATCATTGCAGCCCTTTTATGGATGCTTTTTTATTCAGATTAATCATTGCAGCCCTTTTATGGATGCTTTTTTATTCAAACTCACCAGCTAGCATTTTGTTTGACTTTTGTATTAAAATAAAAACTGACCAGAGCCAAAAGATAAAAATGACAAAACAAAAATCATCACAGTTGAGTACATATGAATGATCTTATCCATCTATGCATTTCTAGCTGAGATATGTTGGCAACAATTTTTCTACAACATTGTCGGAAATCATGTATGTCTTTTCAGCCAATAACACATTATGCAACACTCTGCAACTTAAGCCACCATCTCCAGTAATAATCAGCACTTTAGTCTCATCTTGTGACACAATTGCTCATTATATTCTGTGAAAAGTGCTACTGCTGAGCCCCTGTCCGGCCCCACCGCTTTAAACCATGTCACATCAAACGCACAGGGCCCAGATCAGGCCTCCAGTCTGCGCAGCCATCTTTGATCTCAGGCGGTTCGTCCCTGTGTGCGGCCCACTCATAAAGAGCAGTCCAAAGAGTATTACTGCTCCGGGGCTCTTGCACTGGCCTTTGATAAGCAGTGATCACACGGGGCCGGGGACATGATCAAAGCTAGTTAGAGAGTTTAGGTGAGAAAGTCACATGGTCAACAGAAACATGGCAGGTCTAAGTAAATACTGTATTACTGTTACACCTTTATTTTATATCCCAGAAAAACACATTTTGCAATTATTTTAGTAAAAGTTAATTTTACTATTACACTTAAATTTGAAGGCAATACTAAGGATTTTCAAATGTTGATAATGATATGTGCAAATATCAATTATTGGCCACAATAGTCAGATGAATCTTTGGCTATGTTTACACCAGGAAGTGACAAATTAGACCAACATATTCACCACAACTCGACTTCATTGTCACATATTTTAAAATAATTATAAAATACCCTGTTTTGTTTCCTGTGTAATAAATCTGCCAAAGTGCATTATGGGAGGTCAGCAGTGGATATGTAGACAGATGTGGTACAATCTTAACCGCTCATGTCCGCACTTGACGTTCGAGTATTGGGGTCAAATGTGCATAAATCCCTCAACTAGCCAGATTTGTAACTCAAGAGCTCTCGAATCAGAAATGACAGCAGGGGATGAGAGCTGAACTAGAATGACACAACTGACGTGGAAGGTTATGTCAAAACAAGAAACATTGTAGCTTTCATTACAATGTACAATATACAGTTGAAACCTGAAGTTTATATACACTATATAAAAAGACACAGATGCTTTTTTTTCTCGCTGTCTGACATGAAAGCAGACTAAACTTTTCCTGTTTTTCAGTTTTTTCAGTTAGATTACCAAAATTACTTCAAGGTATGTGTAATTCCTTTAACTGTATTGGGGAACAAAATGCACATTTTGTTAATCTATCTTTGACTAAGAATTACTTGCCAAAGAAATGTTATGGCCAGTTTAGCCAAGAGAGACAAAAAAAGTGTACATTGCTTTAGTTTCTAGCAACTTTATTCACTAATTCTCTGCAGTACTGACACATGTCCTTGTCACAGGCAGTCTTTAGTCTTACTGTGTGATCCACTCCGGACTACAGGCCACAACTTGTGATTTTTCCACAAGAAAACATGACCCTAAGCGTAGCCCATAACGTCAATCCTTAATCTAAACAGTTCATAGATTCACACATACATTTTGACAGCTAGGAGAAAGAAAAAAGGGAGTACTCTTAAAGGACATGACTCAAATATCAGTAGTGAATCCCAGCTCTACACTACACACTGTCAGCACCTTGTTTAGGCTCCACGGCTAATCACATGGTAGCATAGAGCGTAGGGAAACTCACAAGTGGCTAGCAAAGTAACAGCTTTAATTATGCTTTTAGCACTTTTCCACTTTGCTTCACTTTGAGTTCAATCACTTTTTGCTAATGCTGCAACATTCCCAAGCCCAAAACCACAACCATATGGAGCAATTTACACCCACAGGACTTACTCTTACAAAGAAGTAATTGCAAAACATGGATATGTGAAAAACAAATGTTGTGCGAGATTGAAATCTTAAGTAAACCTAGCAGCCAATCTAGGTACACTACCTTTTCAGATGGAGGGTCCACCACCTGCTACACTATGGACTGGAGAGGTTATTGCTTTGCGTGTAATGTTCCACAGTATGGAATTAAACTTATCTATCCACAGGGAGACAAGCAGGTGGTACAAATTTATTTCTGGACAATTAATATATGGATAAATGCAAGACTGATCAGTTTAATTGATACTTTGCAGCTGATGTCATCAGTATTCCCTGGGGGTGTGATGCTAACTGTAGACTCTGATCCATATGAAGTTCTGTTACTCAAGTGAAACTTTAATCTGAGCTTTGTTTTAACACAATCTGACCAGAAAGACCTGGTGAGCAGATGTGTGCTGTTAAAGTCTCTCACACATAAAATTGTAGTCACAAGTTAGCTAGTATTAGCCAACAGTTTTTTAGTTACTCTCACCATTTGCTGAAAAAACACCTAAACAGGACCATGGACACTTTTCTTGAATTTTTAGACAATCTAACGCAATCCATGGTAACAGCTAAATATTGGGGCATAGACATATATGTAGAACATTCCCAGATGTCACTGCAAAATATCAATGACATATCATGAAGCATTCCAGACGAGCAATAACATCTATGTGATGGAGATTCATGAGTATTTATGTTGTGAAGAAAATATTTTTGTCGTAGTCTGTCTGTATGTAAATGGATGTTATTTCTACCTGAGACCCAGACCAGTCATTAACATATGTGAAGCTCAGCAAAAACAGCCTCCCGGAAACACTTTGTAGTTTTACCTGTCTTCAGGTTTAAAAGTTGATGAATACATGGGTGTGAATAGATGTAACCCTGCTTTTGTAATGTATATTATTTTGTCATTCTGGTATAAATACTCAGAGCTCACAGGCTCGGGGAGAGACTTGTTTGGGCCGCTGGAAGGCTGCTGGTCAGTAGCCAGGGCAGGTCTAGGGATGCACTGATACAATTCTGGTATCAGATATCAGTGCCGATATTGAAAAATTTTGGTTGGACATACAACTTGATGTAATAAGACTATTTGTGGTCATAATTGTCCCAGAAAGTCTCTAAGTTTCAACTTTTATTTATACAAAGTTGTTACTTCAGAGATAAATAAAAGCTATGAAAAAATGGATCTAGTTTTATTTTTGTTAAAAGTTAAATACTGTTTTCAGTCTGGTATTGGTTGATGCATCCATACCTAGGCTCTATCTTGTCCATATCTGGGGTAACAAAGAATAAACCCTTTTGTATTTAATAACTCAGCAAGGCTTCGCAGATGGATTATCATCATCCACAATGCATATCATTTTCACAAGGATATGTCGATTTCTATAGACAAACCGCAACCAGACCCCCACTAGAAAAGTTACATAGTGCACCTGATACATTTCTGTGCTGTGCCAGCCCCACACTGCCTCTTAACCTGCATCAGACGTATAATGCTACTTACAACAGAAGCATAGCTGGAATGGACTGAGTCAGGTCTCCGGGTCCTTGAGTCCCATACTAATAGTGAATACACTTCGCCTGCGTTAGAACTGCAGCCTCGTGCCTCTTCTTTCAACTCTCGGGCTGCTACAATTAATTCTACAATAACTTTATATATTACATTTGAATATGTATTTTTAAGTTATACAAAATGCTATCTGGTAACTAGATTGTTAAAGTAGTCAATAATTTTGTGCTTTAAGTGTCTTCCTCAGAGATGACGGTCAAGCCATCTCAGGAACAAAAATAAGTAAAAAGTAAATAAGTTCTTCAGGCTAAACTGCTTTACCACTAATTGTGAGTCAGAGTTCTGGGCAGGGAGTGTCTGTCACATGATAAGGTTGGTTTTGAGGGGATTCTGAATCACTCGACTAGAAAAATAAATCCTATATTTTGCACATCCAGTCCTACGAGGTTGGTAACAGTCTGCCATTACCAAAGAGCTAGTACAAGAATGTCACAGGCAGTGTGCGCTCCAACTGGTTACAGGGAGACAGGAGGGAGCCGTGACTGGATTACATGCACAAGACGGGAAGTGGACACTATGAGTAACACATATGATTGATGATGAGTAACAATGAAACTAATGATAAGTTTGTACTGGAGAAAATATACAGCTAGTCTTGATTTAGTCTTGTGCCACAAAAAATAACAAGCCATTTGGAGCTCCAAGAAAAGCAGCGCCAGGAATACAAAAATGATACACCATACCATACCATACCATACCATTACAATGTAATTATACATGTTTTTTGTTGGGCCTTAAAAGTGATTTACATATTTGTTGCCGTTTCTCAAATTCCTGTGTTTGCTGTTACTATAGAAGTGGGCAAGATATCATAATATCAATATCATGATACAAAATTTGGTATTGATATTTTAGTATTGATATTGTGAGCTGATGTATATTTGGTAT
Organism: Periophthalmus modestus; assembly: GCA_019594935.1. Taxonomy (NCBI): domain Eukaryota; kingdom Metazoa; phylum Chordata; class Actinopteri; order Gobiiformes; family Gobiidae; genus Periophthalmus; species Periophthalmus modestus. The sequence continues at coordinate 3,292,916 of JAIEZT010000021.1, forward strand.
GCTTTACAAAATGTTTTTGTGACAAAGCTTCAATTTTGTTGCTTGCTCGAGAAACTTTTTGCAATACATTAGACATAGTCACTGTTCTGATGATTAAATGTATTTCTTATCACGTTTGTACAGGTAATGGTTTAATGAAAAAATTGTGATATATTGCAGATTATCACATACAATATGTCAGTTATCGCTTAAAAAAAAAAAAAAATGTTTTATCTACAACCACAATTAGTTGAAAAAATGTATTAAATTTTTGACCTGAGACTATTTACTCTTGACCAATTCAAAAGAATCTTGCCATTGTGATGCCAACAACAACACCTTGGCATGCTGTTCTCTATGGCAGAATTACATATACGACTCTCTACATATGATCTGGCCCTGTTTTAGTCTGTAGTGTAAAAAGATTGGCCCAGAAGCTGATGGATTTCCAATGACTCATCCCCTTTGGAATCAATCCACAGCTTCAGTAACAAGACAAAAATGTGGCTTCTTTTAACAAGGATTATCCCAAAGCCTGCAGTGTAACAGCCTACATGTGTCCCAGTATAGAGCTCCATTTTGTTTTGACAATTTCACAACGCTACTCATCCTGCCCTGTACATCTGACTAGCACATTTGTTTACACTATCCCACTTGTCTAGAGGGGAAATGCGTTTGGAAAAAAAAAAAGCTTTCTGGAATGTTAGGAATTCCCTCAACATGTCATGTACGGAAAAGTTGCAAGTGTTGCCGGGCACCAAAGTCCAGGGATGAGAGGTAGAAAGATAAACATTTTGGCAAGTCGAAGTGACCAGAATAGCATAACATCCAACCGTATATTTTATGACTTCAACCACAAGAATGTAACCTATATAGTGAAGGTTTACTCTAAAGGGTGCAAATGTATAAGGGAAGGTGGTACAGCTCAAATAGGCCTTAGCAATGTGTGAAGTATTGACCGCTAAGACAAGTAGGGCATGGCTGGGTGGGTGTATCGATGAGGCTAGCAGTTCACTGGGAGAAAGGTCAAAGCTAACAAAGATATAGGGAATATTTTTACAGTAAACTAGTGAGGGCTATTGCACAACTTCTTCCAAGTGACTGTAAATAATATGCATCTTTCATTTTGAGGAAGTTCTGATGAAAATTTAAACTTTTCAGAAGAGTAATTCTTGTATTTTTATATATGGTGAGTAGTTACTGCTCAAGAGGTTGTGGGTTAAATTCTCGGACTATGTGACATTACTGTGTTCTACCACTGTTATGGTTCTCAACAGGAAGAACCAACAGGGGTAAATTCAGGTAGCATCAGTAGCGTCAGAGAGACACAACCATACATAAATATAAAAATCATACTCTACACATGTAGCCCAGAGCCCAATGGATAAAGCCCCACACTACTACACTACACTACTCTACACTACTACAACTGTTGACTTCAGTGAATGATTATGTTTAGGAGCAAATGAGATGCATTGAGATACAAAACCCATGTGATGTTATAATAATACACCAACTAAAAACACTTACTGTGTTAAATTTCTGACTAATTTTGGGAAAAAGTCTGATGCTCAACACCAATTTTTTGTGGCCTAGTCTCGCAACTGGATTTCTTACAAATTTCCATACCAAAATCTAGAGATCAATTGCATGGCTGATAATAATAATAATAATGCCTTACAAAATCTAGAGATCAACCGAGTTTTTTTTTGCATGGCTGATGCTATTGTAGCATCCTGGGGGTAAATGGATGGACCACCACCCGATAAGCTGCTTACACTGATATAAATGGATGGCCGATAAGCTCTTTAAATGATTTTGATTGAATTTTATACAAACTCATCCACAACCTTGCTTTACTACTAAAACCAACTACCACTCTACTTATTTTACAAGAGTTGTGTCACCACATTTTTTCAGTACCCTCTTTGGACTAAAGTGTTCAAATACAGCTTTATTTATATATTCTATACATTGATAGCAATTTAAATCAAGTTATTTAAATCATCTAGCTTTCCTGGCAACACAGACAACCAAATTCATAAGACCCCATGTCCCTTAAGGCAGATGGTGGGGGCCAGAAGGTGCAACTAACCTTGAAGACGTGCCAGTTCCCAATCACAAGTCAAGTCAATAGACACAAAGAGCCCCTCTGCACATGAAACCAGCCTATTAACCTTTCTACAGAGCTTTAGAACGGGCTCATCCAGGCTGAAAGTCAGTTAGGGGCAAAGATTGAATTCTTTGGTGTACTGGCTGCCATTTGTTTTAGTGGGTCACACTCACACAGGGGGAGTGCAGATGGTCTGTTCAGGGTATATTCTCTGGCTAAAGCAGCACTTATTGTTTAGCAGGCATCTTATGAGAGGATAGTGTGGGATCACTTTCTCCATTAAGCATACAAGAAGCTGAAGTAAATAAAAAAATAATGTACTATTACAATCAGATTTGGGATTTATGCTTCAAACTTTCCAAATCTAGATTCAGTTCACAGTTGCAATTTGAACATGTCCAGGAGCGTTAAAATTTGAAAAAGGCTTGAAATATGAACTGATAAACTGATACAAGAATCCCAAACATTTCAGATCATGCCATGAGGTCTAAATTTTATTCTATTGTACACGCCAATATAGATAGCTAGAATTGTACTTGTAATTTAGAGTACTCACACATTTAGGGTCCTGGTTTGAGCCCATGTTTAGCACTGTGCTAGTTTTGGTTTAGTCCTGGTCGAGTCCAGGTTTAGTTCTGGGGTTAGTCCCAGTTTAGTTCTGATTTTGATGAGGTGTGCAAGTGTGAAAGCACCGTTACTGTAATAAAACAATTATCTCCCCACTTGAAGAGACGACCTGTTTTGGGGAGGAAAGAGTGACCGGTGGTCTGAAAGATGAATGAGCTGGCTGGGCCTCTGAGAAAATCCAGACTTCTGTATTGAGGGAAAAATACACTCTACTAAGACAGGAAATGAAGAGACAAACCCAGAAAAAAAGTAGCAAATACAACTAAATCCATCTCCCCTTCAATAACTTTTAACTCTTGTCTTCAGGGAAACAGGACATCCACTGTAAAAGAGCTTAAGACAACAAAGGATATTATCTACATTATTACAACTGGTCTTCATATGTCTCAGTTTAAACATATGGTAGGCTGTAGATGTATGTCGGGGGCTAATTAAAAAGTGTCCGTGTTGCTAGCTCAGCAGGTGGAGTCATGAGCGCTGGTTCTGACCTTTTAGCCGCATGCGCCTCCATTTTTCTCTTTTCCTTGCATTGTTGATCAAACAGGAAAGAGCAATTAGAGAATTCTGTTCCATGCAGAGGAAAGGAGGGGAGACGATGATATAGTGAGAAGGGTGCTCCATATGTAAAATAACAAAATATTAAATACTATTGACTGACAATATACTGTAAACTATTTATAAGGAATCATCATCATTCATCTACACAATAGACCAACACATACTTTCCTCTTTGGTCTGCTAGACAAGATTCTCTTCCATTGCAATGCACTACTTAATTTCTGAAATGCCAACCCCCAAAGTACAATGTTTAATGTTTAATGATGTCTAATACAAGGAGACAATAGAGAGTATCCTCACAAATGACATCCCAGTCAAGAAAAACTAAGAAATATGTCGAAAAGATCCTGAATACGAGTCAATATGTATGCCTCAATGAAGGCCAAACAGCCAAAACAAATTGGTGTTTGAACTTTTTGAATGACTGGTCCCAACACTGAAGAGCATGAAAAGGACAATTTTGCACAACCTCTACGCATCTAAGTAGCACTCCTGCTTTCTAAGGTTTTGATGAGCCAGTGTGTAGTATATTAATGCGCCGATTGGTGACATTATGGCCACACTATGCCCCACTAGCTGTCAACAAATTAAAGAAAGGTGTCTTAGGGATGATCACATGATGGAAAAACTGTATTTGTACATCAACATAAGCTTTTAGTAAACCAGAAAATGTTCATGACCAAACCCAATAGTGAGCATAAACCTGGTCCAACTTCACCCACGATTTTCTGATTATCATTAGTGAGAACAGACAAGTTTCAAAAGTTGCCAGAATTACTACTTGCTTCCTTCACCTGCTCTCCATCTTCCAAGAACCAGGTGGCCTACTTTGCATATCTCCTGTCCTTGTCACTACAGGTCAAACCCCACTTGACTTGCACAGAATAAAAACTGAATACATAAATACGAAACTGTGTCAGGCTTTATTTCTACTGCTTATACGGGCTCGGGTTTAGGGCCATTTCCTGAACGACAGCTGATTTTAAACTTAGCACATTAAACAGGAAGCATAAGTTTGGCCCCGTCAGTACCAGATAATATACTCCCTGGGACAGTATGAAGGAAGCAGAAGAGGAGGGCTCCTCAGCTAAACATTGGCAACAGCAGTGGAGTCTGACAGGACGAACAGGGCTGGTTGTAAAGGCATGTCAGCTCAAGCCGTGGCACGTTATACGGGTTCAGCAGTAGTCTTGAGTGAGAGCGTGAGACCTCTCTAAAGTAGACCGAAAGCAGCAGGCTTATCAAAATGTGCATTTAGCTTGACACATAGATATTCTATATGGTGACTGTATTATGGGGAATATGAGGAATAGAACCAAACCACAAATTATACGATAGATGGAGGTGTAAGTGTACTTTTTGGATGGATTTGACTTCAAAACAGTCAGAATGAGCTGTTCCTGCCTGTAAATATGTCAAACTAGTCAAACATTATGGTACCAAAATATCACGTTAAGATTTTACAGCTAAACCATCTTAAAATATGTACTATACAAATGATTAAATTCTAGTCCATTAAGCTGAATGTGAGAAAACGACATTGACGTAGTACAATAATGAATACATGAAGCATTTAGTCATGGATCAACACCAAAATATCAATGCATCAATACAGACAAGGTATTAAAAATTAGGGATATAACAATAACCAAATTATTCTGATATCGTATTGTCAAAAGTATCAGAATAATACCGTGGGCTTTCACAATACATCAAGTTACAAGTCTTTTTGCTTAAATTCATTGTTGTGGTGCAGCAGTAGCTAAAAAAAAATAGACTGAACTACATGACCATGACCCTTTGCTCTGTTTCAGTGCAGACTGCATGAAGAAATAACTGTTATTAATCACTTTTAAATCTTAATTCTTTGGATTATGACAGAACCAAAGGCTTGTCAAGGCATTTTAAAAGGAAAAAGTACACAAAATATCACAAAAACTACCGTGCTGTGAGATGCATATTGTGAATATAACAAAGATAAGATTGTTAAATCTCAAATCAATTCAATGCTCATGCAAAAATATAAAAATGTAATCAAATTTTAATCAGTTATTAAAATACTTTGTTTATGTTTTAGTTTATCTAAACATGGTAATAATAATATATTCTAAGGTTGAATCATATTGGTTTGGCATGTAAATAAAGGCCTTTTAATTATACTTCCGCACTTTTTTTTTTTTTTTTTTTTTTGGAGCGCCTGGTTCATTAAGTGTTTTTCTAGTTTGATCCTTGTTTCCAGGAGCCCCCTCTTCCAGTTTCACTGATTCACCTGCAGCAAACTGCCACTTCCTTGTTTTCTGAGGAGTGTCAATGCATTTTCAAACAAAACTCCTTGGTATCGGTATTGGATCAATACCACACTTTAGCCATAATTTTGCTTGATGTTGGATCAGACCACTAACCTATATAACACTGAGATGCCATAAGACATCAGCCATTAACTAGCAACTTTTGTTTAGTTTATTCCAAAATATGTATTTCAAACCGCACTTTTTATCATACTGTTTTAGCCATTAATTTGACAAGCATGTGCTCTTTACATAGTCCAAATAAAACTAGCTAGTTAAGCTTTGATGATCTGCTGTGTTTTATTACGATATATGTTTTGAATGTAAAGTGATGCTATGCAAACATACATAGATTTTTATTTTTTTGACTGCATTTTACATTGGATTTAGAAACAGTGCTGGAGTATGCAGTCTGCCTTGTATTTAAATATCATCTGAGGACAAGGAGGAGGAAAACTAAATTATAGGCAGTCCCGGGGGAGTACAGCTGGAATGGACACACCCGCCGTTCTGGAGATGGTGGTGGGCTGTGTTCCTCCACTGGCCTGGGGGAGCTCATTCTCACCAATAGAGTTATGTCAGCCATTACCTTCTGTGCTACATCATCTGTGGTCATCCTGATGGCCAATATATGAGCAACACTTGCATCAGGAGAGCTGTAATTAGGTTTCTTTTTTTTTTTTTTTTTCCCTTTCTTTTTTTCTTTTTTTAAATCCACAACATAAAAACTACAGATGAGAGCCAGTTCTAAACAAGCCAAAAGAGAGATAAGTATGTCATGGGAACTTACTCTGTTCCCACACGCCACTTTAAGGGGAAGAACTAAATCATAAAATAATAAATGCAAGCCTAACATTGGATCTACTAAGATGGCCCTTGAGTGACAAAATATTTACTCAACAAATAAAGAAGTGAAGTATAAAAATATATTTTAATTAAGAAAGTTCCAGCCATAGAGCAAAAATATGGCTTGAATGAATAAGTAACTGCATCACACCTTGGCAACTGGCTACTAAGGAAACCTATGAAAAATGTAATTGTAGTTATGTATGTCGACTTAACTTTTCTTTTAGAAGTGTGAGCAAAGTTACTGGCAATCTATTAATACAACATTTCCAGTACTGGTCACAAATGCAACTACCTGCAAGCCTGCTGGAGGTTTTAGATATAGTAGAGGCGTACAATAGAGATCAGTAAGCCATAATCAATATAAGAGTAGGTGTCACTACATGAAACAACAAAGACTATCTCCAAGTTTGATGTGATGGGACAGTGGTGACAATGATGTCTGAAACGTGCTGACACACTAAATAGGGTGCGTAATGCAATTTAATGTGGCTTACAACTAGTCAGCCCTACACTGTAATGCTGCTGTAACAGCCAAAGGGGGGACTTAAACTGTTTGTGGCATTAAATGGGCTATTTCATCTCCCCACAGACCATAATGAACTGCTCTATCTCAAACACATAATATTTTAAAATAAAGGTTACTCTTTGCTGCATATTTTTCTCTGCGTAAAATGTGGCTGATGCACCAACAACTTTTATCACAATGATGAAATAAAGACGGCAAAAGAAACCTCTAAACAAAACACACAGGCCCTATCCCTATCAGCAGTGAGAGTGGCAGTTTGAACCAAAGCAAGGTACTAATAAAAAGTAGACACACCCTCAATGTAAACGAAATGATTGTGATCATACGTCTAAGGAAGAGATCCAGGCAGAGCATGGCCCCGCGCTCATGTTGTTGGGAAAAGCCGCTAAACGCGAATTCCTTCCTTGAGCTTTGGGCGGACTCCAGTTTCTTTATCCACATTTCCTGTCCCAAGCAATCAGTCCATGGGCGACAAAAGGCGACAGCGGGTCAGCAGATAGCGTGGTGGACACTCACTTACCTGGACATAATTGTTCTCGCAGTAGTCCGCTACTCTAGTGAGGTTCTGGTAACTCTCCACAAGCGCTCTTTTCCCGGCCGGAATCTCTTCCTCTAACAACATTTGTAGCTCTGCCATCTTACATCTCCCCGCAGAGCCTCCCTTCCCTCTGCCTTCTCTTTGATTGAAGCAGCCACCAGCCCAGCGAGCTCTCCGCCTGCGAAAAAAACAAAACTCTTTCGCTATTGTGGGAATCCTGTCCTGGCGGTGGCGTATGCACCGCCCAAAGATCGTCTGTGGTAGTGAAGAGGGGTATTTTTTGTAAATAAAAGTTAGACATCTCAATAGAAATTCTTTTACATTCTCTTTTTGATCATCTCCAATTTAGAGAAGTGAAGTTTTGCACAGCTGTACAGGTTTAAATTTTATGAGATTCAATAGATTACATTTTTATTGTTTAAAAGTCAAACAATTTTTCTGTCTGTTTGATCAATTTATATATATATACACATATACATATACATACATACATACATACATATATACAACAACATCAGAACAACAGCGCAAACATGACTTATTAGTTATATTTATCATAAATTACCTTTTTCCGTAAAATAAATCTCAATCGGTATTTCGATAAATATCGAAGTGAGACGTCTTACTTGGTCTTTCTATGATCTCATCCTTCCCTCTGCCCGGGGAGAGGGGAGGGGCATGGAATTTCAGCGCTGGAGACTGATGGGACTTGTAGTTTCATGGACTAGATTTGACACAAATTCTATTAATTTAAATTATTTTTTTCTTAAATATCGTATTTTTCTTCACAAATACAATGTGAATTAACATTTAACATCATCGTAAATCATCAGACACAAAACTGCGCCCAATTATATCTAAAGTTAGAAAACTAAGTTAGCGCTGCCTCTTCGCTGGAATCCACTTCAGTCGAACTTCATTTCCCAGCGTGCTTTGCTTCCTGCCTGATTACGCTGTTCATGGCGTCTCTCCCTAAGCTCGAGACAGGTCGCCTTCTGACAAACAGTTAGGGCAGCGAAATTACGGTAAGTGACAGCTGGAATTAAACCCGCTCCACACTTTACATTTATAAACTGCATGTTATGTGCAATCTGCATTATTTGGAGGCCTGTCGCATAGAAAGTATAGCTGCTAATGCCTCTTGTTGCTACTAGTGGTGCACAGGTTACAGAGTGGTGATAACGCTGTTGTTGTGATGCACTTTAGCCCCATTAGTTAGCTGGTTTCGTTAACATTCTGGCAGAGGTTTGACTACCATCATTTGGGCCAAGTATTACCATTTGCTACAGCGGATTTCTTTATGTACAAGCTGCTGCTGCTGAAGAACGCGTCGACTTGACAATGGAGGTGGAGAGTGTCAGTAACATGGAGGAGGACAGTGGTCTGACCCAGCTGAGGTTTGAGGCTGCCGTCAAAGTCATCAAGAGCCTCCCCCCGGATGGTAAGTAAAAGAAGTAAACGAACAATGTTTCTCTATTGGCCAGTCCAGCATTCACGCACAATGCCCAAATGGTGCCAGGCGGGCTGTCTACTCTAAAGCTGCCATTGCAACAGCCTGGTTGGCCTGCCTGGGATCTTACTACTTATCAACACTAATCTACTTAAAAGAGTGTGCAGCCTGGACTTTCCCATGCAGTCGTGGTTGGATGCAAGAGTAATGTCCTATACGTTTAACTTAGGGTTCATATCATAAATGGGGATGTCACAATACTGTATACATTTTAATATTATGATTATATGATATTATGATTATGAGAATAAACATCACAATTTAATCATTATTCAGGATTACATTGTTAAATTGTTAAAAGGAGAAATACTTTTACCATTTCTGTGATGTGTACCAAGTTTTTTATAGTGATGTCTATGTAAACCCTCAGTCGTCCAGGTCTGATGCATAGCAAAAGACGAAGTTTAAATCTGTCAACTGGTCAAAGTACAAGACAATGACTTGTCCAGTTGACAGATTTAAATCATCATCTTTTGCTTTTTATATAGCGAATAAATTTTGAGCTGTCACTTTATGTCTAGGTTTACATTTTTGGAATATATATTGAAATTGAAAATATTTACAGAAGACAGTACTGTAGGTTTATAAGAGAACAATTTGCACAATGCTATTCTAATTATAGTGCTAAAAATATACCAATAGTCAAATCATAAAAACTATGCAAACTACAACATGCTGTTTACATGTAAAAGTTCAGGCCATGTAATAACTTGATAATGTATTATATGCTATACTGTTGTAAATATAACATTTTATTTTCTTCTTAGGCCCTTTTCAGCCTTCAAACGATATGATGCTGAAATTCTATAAGTTTTACAAACAAGCTACGGTGGGACCATGCAATGTACCACGGCCTGGGTTTTGGGATGCAGTTGGCAAAGCTAAATGGTAATGATACAACTAATTATTACTGTATTATAACAAAATATAGAATGCCCAGTTTGCCCCAGAACAACAGCATAATCTGTGGACATTGTGCAATATGTGTAGCTCTGTTTAGAGTCGGCATACCTCCCTGTGTAAAGGATCAGGTTGTGTTAGGCGATCTCTGGACTGTGAAATGCTAAACTCGTTACCAAGTCTCCAAGTTGTCCTGGTTAAATAGTTTCTTTTGCTAGTGTAATTTATCACCTATTCTCATTTTATTTTGCTTTTTAGTAGTTTGACCCTTTGTACCACTGAGCTAATCCGACGACCATAACCTGAAATAAACCGTCTGACACACAGTTACCTAAGATGGCCCAGAGTATTGCAAATTCTGTATTTGCACTTAAAGTGTAAACATCATATACATGTGTTTTTGGTGTAGGGACGCATGGAACTCTCTTGGGGATATGTCCAAAGAGAAAGCAATGGCTGCATACGTGGATGAAATGAAGCTGGTATGCTGTATTTTATTATAATATTTGGAAAATGTGCTTTTTAATTCTGCTGTACCTGATGAACTTTACTGTGAAATGTGAAAAACAACTAGTTAATTTCAAACCGTTTGTACTGGTCCGTTATTCTTCATTAACCTTACGAACACCCAGGACCAATTATGTATAACAATGTGTTTGTAAGTGCTTTGCACAAATTTCAGAGGCTAGAGGGAAGTTTTGCCGTCATGGTAAACCTAACAAGAACTAGCATGCTAATCCTTATTATTACACAATAAAATGCTTTATAATTAGATGCAAATCACACACAGTGGACTTATTTTGACTTCAAGAGAAATATATAATAACAATAATGTACTGATGCAAGACAAATTTTGCTGAAATGCATGGGAAAAATGGGGTATTGTGGCAATGGAGCTCATATCATATACTGGTATTATACTGGTAATATACTGGAAATGCACTGGAAATATACTGGTAATATTTAAAATAAAATCTACACTGCCACAATGCCCTTATCTTCTGTACCCTGATTCATAGATACATTTTTGTTTTTTCTGCTTTATATGTATTATGCTTTATTTTAAATGTATTTGGGACACAACATGTACTAAAATACCATCAGTTGCTCTCTGCGGTTAGCCCAGACATTATGCAATATATTTAGTTTGGATCACTGTTTGGATCAGGGTTGTTTACTGTGGTTGCAGATCCTGGAGGGCATGCCTATGACTGGAGAGGTGGAGGAGCTGCTGCGTGTGCTGGGACCCTTTTATGAGCTGGTGGAGGAGAAGAAGAAGATCACACAGATATCGGACATAAGTGCAGGTGTTTGTCTGTCCCACACTGGACTCTGTCACTTACTCTCCCCTGTGACCTTTAACCTTTCTTTTAAAATTTGGTTTTGGCATGCTCAGCCCGTTTGACAAAGTTTGCTAGGCAACTGGAAGGCAAGTAAACATGTGTAATATCACCTCCCGTGTCTGGTGCTCTAATTCAAATGATTTGTGTGGCTAACCGAGTGAGATAGACTTTGCCCATGTAGTAAAGATCTAACCCTCTAGTTTCCACTCCAACCTTTATCCCAATTCTTTTGATTTTTACTGACTTTATAAATGAATGTGCAATGTAATACAGGTGTTTTTTTTTTTTTTTTTTTTTTTTATAAAATTATACTGTAGTAAGTTTGTGAATGTTTTGCTTTTCAATTTGAAAGTGGCACTATGAAGACATTTCTGTAGTAATTGAAATGTATTTACAACGGCTTAATGTTGCAACCTTTATACATTTTATCCAAACCTTTGAATCTTTGCTTTACATAAAGTGCTTACAATGGCCTCTCTGTTGGGCAGGCTTCGGAACAATGATGAATTCAGTGCAGACCAAGAGTGTGGCAAAGGACATTGTGAGGAGCATGGAATTGAACGGCACTCTGGAGACCAAACCCCGGCTCATGTCTCATTTGAGAGAGGTGTCAGACGAGGAGCTGCAGGAGGAGGCAGAGGAAGACGACGAACAAGTATTACAAGAGAAGAGAGGTATGTCCTGCTCTGATAAAGGCTATGTTTACATGCACACCTAAAATCTGATCAATATATGAATTCTGAAGTTATCAAAATATTGTAATGTTAAACAGTCACATCTGATTTCTCTCTGATTGTTCACACCTGTGCAGGTTTTGACAAGGAAAATTGTGCAAAAAAGGGTAAACTAACGTGACAAAAGACAAAAACAAAAGCGAAATGTTGAAATAATTATTTTAAACTGATTGTAGTATATCTTCGGCTAACAGTTACTCTAAAAGTCCTTTGATTAACTGTACCATGTCACCATGTTTTTGATGATCAGATTTCTCTTGGGCATCTAATTGAGTTGTGATCTGATTATTCTAGTTATCTGATTTTTATATACGTCATCTATACGTAATCACCGTGGACTTGAAAACATGCCTGTCTAACTACTACAGTATCTTTGGCTAAATTAAAACACACATTTCTCAAAGTCTCAAAGACAGATGGTTTTTTTTTTCATAAACTTACAATACATATTACATATTTATTATTTATTTTCAGAAAGGAGATCACCAAAGAAGAAAGGCTCAGCCCGAAGACACCTGACAAATGGTAAAGTGTCTAATGGTGGCACTCACCTCACCAATGGGAACCATTCAAGAGCTGCTCTGAACAGTGAGGACTCCCAGGAGGCATTAGGGCATGTGCTGAACGGACACCACACAGGTATGACATGCTCCAGCTCCATTTGAATAATAAATAGATGAGATTATAGGGTTGTATTCATACTTCACCCACAAAGTTATCTCACTGCAGCCCATGTGATTTATAGGCTATGCAAGGACAGTCAGCTATTGTTATTCAGTGTTTGGACTTTGGGAATTGAGTTCATCTTGGGACAAAACAAGGGAGTTAATTAGGTATTTAATTGTAATAACATTGCCAGCAAAACCACATTGGCAGAAATGTTTAGGGCCAAGAGAGGCATCACAAAGTTCTTAAATTCAAAATATTGCTCTTTTGTTTTGCCCTTTTTTTTGAATAAAACATACAATTTGCACCAACTTTATTTATTTTATTGAAATAGATGGAGCAGCTCCTAATCATGTGGCCAGTGACTCCGACAGTGAGATCTACTGTGACTCTATTGACCAGTTTGGCCAAGATGAGGTAGGCCACATCTTAAAACCAATATTTACCTATTACCTGTCAACTTCACTACACTGTATGTACCTTTACCCTTTACCCTTAGAACTCTGAGCACAATCGTTCTATTGATGACCTGGAAGAGGAGGAGAGCCACAGTCTTCATCACTTGGCAGGACCAGTGCAGGACAATGTAGAAGCACAGGGAGTTCAGTGCGGAGGAGAGGATGGGAAGTCTACAGGGACCAGGCAGAGACCTCGTATGGAAGGGCAAATATCCGGCAGCTCAATGGCCAGACAAGCACCAGGTATGATTTAAAGGGGACGTATTCTGTAAAAGTTATTTCAATGAGCTTTTAACCATGTTGTAATGGTGTTCCCTCATTCTTAGCTTCCTCGGCTAAGTTGCATTTAGATTGACTAAAAAACACTTAAATACACTGCTTGCTAGGTGAAATTCCACAAACAGTTTATAATAAACAAAACTTAAACTATAAATATAGGCCATAGTTAAATACCAAATACTACATATATATATTTTGTCTTTAAAATTTTTACTGAAGTCAAAGATTTTTATTTTTTTTTTAGGTTCTGGGGCACATGGACCAGGTTCTGGGCCTGTAGCACCTTTGCACAGTGGTGGAGATGGCGCTGGGAGACACTGGGGAGGACCAGGAACCCCAGGCATCAATCTGAACGAGCAGATTGTGGTAGCATTAGCCAGATTACAGGAGGATATGCAGAGCGTTCTGGAGAGGCTACACACACTGGAGGCCCTGACTGCTTCCCAGGTTAGTCTATGACTCCAATTTCTATTAAAATACAAGATTTAAGTTGGGCCACTTGTTGATAGGAAGTGATTAGACAGATGAAAGATGTTTAAAAAAACATCCCACCCATTATTGCACAAGCTTTGAAGGCTATCCATGGGTTTCAGAGTGATGAAAAAGTAGGACCGTTACCATAGTGATTAACAATTTAAAACTAAATGTATCTTTTGAATGTGAAAAGTCCTCAAAATGTTGCATGTAACAGGAAGCTGAAACCATGGCTGAAACTGTTTGGGGAAAAGGTCAATCCTTCCTCAGTTACCACTAGCTTAGTCTCACTGGGCTAAAATATTTTGTGCACTAAAAGAGGTTACCTTTTGTAATCAGTTGAAGAGATACAAAATATACACATTTGTACAATTTAGTCATTCTAATCCTATTTCACCAACTTAAAATATTCTTATTGAAACAGGCCCGTTCAATGGCTTTGTCTCCCACTTTGCCCTCGACCCCAGTCAACAAGAGGAATCGGGTAACTTGAGTTATAATGATCAAATATTCGGTCAAATAAATGTATTCATGTTTATTATTTTCATTTGGGTTTTTTTCTTCTCTTTTTCCTAGAAACCGTCGTGGTGGCCTTTTGATATCTCTCCCACAAGTTTGGCTTTCGCTGTGATCTGGCCTTTTGTTGTACAGTGGCTTTTGCGCGTAATCTTACACAGAAGGAGGAGGTAAACTATGCTACATAAACTTGAATAATTTCTATATTCAGTTCATGACACAAATTCTGTATTCCAGAAGGATTAACTGAAACCTGCCCTGTTGAAGGTTCATATAAACGTCCAGATGGGTTGTAAGTGGCTAAAACACCCAACCTGTGATCTGCTTTTGCACTAAGGAGAGGGCACCAGGAGCATATTTTCATGTTCTTTGGATGTGGAATTGGAAGGATCGGGACAACCTTTTCCAAGTTAACACCACTGTTGAAATCGCAGTGTTTAAAGGTTAAGAGTTAGTCAATAACTGCAGTAGCTTTCCAGTTAATTTTCTATGGCTTTGTTGCACATGGTATACATTTTTGTTATGCTCGATATGGTTAATTATGATATATCATACTGTATTTTCCACTAGTCGCCCATGCAATGCTGCTAAATAAATAACTGTAGAGTAGAACAAAGGAATGAATGTAATAATGTGTCATGTTCGTTTAAATAATTTCTAAATTGTATTCAATATTTATTAGCAATGACAGCTACACGTATGAAAAGTACTATAATGGTTAGGATGTGTGTTCATTACAATTATCTGTCATCATTCTGTTGGTCGGCTAGTCCAGTGTTTTTCAAATGAAGAAAAGTGCCTCAACATCACAGGGTGCGCTAAGGGGCGGCTCCAGAAGTGGCTAAGGGGGGGCTAAGATCTTCCATGGGGGTTCTCTACTCTTGTCCTAGTCTACATGCAGGGTATAGAACCGCCCAGTAGATGCAAAAGGGGAGCTTGGAGACATTCAGGTGCACAAAGTAAATTAGCATTAGCACTAAAACTTTGCAGCTATAATTGTTAATAAAAGCATCTATCACACATATTACCACACTGTTGCCTCACTAAGTAAATTAGTTTGAGCCCTGTAGTGTTTTAATGAAACCAAAAGTGGAATTCCATGTTTTATTGTAGTCTCATTTTGAACATTATTAGATTGCTATTTGAAAAGTTTTATATGATATTGGATGTGAAAATAAAAAATCTTGAGGGTTGTGGGATGTGTGTGTGGGCATCCACCAGGCCCCCCTTTTGCTGGCGCTGCTCCTAGGTCGTATATGGCATTATGATTTCACAATACAGTATAGGTGTAGCAGGACCAAATAAACACTTGTCCTACCTAGTGAGCCAATTGAGGAACCTGTCTCAATCTCAATTAACTGAAATCATTGTGATTTTTTTATGTATAAATCATGTATGATCATTTCTGTAAGAGTGTATTGTGAAAATGCAAGTGACTGTAGTGATGGCAATTGTTTGCGGAGCTCTATACTTATTGTATACCATAGCTGTACAGTTGATTTAGATCAATGAAATGCAATATTTTCATTGCATTCCCGTGTGCTAATGTAATAATGATATTGACAGAGGTTGCATCTGCACTAATCTTTCCAGAGCCATTATGTTTGAATATAATAGTTTACCTTTTTACTGAGAAGGCTTTCTCACCTCTCTGCCTGTGGACAGAGTGGTGTTTGCATGTGATAATCTAAACCTCTAATAAAGTTTTCAAAGTTCATTCTTCTTTTGTGTGATTCATCTGTTAACTATAGTGGTTCATCAGCTTTATTCTCCAGCTCTACACACCTAGGTCAAAAGTCTGTTAATTGCAGAGTCTATATACTGGATTACTAACTCTCACATTGATTCATCTTAGCCAATTCATCTATGCTTGTAAAGAAGGGTGAAAAGTAGACGCCACTCACAGTAAGAAAGCACAATTTTCAAGTAATGCTTTAGCAATTAAAAACACCTGTAATTGACTAAATGCATAAGGAGTTTACTGTCATATTGTGGAACATTCCTAACAAAGTAATGGCATCTCCATGGAAAGAAGCAGATGGACTTTTTACCGACGGTTAATAAACAATCTAATTCAGGAACATGTTCAAAATCAGCACCAGAATGTGCCGTCCTTTACAGTGTCAACGTGTTATTACGTAGAAACCCTCCGTAAATTATGTATCAAAAAATACTTAAAACAGAGATTCAGGTGTGTGGCACTATCTTTAGTTAGTTAGTTTTTGATCAGCTGTATAAAATGCAGTTTCCCAACAGGAACAGGAACATACAAGCTCTACACACTGAACGCAAGGCAGTAAACAAGTATAGTCAAATCAAACAGAATTTATTTGCAGTTTGGTGCTACGTGAGTAAAACATAACTAGAATTTCAAACCTTTTTAAAACTAGTGTTATGAACACAAAACAGGAAAAACATTAATATAACACACAACATATTAAAACAGCAAACCGTTTCATCAGAATACAAAAGAACCCAATTCTATTTTAAAACAATCAAGATTTACATAAAAATACTATTAATAGAATACTTCAGCAGTACTGAAACCAACCACTGAAACAGAAATGTAGCAGGCCGCTCGCCCCACAATATTAGAAACAGGGAAACGTAACAGTGCAAACAGAAGGTTAATCGTAGGCAGAAATCCCACATGATCTAATACACATTATTTTGTTATGGTGATAACCATTACAGCAATAACATACAACACACTGCTAAATAGAGCTAGTACACAAGATCTAATCAACCAAACAAGGTAGAAAATATTCAGAAAATATTAAATATTTTTAACATTCATTTTGCCGAAAGCTTTTTTAACTGCTAAAATCAGTGATTGCACAATTAAAGAGTAAATAATACCATGAATGTATCAGAGGTAAAGTTAGTTAAAAAGAAGGACAATGCACTATAAACTAAAGCCAGACACTGCGATGTGTTGAGCACTGTTCCTTGCATCGAAGTAGGATGTGTCGGTCTCATCTTCGGGCTGAGGAATGAAGGGCATGGGCTGGTTCTGCAGGTTGTCCCAGTCCAGGTCCTCAAACAGTGGGTGGCTCTTCAGTTCTGGAGGCAAAAAAAAAAAAGAGTGTGTCTAATGTTAAAGGATGCTTCTCTGTTACACAATTGGTTCATTTATTCTGAGACTGTGTACTCCACCATAACAAATATTTGGAATATACCGGGTCAAGTCTAAACAAGGACTAGCTCAGAAATTGGCAAAACATTCATCAGAGTGTGATTTTTTCAAATACTTTTCAATATGACATGTTGTGCTATGTGTCTATCAATTGCTAAAAAAAAAAAAAGAAAAGAAAAAATAGTTCTCACCCTTCAGACCGGCTCGCTTTATCATATTCATGGTGAGTAAGATTTCAATAGCATTTCTTGCATTGGAAGACAGAGCCTCCTCCTCCTCTGGCCAGGGAATATCTAGTCATGATCAAAATGAGGAACAGTAATGTGCTTAATACAGCATTTTATATAGCTGCAAGTAGATGTCTGAACAAGCCATCATCATCAAACATACCTCTGTTGAGAATATTCTGGAAGACAAGCTGAGGGGTCTCATCATTGAAGGGGGGCACACCTGTGAGAAACTCGAAAAGACACACCCCTAGAGCCCACCAGTCCACCATGCAGTCTGCAGAGGACACAAAAATCAATAATGTATGACAAAAAAACATATGAAGCACTACTATCTGTTAGCGTGTGCACTACTGTATGGCTGTGGCCGAAGCAGGGGCTGGTTAGAGAGAATGGGGAGTTCTAGTACCATGATTAGAAGATTATAGATTCATGTTCAGCTATAGAGTTGGCATTTATACTGGTATATCATTTAACTGGAAAGGGTCATTCACTACTAGGGACACTTTTTCCCAATAATGACCATACAGAACATTACTCAGAGGGAAGCTTCCTATGCTGCGTAATAAAAATAAAAATAAGTGAACGAAGAGAATTTCCCCTCGGGGATCAATAAAAGTGATTCTGATTTCTGATTAAACGTAATTGTAAGTATTAAGTATTGTATGGTAGATAATGGTAAATTTAACTACAACACAAACTTCATGTTTGTGAAGACAATGAGCACCCTGATTGACATCCAGCATAAAATGAATTTGCTTTTTCAACTCATAGCAAGTGAAATATCAAAAATAAACCATCTGCACTAACAATATGTTAAGCCCTTCGCTATTCTAAGATTGCAAAATACTTATGAATCCAAACCAACAATTTGACAGTGTTATGAAGCCAAGGTCAAATGCTTTCATGTCACACCATAGAAGAAATTACCCCAAAATGCTGTTCATGTTATGAGATGACACTAGCTAAAGCCCATTTTCATTTGAATAAATAATGACACGCCAACTTTACGTTCAAACAAAGCAATCCGAATATATTTAAGAACAGAGAGACATCTGTATTATCTCTTCTTAAAAAATAAATTGAAATCTTCCTGCTCTTAATAGTATTGTTAAGGTAAAGTTAGCACCCATTTCAATCACACTGCCTCCCATTCCCACTGATCAAAGCGAAGAGGAATCAGCTCATTCCCACAACATAAGCTGCTTGGGGCTCATGCAAACCTGCCTGCATACACAGCCATGTTTTAACTTACCACAGCAAGACCTTCCTGAAACTTAAAGAAAAAGCCTGTCACATGGGTTCTACAATGCCCATACACCTATATCCACACTGTATGTTTGTATATTAACATGAAGGCCTGCGATGCATGTATCTTACCATGTGGTTTACCCAGCAGTAGTTCAGGAGCCAGATAGTCAGGAGTTCCTAAAATCTGAGCTCCTTCAACTGGACCGGCACCCCTTCGAACACTTTTGGGAGTTCTGAACGGAGTCTGGGACGTTGACATGGGCTGAGGAGTCTGAAAGTCGAAAAAGCTTTAGAATGCACATTACATACTTGAATAGCTATTTCAAAGTAAAAGTAAACTGGGGAGGCAATACGGTAAAAAGGATCTTGCGGTCTTGTAAAAGGATTCAACAAATTAGATCCACCAGCCCTCTAGTAAGTGGGCAGCCTACTTAACCTCTTGTACCACTGTTGCTACTCTATACATAAAATTAAAAAAATGACAAAGGTTGCTACTCTTTTGTGCTAGAGTAATAATGCCTTGGATTAGGCTTAACTGAATTCATTTTGTCCTTTCTAATCATCAATTATATCTCTCTAAAAAATTCAGCTATCATGCTGGACTTGCCAAGCAAATTGTTTCAAGAGTACAATTATATATTATGTCTGCTTACCTGACAAAGAGAGCTACTGGATCTTGGCCTTTTCTGCATTGGCGTTGTATTTAATGAGTGACAGGAAGCAGTCACATCCATACAGTCCACTGACCCAATGCTGAACCTTGATACTCCGATATGTTAGACCGATTTATGGAACTGTGGTAGCTACGGAAGGCCACCACATTCCTTGGCTTGAGGAAGGAGGGAGACTGTGGTTCTCTGGGACCTACATCCTGAAGTCTGTTTAAAAAATAAGATTGTGAATCCCTGTTGCCCATATGCCCCAATTTTGGAGTTACATTTATGACATCACAGAACGTTTTAGTTGGTGGCGATTCTTTGTTTATGCCATTTTCATCAGAAGATTCAGAATTTCTGCTTGTCGAGTTATGGCTTTGCTTCAGAGATGCGTGGGTGTCAATAATGGGAGAAGTTTCGTGTATAGAACCATCAGAGTCCAAACTTAAACTTCTACAAATGTCCCTAGCTCGTCCAAGAGGAGATGTGAAACTCGAATGAGACAGGTCCTTAGCTCCTTCATCAAATACATCTTCTACGGGTTCCTCCAGTTCAGAAAAGAGAGATTTAGCCACGGTCACAGGACTAGGGTGGCTGGGAAGCTGATCCTCGGAACAGGCCATGAGTTCGCTCAAGTTGATGGTGGAGAAGGTTCCCGTCAGGCCCGTGTGAAACTTAGCATTCTCGTCTGGAATGTCAAAGCACCTCTTGTAGTCAGCTGTGCTCTTCTTAGCGTGGATCTCGAACTGCTCTGGGCTATGTTCCAGCTGGGAGTATCTTCTCTTGATGGAGGATGCAGTAAAAGAGGCATTAGGCTCTTTCGCTGAACTGATGTCTGGACTGGTGGTTTGCTTTCCTGCATTAGACTTTTCCTCCCTCTCAGTGTCGGTGGGTTCCTGGTACTGTTCAAGCTGTTTGGATTCGGAAACCTTCCTCTTTAACTCATTGTTGTGCATATTCTCTTTCTGAAATACAAAACCAGCAATTCACTAACATTAAAGAAGGGTATTATACTTATATACGTATGCTGCCTGGCCAAAAAAAAGGCAGTCACCAAAAAAAGGTCACACACTCTAATATTTTGTTGGACCACCTTTATCTTTGATTACGGCATTCGCTGTGACATTGTTTTGATAAGCTTCTGCAATGTCACAAGATTTATTTCCATCCAGTGTTGCACAGATTTTTCATCAAGACCTTGCATTTATGATGGTCGAGTCTGACCGCTGCGCAAAGCTTTCTCTAGCACATCCCAAAGATTCTCAGTGGGGTTAAGGTCTGGACTCTGTGGTGACCAGTCCATGTGTGAAAATGATGTCTCATGCTCCTGAACCACTTTCACAATTTGAGCCCGATGAATCCTGGCATTGTCTTCTTGGAACATGCCCGTGCCATCAGGGAAGAAAAAATCCACTGATGGAATAACCTGGTCATTCAGTATATTCAGGTTGTCAGCTGACCTCATTCTTTGAGCACAGACTGTTGCTGAACCTAGACCTGACCAACTGGAGGAGGCTCGTACCTATTTGCGTAGTTAAATCCAAGTGGCAACTTTTTTTTGGCCAGGCACTGTACTATGGGGCATTAACTGCTCACACATAACATATTTAGATCACCATGTTACCTTTTATTGATTTGAAAATGCTAAATTTGACAAAAACATTGTATTAACATGTTTAGTAAGTTTCAGTTTTGCTTTTGAAACTGTGTCACCCCTCCCTTTACTTAGTCACTACCTTTTCATATCTCAATCATAACACAATCAACATGCATGAAACTACTGCACATTGCATCAAGTTTGTGAAGTTATACTGTATTCTTTTGCATCATCCTTTTGTACACTTATGGAAAATTCCTCTGTGGAGCATGGGGGATTTAGACTTGTGGGCTGAGCTTTGGATAGGATTGTACTGCTAACCCTAAGGAGGATTTGAATAGGGTCGGGAAGTGTTCGCTAAATTACTCAAACATATATGGATGGCACAAAATCTCTTCAAACATGTTTTTGGACAATGGCAAAAAAAACCCAAAAAAACCTGAGGTACATGTATTTCAAAAAAACAACTTTCCTCTGGAAGCCTGTGAATGTAATTGTAGATTGCTTGGTGATAAGGATCTTTACAAAATTCTACACCAACACTGGGCAGGCATGCAACTCGGAAAGAGAATTAAATGGGATCTCTGATTACCGGTATCATTAAAAAAAAAAATGATGCAAATTTAATGACATACACCTCTATTTTTTAAGTTTAGTGTGGTTTAAGTAAATATAAGGAATATGCCACAACAGTACACATGTGTCCACTGACCTCTTCACACTCCCACATTGGACTGACCCCTCCTTCAGTATCAGTGGTACTTCCTCCACTCATCGTCTCAAATCTCTTCCTGGTCTTCAGCAGTGATGGAGTAAGATTCTTAGTAATGTTATGTGGGTGAAACACACTTTTATGCACTGTGGAAAGAGAATGCAATGTAGACAACAAAATCAAAAATACAGAAATGTTTAAATGACACACATACTTCTTTTCCAGGGCTGGGCAGAAGGGGACACTGACTGATCTTGTACTGTAGCCATAGGTGAGCTCACAGAGTTGTTCTTTTGTCTGTTTTTGCCATAGGTCGCAGGACTAGACATCGCGGAAGTGCTACAGGGGCGCTTTCCTTCCACAGATGGGGTATTCTTTTTTAAATGAAACCACACACAACATTATGGTTATGAGTGTAACAAAAGGTAAACATTGTATAAGTCAACTACTTACAAAACCAAGGTGGCTGATCAAGGATAGAATTTGACCAGGGGTTCGGAAATAAGCTTGTTTTGGTTTTGCCAGTGACGGAGTAGTCAGAATATCCATAAGGTTAAGTTCTGTTGGTGGCATTCAAAAGAGAATTAAAGTTATACAAGATGACACTTCACAGCAATTAACTGAATCTACGAGTTGAATAAGACTTACCTCTATCAAGTTTGACTTTAGACAGGCCAAAATCTGTTAATTTGATGTGCCCCTCATTGGAAATAAGCATGTTGTCAGGCTTAAGGTCTCTACAGTGTAAAATATAACATATCAAATATTTAAGATAGCATCACTTTTTACAGGGCTTTATGTAATACAGACAAACCTATGGATAATCCCATGCCGGTGAAGATAATCCAGTGCCAGTGCCACTTCTGAAATGTACTTGACTGACATATCCTGGTCAAAATATCCGTAAATGTGAAGCAAGGACTTGATATCTCCTCCAATAAGGTATTCCATTACCTTTAGGGCAGATCATACACATCAATGTTTATAAAAAAGATGTTCATCGCTGACATTTATACTGTGTTTGCTATTACCAAATAGATTTTTGAGGCTGTTTGAAGGGAATAAAAGAGATGGACCACGAAAGGGCTTTTGCTTAGGGCTAGGGCGTCTCGCTCTGCCTTCATCTGCCCCGTCATGTTCTTGTCAACCATGTCTGCTTTCCTCATGACCTGGAATGAGACAATACAGTTATTACATATTTTTGTCATTACAAATATGCGTGAACAAGATCAATGGTGCGTTCCTTACCTTTATTGCATACAGTCGCGCATTGCACTTTTTTCGTGCAAGATACACTTTGCCGAAAGCTCCGCGGCTAATAGGTTTCAAAATGACAAAATCGTCAATTGAGGGCGGCTTCGGGACCTCCACAGAAATCTCACGCGCTTCATGCTTTTCATCCATGTTGATATTTTAAATCTAGAAACCAAGACTCTGTAAGATATCAGCTATCGCAAACTAAACACCTGCATGGTGAAACAACAATCTCCGGTTTGTTTTGAAATTTGAATTCCACCTTTTTCGCGAGGTCCTTCTGCATACTTTAGTCAGCTAAGAAAATGCCTGTTTGAAAAAAAGTAAACCTAAAAACATGACTAGTAGAATAGAGTGATTATTGATTATTTTAGTAATACAATTTTATTCACATTTTTACATATACAATCATTGTTTATATACACAGAAAATAAATATTTTTAAATGGTATTCTTTCCACGTTACGCAAGTGTACGTGTAAAATGAAATGACGTCAATTTGTAGTCCACATGACCTTAGAAGCCGGAGAGTCCATTAGGTGGTTAGCTAACATACCGAAAGTTATTTAACAGGGTAAATAAGAGGGCACCGCAAACGGGAGAAGCCGCTGGTGTTATATTGAGTAACCGTCGTCTTTACCCGCAAGTTAAACAAGATCCATCTATTTACTAACATGTTTTCACTGTCGACATCGTTTCAAGCCCAGCAGGTAACCTCAAGCTTTGCGAACGCTTTGTGTAACAGTTCGTTAAAGTTTCTTATTGGAATTTAATATAGAGTTTATAAAATGTCTGATGTTGTATTATGGTGTGTCGTATCTCTCATTTGGGTTTAATATAAGCCGGGTTCATTAGTTTGTTTTATTGCCAGTGACAAACGTTTCCTATACAATGCTAACACGAGCTAGCATTGACAAGTACCAGTAGTTCTAGGGAGATGGTTCCATAATCAGCCCATATTTACGTCACGATATGTCCAGTTTGTCTCCTGTAGCAAATCAGACATGTTTAAACTCTCCCATATCATATACCACAACATATATCCAAAACGGGCATGGTAAATTTAACCACAGAGTGAATATAAGTAGCTGGGGTTACATAACCGGCAGGCACGTATAGGGTCTTAAACAGCGCGTGTCTGTCTGGTAGAGCATTGTGGAGTAAATAATACCGGTATAACAGCTGTTTTAAAGGATGGACATTTAAATTCAAACAATACTTGCATATATTTTTGACCATATATTTATATAGCTGTATCTTAACAGTATTGTTTTGTGTTGTAATATAATATATAATTCCATGTGTTTCAGATGGTGTTGCCCCTCATCAACACGCTTCACTCATTAAAGAGTTCAGCCACAGCCTCAGTCCAGAGCCTCTACAAAGACTTCACACAAGAAAATCTGTTGTATACCAAAGAGGTAACTGTTAATAAGAAGTCCTTAATATGATGTATGTAGTAGTTTAGTATCTGATTGCAGGTAATGTCAATGCCTTTACACAGACTTCAGGTCTTTCTACTTCTGACCAAGTTTGTTCTTGTTTGTTTGACAGCCTAGTGTGGCATT
The DNA here is from genome assembly GCA_019594935.1 of Periophthalmus modestus. NCBI lineage: Eukaryota > Metazoa > Chordata > Actinopteri > Gobiiformes > Gobiidae > Periophthalmus > Periophthalmus modestus. Next base: position 3,317,674 of record JAIEZT010000021.1, read on the forward strand.
GAGAGACCTAGGACTGACGGATATAAACGTGAGTCAGCTGGAGGAGCTGGTCAGCAGATTACTGCCTGCACCACAAGAGCCTCACTCTTCTCCGTCGGCGTGGAGGACCAGCCACGTTTCCTCTCACAGCTTCTTCCATAACAAGCATGGTCAGCATTCTGCCAAGGGTCTACTATGAAAGCAGGATCTAGCAACACCTCATATAATTTCATACTCTAGCTTTAGTTTTACTGTATATTTGATTATTGTTAAAAGTAAAAAGTACATTGTGTTAATTTTTTTTTTTTTTTTTCTGACAGGGTTTGCACATAGAAGATTGGGAGTATTCGGGCAGCCAATATTGCACAGACAGTATCATAGTCCTATAAAGGATATTTGTTCAGAGCTACACTTCCTGCCTGGTGAGAAAGGCACCTGTCTAGTAAATGTAGAGTTTTTAGCATTCTGTATTTTGTATATTTTTATCCATTTCATGTTGTTTTATCTTCAGTATGGATTCAGAGTCGGGGCTTTAAGACTCTCCGGTCCAGGGCTAGACGTCTAGAGTCAGGTTATAATGGTCCTGCGGAACCAGAGGCCTACACACCGGCCTTCATGAAGGTCAGCAATGCAAGTCTCAATTAACCGCTTCCATTCCCCATACACATGGTACTTGTGATAACCCTGGCCAAATGATGTTTCAGGAAAATAAAATCTAAATCTTTGCAGGGTTTACTTCAGAGAGAAAAGACCCCAGATGTACAATCACTGGATCAGCTGGCGAAACACAAAGGTCTCCCAGACAACCAGCAAGATGCATTCAAGACTGGCTTTGCTGAGGGATTTCTAAGATCTCAGGCTTTTACACAAAGAACGCAAGGCTAGTGTGAAAAATAAGCAGCTTTTTTTTTTTCTTCTGCAAAGCAAAAATATCAAAGCAAATGGGGTGCTGAGATGCTTATGCTGGGTCTGTATTTTGTGTATGTTTTGACAGACTCACTGAGGAGAACCCGGCTGGTCCTGTTGGTTCTCCTGCTCATCGGCATCTATGGCCTGTCTAGAACCCCATTTCTCTCGGGTAAAGGCTCCTTTTCTGATGCTGGTTTGTTTCCCTTTACTTCTTTCCTATTTCTTCACTCATCTTATTCCAAAACTAAGTTAATTACCCTTTCTTGCATCCAAAAAGTCAATAGGCAGTTGAGTTAAAATATTGAATTGCTAATAACTCCAGTCAGGGTCAGATGACTTGCTGTGCTAATGTCCAACTAGTAACTAATAGAACCTTTCTGTTGTGTGCATGATGATGACCACTATATAAACTTATCTATTAAAAGTTTATCAGTGAAAATTTGTATTGTACCTCAAGTGTCCCTTCTGGTTTGACAGTGAGGTTTCGCACCACCTCTGGTCTGGACTCTGCAGTTGACCCCATTCAGGTGAAGAATGTGACCTTTGAGCATGTCAAAGGAGTTGAGGAGGCTAAGAATGAACTGCAAGAAGTTGTAGAGTTTTTGAAGAACCCACAGAAATTCACTGTTCTGGGTGGAAAACTCCCCAAAGGTAATAAAAACATAATGGCAAGCCAATTATTAAAGTCTACAATAAACCCATATGCTAATGTTATGATAAAGTTGTAATGTATCTCTTTATTTAAGGTATCCTACTGGTAGGCCCCCCTGGGACAGGAAAGACCCTCTTAGCTCGAGCTGTGGCTGGAGAGGCTGATGTCCCTTTCTATTATGCCTCTGGTTCAGAATTCGATGAAATGTTCGTTGGTGTGGGAGCAAGTCGTATCAGGAATCTCTTCAGTAAGTTTATTAGATGTTTTTTTTTTTGTTTTTGTTTTTTTTTTTACATTGCCCAAGGTGTACAATTACTTACCTTGGTGTTTTATGTTTGGTCTTTGCAGAAGAGGCAAAGGCTAATGCTCCCTGCGTAATCTTTATTGATGAACTGGACAGTGTTGGCGGGAAGAGGATCGAGTCACCTATGCATCCTTACTCCAGACAAACTATCAACCAGCTGCTGGCTGAAATGGATGGGTCAGTTTCCCAACACTGCTTTTACATATTTACTGTAAACAAGCCAGTTACTGCATTGGAAAGGCTTTTGTAATTCACATCTTATGTGTCAGAATGCCAAGAGTGGGAATGTGTTGAGGATGTTTATTTTACACATCTTGTTTTATTCATTTTCTCTCATACTTTGTTAAATTTGCAGGTTTAAGCCAAACGAGGGTGTGATCGTTATTGGTGCAACTAACTTTGCTGAAGCACTGGATAAGTATGTTTACAGTTGATATTAATCAACCACAAAAAAATCTTTGTTTCACACAGTCATATAGGAATGTACCGGTAATTGCTTGTTACTTTATTCAGCCACTGTAACCTTTGTACTTGAATTTTATTGAACCAAAGCAAAGTTGTGTACTTGTATAGTACAATTAATTGTTAAAAGAAATATACTCTTCTTTCAGTGCTCTAGTGAGACCAGGAAGGTTTGACATGCAGGTCACCGTCCCACGTCCTGATGTGAAAGGGCGCACTGAAATTCTCAACTGGTACCTGTCTAAGATCAAAGTGGATAATGGTATGTGGTGGCAATGATACGATTTCTTGTTTACTCTTCACAATTACCCTTGCTTTTACTTTATTTAATAGTATACATAATAAAATGTGCAATTAAGCAAAAATCCTGCATGATTTACTTTTAAAGTTTTGACTTAGTAGATTTTGAGGGCTGTGAGTTCTAAATGCCACCTTTTTGTTTATTCTTTACTATGTGTGAGTTTAGCTGTGGATGCAGAAATTATCGCTCGCGGCACAGTGGGTTTCTCGGGGGCAGATCTTGAGAACCTGGTGAACCAAGCCGCCCTGAAGGCGGCTGTGGACGAGAAAGAGATGGTAACAATGAAGGACTTGGAGTTCGCTAAAGACAAGATCCTCATGGGTGAGTGCACACAGCTCTTATCCTGACTCAAAAGACTTATTGTTACATTGAGCAGGTTGGAAATGGGATTATTCTTTTTTTTTATGTATATGTTTTCTCTGTAGGTCCTGAGAGGAGAAGTGTGGAAATAGACAAAAAAAATAAGACGATCACTGCTTACCATGAATCTGGTCATGCCATTGTGGCCTATTACACAAAAGATGCAATGCCCATCAATAAGGCCACCATCATGCCCAGAGGCCCTACTCTTGGACATGTAAGCATTTAACCACCTGAAGTTTCCAATATAATTTGTATTGAAGTATAAAAGTAAATAATTGTGACCTGTAGGTGTCACTGCTTCCTGAGAATGACCGCTGGAGTGAGACCAGAGCTCAGCTCCTGGCTCAGATGGATGTCAGTATGGGAGGACGAGTAGCTGAGGAGCTCATCTTTGGAAATGAATACATTACCACAGGTGTGAAGACACACATTGTTTCTCTATATTGTAATAGATGTTTTAGAATACATATAATAAGTACAGTATCAGCAAAAGTTGAAATGCAGAATGAGCTGTCTTAATGGATGTCTGGATGTCTTAATCGCTGATCTCACAAGTGACTGTAACAGCATGTGTCAGAATGTCTGACTATATACCACAATTCCAATACATCAGATGTAATGTTTAATATATAAATGTTTATTTATTTTGGACAGTGTGCATACCTAAAGTGAATGTTCTAATATTCTCTAGGAGCTTCCAGTGACTTTGATGGAGCCACCAAAATAGCTAAAATGATGGTGACCAGATTTGGGATGAGTGATAAGGTAAAACATTTATATAAAATAGAAGTGGTACATTGCCCTTGATTTTATTTGGTTTATTTATGACTTTATGATTATAAAAAATATTTTCTTTCCAATTGCAGCTTGGGGTCATGACCTATGGAGATGTTTCCAAGCAGAGCCCTGAAACTCAAGCCGCCATTGAACAGGAAGTTAGAGCTTTGCTAAAGGTAAACAATTTAAATAGATTAGTTTCTCAGATGTGGTCAGGTATAAAGGTTTAACCATTTTTTGTTTTGTCTCAGGATTCCTACAACCGAGCTAAAGACATTCTGAAGACCTACAGTAAGGAACACAAAACTCTGGCCGACGCTCTGCTCAGATATGAAACTCTGGATGCTAAAGAGATCCAGATGGTGTTGGAGGGCAAATCCCTGGACCACTGAATACCTCACCTTAATTTACCAGAATATTGTATAGTGTGTACATATATAAATATATATTCTGCTGTGCAAATGTGCACAGGCCTTTGGGAGGCCTCACATTTCCTTTATGTATTTTTTTTGTCATCAAATATACATATACAAATTCAAGCTTTTCTTTACATGTATACAGCTGCTTTTAAAGTTACTTGAATGGGCAATATTGGAATCAGCGGACTTTATCCAAATTTCAGGTGAAATGAAGCTGTTATTTTACTCTAGAAGTTATTAAGTAAACACAATGATTTTAAAACAAACACAGTACATTATATTTACTACATGACTTTTCTTTCTTGACTTGGTTCAGCACCCAAGATCTTACATACCTCATTAAACTATAGTTTGGTACATGTCATATTGGATATACTTCTAGCTTCTTATTTATTTAAGTGCCCATCACTATCATTATTTTCTTACTTTACACTGAGGCTCAAACTTGGAACGTTATATCCCTTGATGATGACTGTGACAGATAATGTGGGGAAGTCAAGTGTGTATATATTGTAAGTGTGAAGATATGGCTTCTTTCTTGTTTTGATGGGAGGACTTCTGCGAGCTCAAATAAAGGTTACTCGAACTCTTTGTTGTGGCTCCATTAAACAAGAATAACACATGACCGTACAATTGGCAGGCCTATTTTCACAGGTGAGTGGAGCAAGTTAATGTTGCCTGTGTCTATAGACCCATTGTATTACATGGAGAGCTTGACTGAGTGCTTATAAGGACTGGGAGGTTGACAAAAACTAGTACTTCACATGCTCACATCCAAGGGAGCGGTAAGAATGAACTGTATGGATTAAAGTGTTGGAATAATGGATGAGTCTGAGGATTCCATTGCTGTTATTGGAATTGGATGCAACTTTCCTGGTGGTAAGATTAATTTACTAAGACACAATAACTGCAGGATTTATAAAATGCTCATTGTAGTTGTTACATTTAGGTGAAGGGCTAGACAACTTTTGGAGGGTCCTTGTGGAAGGGAGGAACTGTGCGAGTGAAATCCCAGTTGAAAGGTTCAACTCTACTCTTTGGTATGATCCTGATGATGGCAAACCAGGGAAGACACAGACTCAGAAAGCTGCTTTTATCAATGGGTAAAAAGAACAACTTTTTGACAGACAACCTTGTTTTGATTTAGAAGTATTTCTGTATCTTACTATATATAACCTTTATTTGGACAGTAATTAATATTGTCAGTCATGAGAAGAGGACAGGAGAACTTCCACATGAAGTAAAAGTACTTACTTTTACTCTTCTGTATCACTTGAATTGTTACAGATTTTTCAATTATTAAAGATCAGGTTCATATTTCTTTTAGAACCCACTTTACTTTATTGAATATCAAAGTCAAGTGGCCATGGTAGTACTTCAAAATGATATTATAGTAGGAGTGTAAAGTAGTGGTACAAAATATTTTGCCTACTCGAGTAAGGCCCCTAATGTAAATGTAAATGTTTTTGTTTTTTTTTTTTTTTTTTGTTTTTTTGTTTTTGACAGAGCAGTCTTTATGCTTTGACCCACCCTCAAATAGATTATTGAAATAAACTGACTTTTTTCTCCTAGATTTAATGAGTTTGACCACAAGTTTTTTGGCATCACTGAGGCAGAGGCTGACTTCATGGACCCTCAGCAAAAACTTCTACTCCACTGCACCTACAGAGCATTGGAGGATGCTGGGATATCAATGGAGAGCATAAGTGGAAGCCGAACTGGTGTTATAATAGGTAAAAGGCACATATTGTTAATCTACGATTTATAATAAATCTTCACATGTATTGTTTGTAATATCATAGGAAGAAGCTAGAGATATCCCAATAAGACTATTCAGACAATAATGATATCAAACCAACAGAAATGTGGTGCAATATGTCTTTATATGTATTAGTTGAGGTTTAAAGCCATAGTCATAGCTTTTCTTTGCCAAAAATGGACTTGGTTTGGTTTTCCATTATGATTTTTTTGAATTAGACTGAACAACACAGAAAAACAGCACCCTTACTGGTTACTTGTATCTCCACATAAGTGGTATTTATTTGGTCTGGATGAGATCCTCATTCTGCTTATTTCTATGCTCGTTGTGCTTTTGGCTATAATGTTCCATAGTATGGCATAAAACGTATCTCCATGGTGAGTTTCTGAAGTTTTTGAACTTTCTATTTCCATGGAATCATGCAGTTGACTTTCCAGAAAGTTACATATTATCGCTTTAAGTATCAGATAAATGTGACCCTTTATACTCATATTTAGAAGTTTAACATGCTTTTTAGAAAATGTATAGAGGTTTTTTTTCAAATTTTGCATATCTTCAAAACAACCATCACAGTATAATCAATATCTGAATAACCTGCCCATTTCTAATCACAGGTTTGATGAATCGAGACTATGAGACTCTTAAAAGTGACAACTCTTCAACTATTAACCACTACAATGCCACTGGAACAGCCATGAGCATTGCTGCTAACAGGATTTCATTCACCTTCAACCTGACTGGACCTTCATTTGCAATTGATAGTGCATGTTCTTCATCTCTCGTGGCTTTGCACTTGGCCTGCCAATCTTTAAAACAAGGTAACGTGTTCACTAATACTGGCTATCAGGTATCTTACATGTAGCTATATTGTTGAAAATGGTGTGTATTTTCTTTCAGGGGACTGTGAGATGGCTTTCTGTGCAGGAGTTAACTGCATCATAGAGCCAAGAGTGTTTGTTGCACTTAGTAAAGCTAAAATGATCTCCCCAGAAGGAATTAGCAAACCCTTTTCCATCAAAGCAGATGGATATGGAAGAGGAGAAGGCTGTGGGGTTGTTCTACTTAAGCTACTGAAAAATGTAAGCATTATCAACAATACAGTTTGTACCTAAACATATGCTAATGTAATGTTGTTTCTTTGTCTTATTAGGCTATTCATGACTGCAACAAAATATGGGGCATCATCAGCAAGACAGCGGTAAACCAAGATGGCCGCCATGTTAGCCCCATCACCAAACCTTCAATGTTGCAACAAGAGGAGCTACTACGTCAAATCTACTCAGAAGATGACCTGGCAAATGTTCAGTACATTGAAGCACATGGGACCGGAACAGCAATAGGAGATCCAACCGAGGCTGGTAGCATCGCAAATGTCATCGCTAAAGCTAAACCTGCTACAGAGATGCTAAAGTTAGGTTCCGTAAAGGGGAACATTGGGCACACAGAATCTGCAGCAGGAGTTGCTGGACTTATTAAGGTACTTCTAATGATGAGGCATGAAACATTTGTACCCTCTTTGTTTTTTTCAGATGAAAATGCTAGCATAGATACCAAAACTCTGAAATTGAATATTCTGACTAAAGTTGAACGATGGGGGACAAATGGGCGTTCAGAAAGGATTGCTGGGATTAATAGCTTTGGGTTCGGTGGTACTAATGCACATGCGATTGTGAAGGAGTACAAACACAGGTCTATTCCAACGCAGATACCAAAATGTTGTCCGAAAGTCTTTGTAATTTCGGCTGCAACAGAGAAATTGCTGCAAGTATCCATTAGCAACATTCAACAAAAACTTAGTAGCAATAATGCGATCGATTTGCAAGAACTGTCATACACTTCAGCTTGTGGGCGGAGTCATTCAAAGCATAAATATAGAAAAACATTCTTAGCCACTTCCATTTCTGAGCTCCAACAACAACTTTCAATAAAAACAAAAGTTGAGGCAACCAAACCAGACATCCAGGTAGTTTTTGTATTCTGTGGAAATGGAGTAGCATACAAAGGGATGTGTAGCCAGCTGCTAAGAGATGAACCAGTTTTTAGAGAGAAGATTATGGAAGTCGAGAAAGCTTTAAGTAAATACAAGTACATCAACATTAGTCAGAAGCTAGCTGGTGATAATGCAGAGGATGATTTTGGCAGACCAGATGTGGTACAGTCACTACTTTTTGCACTTCAGGCAGGTATTGTTACACTTCTAAAACAATGGGGCATCAAACCTGACATAGTTCTTGGTCACTCTGTTGGTGAGGTGGCAGCTGCTTATTGTTCTGGCCTCTTGTCTCTTGAAGATGCTGTCAAAGTGATATATCATCGCAGTGTTCTTCAGAATACAGTTACAGGTGGAAAAATGCTTGTTGTTGGTAATGTAGTGGTGGAAGATGTTTTAACAGCTATAATTGAATTCAAGGATAGTGTCTGTGTAGCTGCTTACAACAGTCCTCAGTCTTGCACTTTGTCAGGGGAGGAAGATGCTATAGATATCTTGCATCAAAAGTTGGCCATCATGTTTGCAGATAAAAATGTGTTTCTCTGTTTGTTAGATGTCCCAGCAGCTTATCATAGTCCTAAAATGGACCCTATACTTGATCAACTTGAGAAAAACATTCAATCATTAAATGCCAACAACAGCAAATGCCAACTCTTTTCCACATTGACGGGAAAAAGGAATTCAGTTGGTGACTTCTGCACGGGAAGCTATTGGGCAAATAATGTGCGGCAACCTGTTTTGTTTACCCAAACATTGCAAGCTGTAACACAGGATCAGGCAGCTTCGGAAAATATGGTCTTTGTAGAGATCGGCCCTCGCAAGGCTCTACAAAGAAGCATCCAAGAAACTTTAGGAGGACACCATACTGTTTTGTCTTGCGCAGAGCCTGAGAAAGATAGCCAAGCCAGTCTGTCCACTGCTGCAAAGCTTTTTGAGTTGGGTGTCAATGTAGATTGGCATAAAATTTACAAGGGTTATGAGACGATTCCATTAGAGCTCCCAAACTATCCTTTTGAGACAATGATGAATGAGGTGTGTTTTGAACATCTAAGAAAAGATGACCAAATAACTAGGTCTTCACATCCCCTCATAAGCCCAAGTGAGCATAGTAATATATTTGTGTGCAATCTTTCTCTGGCTACAATGTCATATGTTTGGGAGCACAAAAACAATGGAGCCGCTATCATACCGGGTGCATTTCATGTTGAGCTGGCTTATGCATCAATTATGTTGTTAAATTCTAAACCCAAAAAGCCAGTATCTTCACTCCAACTTGGCATACATTTTCAAAGTTTGTACTCACTTAATTCAGACAACCTTCAGTTAAAAGTGAAACTCGATCAGTCAGGGAAGCAATATACATTCAATATCGATTCTTCAGTTTCAAGACATGCATCTGGTACCTACAGGTGGTCAGATGGAGACTCATTGATAGAAGTACCATGCATTTGCCTTGACACAATCTCTCAAAGGTGCACATCTGAAATTAAGAGCAATGAAATGTATTCAGTCCTTAGTCAAGCAGGTTTTGAGTATGGTGAAATTTTCAGACTGTGCCATCATGTTTATTATGGTGATGAATACAAAGAGGCAATGGCCCCAGTGCAGATCCCTGAGGAACTTTTGAAAGACCTTAATGAGTACTTAATTCATCCTGTACTACTTGACTCTTTTCTGCAAATGACCACAGTTTTCGCTATGCAAGAGTTAACAAATAAGCAACAGTTCCCAGCAGCTATTGAAAGCATTATAATTACAGGACCTCTACAAAAGCAAATGATTATGTATCTAAGAGCATCCAAAGTCAACCCTGACTTCTTGGAGGTATGTGGATGTTTTGCTAACACAGAAGGAAAAGTGCTGGTCGAACTTAAAGGCATTAGAATCTCATTTATTAATCCTTCTTTCACTGTTCAGCAGTCAGTGTTTTTTCACAATGAAATTGTGTCAATTACCTCAGAACAGTCCTCACTAAGAAAGATCAAATGCATCCTTTTTGAAGATAAACTAGGTTTTGCCAAAGCACTCAGACCTTTTTTGGACCCCAAGTCTATTTCTGTGGAGCAAGGATCACAGTGGACACTGAGCAGCATCAGAGATCTAGTTTTGACCACAAAATGCATTTTAAAGGATGTCATCTTTATGTGGGTTGTTGAGGACCTCAGTCACATGACGTCAGAGAAGACATTAGAAGTACTGGTTGATTGCTGTATGCAGTTTCAACAGATTGTTTTAGCATTGAAAGATAGTGAGTGTTCGTGCACGGTTCGAGTTGTAACTTACAGAGCCACTGAAGAAACGGTGAATTATATCAGCCCTGGTTTTGTGTTTCATGGACTGACTAGGGCATGTGCTGCAGAGATACCAGGGCTCACTTTTCAGCTTATTGATCTTGCATCTGTAACTAGTGATGACATCGAAGCTCTGGTTTATGTCCTAAATACCTGCACTCAACAAGAAGTTATGATCAAAAATGGGCAGGTTAAAACGACAACAGTGGTTCGTTCACCTGTACCAGATGTTTGTGCCTATTCAGATAATCTCCATTCAGTACATTTAAAGGACTTCTCTCTTTGGACCAGTGATCCTTACCGAATGACCAACCTGTCTGCTTATCCAAGAGCCACCAGAGAAAATCTTGATCTGTATTCTGGATTTGTTGAGGTTAAAATAACAGATATTTGCATTCACTCTGCTGATTACTTCCCAGTAAGTGTTTCACAGTTACAATTTGGTGATACCTTCTATTGGAATAAGCATGTTACACATAATCACATGCTTCTGACTTTAGATTTCAGTGGTGTTGTTACTGCAGTTGGAAATAATGTCAGAAATCTTAAAGTTGGAGATCACATTGCCTCATGCTATCCGGTAGAATCTTCTTCAAAGGTTAGAATCCCAGAAGTAGCTTGTTTTACCACAGATGTACTTCCATTTCTGAAGAAAACACCATGTGTATCATTTTTTGTGTTAGCATGGGAGATTCTACAAAGACAGCTAGCTAACGTGAAGATGCAATGCAGAAAGTTAACTATTATTTCATCAAATCCAGCTTCCATTATGATGAAAGTTTTAGCACTGACAGCAAACCGCTCGGGGTGGAGTGTTTCATCAGGGTCTCCTTGTAGTACAGAGCTCTTAGAGAGGAGCCATGCAGTTGTCTTTCTAGCACCATTTGAGCATTCTTACATTAGAAGTCTTGACCAACGTATAGAAGAAGCACACTTTGTTTTTGTCAGAAGTGGGTACGAGTCTACCCAACCTATGAATATGTTTGCAGCAAAGCATGAAAACATTCATGTACATAGAATTGATGTTCCTGACATCCTTCAAAAAGCCAAACTTCAAGCACAAAACAAAATGATCTCAAACTGGTTGACATCACTTGGGTTTGCCGCAGAATCTCTGTCACTAAAAAGAGAAACAATTCAATCTATAGAGTCCAAAGTGAAGGATGAAAATGCTGAGTCCTACTTTACAACAAATACAATAAAGCAAGTTGTTCTTGACCATAAACGACCAGACTGTACAGTGTTCACCATTCCTGTTCAACCAATGCCAACACCCCTTTTCAAGAAACATAGCATTTACATTGTGACTGGCGGCCTCTCTGGTTTAGGGTGGGAGACAGTGAAGTTTATTGCTGAAAATGGAGGAGATTGCATTACAACCCTTTCCAGAAGTAATCCGTCAGAAAAAATGCAGATGGCAATCGAAAAGCTCCAGAAAAGATTCCATGTTAAAGTCTTGAATCTCCAGTGTGACGTTTCAGAGTCACTGCAGGTGGACAAAGCCATCTCAGAAATTCAAGAGAGGTTCCCATTTTGCCAAGTCAAAGGAGTTTTTCACAGTGCTGTAGTTTTACATGATGGCCTTATAGAAAACCTTAATAGATCAGTCTTTCAAAAGGTCCTCCGGCCCAAGGTCTGTGGTGCTTTAAATCTCCATTATGCCACAATCCACTACAAGCTAGACTACTTTGTCTGTTATTCATCTGTTTCTTCTTTCATCGGCAATGCTTCACAGTGTAACTATGCAGCTGCTAACTCTTTTCTCGATACATTCTGTCAGTATAGGAGAAATCTTGGACTTGTTGGACAGTCTATTAACTGGGGTCCTTTAAATCTTGGTCTTCTGCTGAACAAAGACAATTTCCAGAAGTTCTTGAAGACAAAGGGGTTGATGGTAATGGATGTTGGTGAGGTTCACGAGGCACTGAAAATGTGCCTTTTGATGGATAGAGTTCAACAAATGATATGCAAGTTCAACTTCAAAAATCTTCATCATCATGTTCTTTCCCAAAATACGTTTCTCAGAAAGCGACTATCTGTATTGGTGCAAACTGAACTAAAAGATGTCTTAGCTGGTGAAGCCCCTGTTGGCTATAGTTCTTCAACTCAAGAGAGTGTGAGAAGAATAGTGAGTGATCTAAGTCATGTCAGTGTTGATGAGCTAAATGATAACACAACTCTTTATTCTTTAGGCATTGACTCAATGTTAGCCATGACTCTGCAGAACAAGGTTTTTCAAGAGATAGGTGTCAATGTACCTCTCGTCAAAATATTAGACCCCAAATGTACATTAACAACCCTGGTAACTGCTGTTGTGAATGTGAATACGTGACAGTACAGAAAGAGTACACATGTATAATTGTTCTCAGCTTTCAGAGGGACAATCAACATGACCATTTCTGGCATAATGTAGTGTTTATGAGGTTTTTGCCAAGTTGCGCTAAAATGACTAAATCCTGACAGATCAGGATGTTACTGACAACATGTTAAACACTTTACAAATGCGAAGAAAACTTCACTGGAGGACACTATGTTTACAGAGGTACGTATTTGTATGCTAATGCTAATTTCAGAGCCTGATAAATATTTAAATAATACCACTGACTGAAATAATCTACACCTAAAAATAATTGGGTCATCCTTACAACAAATAAAATTTTGTTATAATGTTGCATTTAATGTTTTAATAGAAGTTAGCATTAGCATTGACACAAAGTGTCCTGCGGTGAAGTTTTCCTTGAATTTTAAAGTGTTTAACATGTTGTCAGTAACATCCACCTGCAGCTCCCTGTCCACTGCTTGTTCTGCCAGGATTTAGTGATTTTAGCGCGACTTGGCAAAAATCTCATAGATCTTACATTACGCCGGAAATGGTCGCTGTAACTGTCCTTCTGATTGGAACTAGCTGGGTGATGAAGACTGTTGATAGGAAAACAAAAACATTTGTTTTATAATCTTAAAATATTGTGTTATAAACATGACATCTTTTGACGACTTTTCATATAAATGCTTCACTAGTATGTACTGTAGCTTTTGGTTTTTTTCCCATTACATTCTGGATTATATGCTATAATCACTTACAGGAATTGAAGGAGGAATGAAAGTGGAATGGAATGAAAAAAGAAAATGTACCTGTATTGTCAATAAACCATTTTTAATACACTACAATTTCTATTGGATATTTAAACAGCATAACATGATTTATTTAGCTTGTGTTTTATAATTCAGATGATTATCTTCAGTTGGCTCTGACAAGTCATATTATCTAAATCTATTCTCTTGTAATATCAAAACATTCATTTATAGCCCTTATATAGATGACAAACAGAAGTATTAACACAACTACTGATAAGAGCTAACCTTGGACTGTTGAATGGAAAAAGTTGGTAATATAATATGTGTTTGAGTATACACAAGTAAAACATCAGTATGTTTTACATATAAACACAAGTTTTCGTAAACATGTCATATGTACAATAGATACATTTATTTAATTATAGCATGATATAAAATAGGAGATACAGTATTGATATAACCTTTTATAAAACATAGATAATTGACACACTTTACATAACAGAATGCTTTTACATCAAAATATACAATTCCAGCAGATCATAAAGCATGAAACAATGCCTGTTAACATATACATAAATATTACAGCACATGTGACTTCACAGCCTGGTAAAAATTTCATCTGTTTGCAATGCTGGAACAGACTCATGGATTTCCTCTTCATTTCCTTCACTAAGAATGGCAACTAAAGTGGAGACTGTTGCATTTGGATCAAGCAATTTCACCAATGGCACATTGAGACCCTTCTCTTGAAAGATCAGATTCTGCAGCGTCATCGCCTGCATCGAGTCAATTCCTAGTGATGAAAGAAGTGATTCATCCTTAAGCCCACTCTGGTCTATGCCAATGGTCTCACTAATTAGAGAGACTGCATAGTCTTTTGGTGAGACTGAATCTACTTTCTTTGCTTCTTCCATCTCTTTATTGTTTTGCAATGCCTCCTCAACTAATGCTGACAACCGCATAGTTAAAGAAGCATTTTGGGAAAGGATATTGCGCCTAATGTTTCTGAAGTGGAACTTACAGATGGCCTGTTGAGGTTGGTTTAAGATGAGACATTGCTCCAGACTCTTGTTAATCTCTGCTATATCCAATATCATAATTCCCTTTGCTTCCAAAAATCTATGAAAATGTTCTTTGTTCAAGAGAAGGCCAGTGTTCAGAGCTCCCCAACTGACTGACTGACCAGGTAAGCCAAGTGTACGTCTATACTGACAGAATTGATCAAGGAATGTATTGGCAGCAGCATAATTGGTTTGTGATGCATTACCTAAAAATGCTGAGATGGAGGAGTAACACACAAAGTAATCTAACTGGCAGTGTTTTGTGGCATTGTGCAAATTGAGAACTCCATTTACTTTGGGCTTGAAAACTTGCTCATACGAAGATTGGTTAAGTGTTTCGATCAGCCCATCAAGCAAGACAACTGCGCTGTGAAACACTCCTCGGATCGGACACTCGGGAAACCTCTGTCCAATGGAAAGGACTGATCTTTGCACATGTTCAGACACAGAGATGTCACACTCGAGGCTGATAATGCAGTTCCTGCACAGTTTTTTGATGTTATTAAGATTCTGCTGCACTTCCAGTGAAGGCTTACTTCGGGACAGTATAACAACATTCCCACCACCTCTTTGTGAGATGAACTTGACTGTTTCATAGCCTAACCCAGAAAGACCACCTGTTACTATATACACAGCTCTATTTTTGAAGAGCTTTTTCTTCGATGGCAGCAGTGGTATTTGAGAGTCTTTAGCAAGTTCTATTATACCAATTTTTGCAGTGTTGAAGTATGACCGTGTCTTCTCTGAGCCATTCCTTTGGATGATTTCAGATTTAGGATTTTGAAAAGTAAGGCTCTCTACTGTGAACTTTTTACTGAAATTCAGCGACTTCAGCCACTGTAAAATCTTTGGCCTCTGACTAGTCAGTGAGCCTTTTTGTAGGATGGCAGGCATTTGTAATGTCTCCACATTAGCACGATCATTTAAACTTTGTAATTCATGAGGAGCAGGCAAAAAGTGTGATCCACAGATGATGACAACATGTTGAACATTGGGAAAGCTATGAATCTTAGCTATTAATGTCTCATGAAATGGAGGTAGGATAATGAATGCATCAAACTTTTTAACATCAACAAATGAGTCATCGTACTGTGTCCCAACAACAACAGAATGCCCAGAATGTTTCAAAGCAAAGGTCAAGACTTTGATTAGAACTGAATCAGCCACAGAGCAAATGATTCCTATATGGTGTTTGGCTTTAGGTAAGACCTTGTGCAAGATTTCCCATGCAAGCACAAAGAAAGAAACACAAGGTGTTTTCTTAAGAAATGGAAAGCGTTTGATGCTATAGCACAGATTTTCCTCTACTCTGACCTTGTTTCCTGCTGTGACTGGAAAACAACATGCAATCTGATCTCCAACCTTCAGTTTCTTGACACTGCCTCCAACTGCAGTTATGGTGCCACTAAAATCAAGAGCAATCACCTTGTGTTTCTGATTTGAGTGCTGGTCCCAGTAAAGTGTCTGGCCAAATTTAAGATGTGAAAGAGTAACAGGGAAGTAGTCGGATGAATGCACACAAATGTTGGTTGGCTCAATTTCAACTGAAATATCACTTAGCTGTTCCTCACCAAAACTATGGATTGCACTAACGTCAGTTATTCTGTGAGCATCAGATGTCTGGAAAATGCAAGGTTCAGACATTGATACAGAAAACATGAGGTCTGAGCTGTCACAGATTTGAGGTGGGGTACGAACAATAGAAGGCTTCATAACCAGTCCATCTTTGACCACTAGTTCTGGGTACTTGCTGCAGGGAAATGATTTTAGAATTTGAGAAAGAGCTGCAATGTCTTCAGCAGAGGCACTGTTTAGGTCAATCAACTGAAAGGAAAGCTCTTGCATTTCTGCTGATAAAGATCGAGTCATACCCAAGATAGCAAAGCCAGTGTTGATGTGGTCCACGGTGATATCGGATGCATGGTAAGTCACTGCTCTAATGGAGTTTGGAAAGTTTATTTTCTTGAACTCAAGAACAATCTGTCTGAAAATCTCACAGTAGTTTGCTAAATTTTGCATAACGGCATCAGGTGCCAGTGATGTAAGGTTGTTCATGCCCCACAAATACAACACCTCATCAAAGTGCAGCATTTTGTTCTTGATCTTAAGATTATCCAAAAGAGGAGGAAAGCCATGAGCTAAGATTTGTTCTGCATGTGTGAAAGAAACATAGCAAGACTCTGAGTCTAAGTGTTGTTTTAGGGCTTTGGAGATGCCCAATGAGTCACAGAAGACCAAGGCACGAGGTGGACGTGTGGATGCTGTTGATTCAGAAATTGCATTGAAAGCATTGTGGTAGAAGTACTCCTCAACTACATGAGAGGGACTGCCGAGGTACTTTATCATAGCATGCTTTACTTCAACCAAAACTTTACCCTCTTTATCTGCAAAGCAACCGCAAACCTCAAAGTGATCTAGCCCTATGTCAGTGGCTCTTAGATAGACTACCATCTCATCTTCCAAGGGTTCCAGCACTGTAAGACTACCTATTTTAGCGGGAAAGCCTGGTCTGCCTGCAAAAATGTTCTCCACTGTCACTGGAAGAAGTTGCATGAAATAATCCAAGACCACTGGGTGAATGCAGTATTCATGCAATTGAGGCTGCAAAGCCTCTGGTACAGTTACAACTGAAATCGCCTCTTTCAGCTCTTCCCCATAGTGGACATTGGCTTTATTTTGGAAGATGTCTCCATATTTGAAACCTCCAGCTAAAAGGTAACTATACATTTCCTGATAGTCCACTACAGAGGTGCACCTTTGGTAGATGGACTTCAGTGAAATTCTCTGCTCTTCAATCAACTTATGTTTACTTGAGACTACTCTGCCAGATGCATACATGGCAGACTGGGAGAACACTGCAAAACCTGTTCCTTTTTCAGTTTGATGAAGCTGCACCTTCATTTCTGGCGAGTTTGGCAATAAAACAAATGGGCTGTGAAAGTTCACACTGAGCTGGAGTGACTTGAGCGGGACTTTAGGTTTGGCACTTGCCATAAAGGCCGCCAAACCCAACTCTGCATAGAAGGCACCTGGAATAATTGGTATATCATTGTGCCTGTGCTCTTTCAAGTAAAACAAAGAGTCAGACATGAGATTGGAACCGAAAACGTTGTTTTCACTGCCCTTCTTACAGAGCACTGGGTGGTTACTGAGTGTATTTTCCTGAGCTGCACCAATGATAACATCTCTGTCGGAGGTGTCAAACTGGTATTTGGGGAAATCTAGTGGCACTGTCTCATACCCTTTGTAAAATGTGTCCCAGTCTACTTGAATTCCTCGTTCAAACAACTTTGAAACTACGGACACTGCAGTTTCATGATCTTTGCCAGGCTGCGCTGACACAAGAACAGTGGTGTCATTACCCAGCGTCTCCAAGATATTTCTCTGCAAAGCTCTTCTTGGCCCTATCTCTAGAAAGACTGTATTCTTTTTCCCATTAGTAGCTGACCTTACAGCTTGCTCAAAAGCTACCGGCTCTCGTATGTTTCTTGCCCAGTATTCCCCAGAACAACAGTCACCATCTTGGACTTCCTTTCCTGTCACCGTTGAGAACAATTCGGTCTCAAGTGTATTGACACTTAAAGAGCCTATTTTCTCCTTAATGGCATCAAGAATTGGATCCATCATGTGGCTGTGATAAGCTGCTGCAACATCCAGCAGTCTGAGAAACAGCTTTTGACTTGTATCGGAGGTGCTTAGGTGTTTATAAAGGGCCTCAATTGCATCTGCATCGCCTGAAAGAGTGCAAGATTGTGGGCTGTTTATTGCTGCAAGGGATATTTTACCTGAGTACTGCGAAAGAAGAGGTGTCAAATCCGATACGGCCATGTTGCTAACTACTAGCATTTTTCCCCCAGTAACTTTACTCTGCAGACAACTACGGTAATAGATGACTTTTACCGCATCTTCAAGTGACAAAAGCCCTGAGCAATGTGCGGCTGCAACTTCACCAACTGAATGCCCCAAGATGGCGTCAGGCTTTATACCCCAGTGTCTGAACATAGCATCAAGGCTAACCTGGATTGCAAATAGTAGAGGTTGGACAACATCTGGGTTGTTAAAGTCACTACTTTCAATGTCATTCTCAAGTATCTCCAAGATGTTCAGTGGACTCAACTTTTGTAAAAGCCTTGTGATTTCAATTATCTTTTGTCTAAAAACAGGCTCACACTCAAGCAGCTGCCTGCACATCCCATGGTAGGTGACGCCATTTCCACAAAACACAAATACCAATCTTGAGTCTAAAACTGAGGGGCTAACGTTTTTGCTAATGTTGGCACTTAGCTTCTCTTTGAGCTCAGATACATTTGAAACCATAATAGCTTTTCTGTACTTATGCTTTTGATGACTGCGCCGGCAAGCAGAAGTATACAAAAGAGAATCAAGATCAACTTGGGTATCTGCATCTAGATGTTTTACAGTGTCCTCCATCATTAAAGTGAGGGATTTCTGTGAATTTGCAGACAGGACAAAATATTTCAGTTGGTTCTTTACCTGATCTTTCTTTGGTGTAATGTTTTTTTGATTGCACTGTTTGACAATAGCATGGGCATTAGTTCCCCCAAAACCAAAATTGTTAATTCCTGCAACCCTGTCACAGTTGGGTTCCCACTTCTCTGCTTCCTTGGGCACTTTAATGTTGAGGGCTTTGGCATCTATACTTGCAGTTTCTTCAGAGTAAAACACTGAAGGCACTATAGTCTTGTATTTCATCATTAACAGTACCTTGATAAGTCCAGCAACCCCAGCTGCCGATTCAGTGTGGCCGATGTTGCTTTTAACCGAACCAATACAGAGGGTCTCAGTATTGTGTGGTCTAGATCTAGCTATGGCATTGGAGATGCTCTCGGCCTCAGTTGGATCTCCTATTGGCGTTCCAGTCCCGTGTGCCTCGATGTACTGGACATCTATCACGTCAGTGTCTGTGTAGATTTGGCGAAGCAATTGCTCTTGTTGTGACATAGAAGGTTTGGTGATTGGACTTACAGAGTGGCCATCTTGGTTTACTGCTGTTTTACTGACAATGCCCCAAATGTGGTCATGGTCCTCTAATGCCTATCAAAGAAAATGTATAATAGTGACAGTGTAATTTAATTATCTTCTATGGTTCAATGAATATAGTGTTTGTAATAATTCACTTTCTTATAATTGTAAAGAGAGTTTGGAACCTCACCTACCAATCATCAAATTTGGTTTAATCCTCAACTTTAGTAGTTTTCTTTTTAAAACTTTCTATACTAACAATTATTTTAGCTCAAGCTATATTTATTATAAATTGTTGTTATAGTTCCTTATCAAGATTATCAAGATAGTCTCAAACTAGTCTTCCAAGTAAAATAAGTGTTTACAATAAATAATTTTGTAGGTGGAACTTTTCTTTTTTGTCCCTTTTCCATAGTTCTTTTTCCACCAGATTCACATAGCTGTTTTGTCAATAGCCTTACAAGTAGAAAAGTGCAATAGTAAAATATAAATAATTCAAACCTAGCTTATAGTAACTAAAACATAGATCTTCAGTAATATTTTATTTCATAAGCTAACCCACCTTTTTCAGTGGTTTGAGCAGAACTACCCCGCAGCCCTCTCCCCTGCCGTAACCGTTTGCTTTGTTGGAGAAGGGCTTGCTGGTTCCATCAGGAGAGATCATCTTAGCTTTACTCAGAGCCACAAACACTCTGGGCTCTATGATAATACTGACCCCTCCACACACAGCCATGTCACAGTCTCCTGAAAACATATGACATACAGTATACAAAATACAATTACACATACATTACGTTATATTCACACCTTGGGAAGATGGCCACATAAAACTTGGTATTTTTTTCATTCACACTGGTCCAAATAATATGGGAGGAGCATTATATGCAAATGGTACCTTGTTTGATAGCCTGACATGCCAAGTGCAGAGCCACCAGAGAAGACGAGCAGGCGGAGTCTATGGACAGCGAGGGTCCGGTGAAGTTGAAGGCGTAGGACACTCTGTTGGCTATTATGCTCATGGCCAGTCCAGTGCCGGTCCAGTGGTTTATCACAGTGGGGTGCACATGTGCGGCGTTTGTTTCATAATCTCGGTTCATAATACCTATAATAAATAATACAAATTTTAGTGTAGTCTTTTTGATACTGTGCTTATTTTTATGTGTATGTTATGGGACAATATAACTTAAAATGAATTGTTTATAAAATAAGTAGTGGTATACGAGTAAAACAATGGCCTACACTATAGTGTTTTTTCTGCACATAGAAGATAATATTCTATTCTGGAACAAGTGCAGGCTAGATGTACTCCACCTACACAGTGGCTGAGTCCCACTCAGAGCAAGAAGGTTTCAGGTTCAACTCCATGTTTCTGGGTGGGTTTTCTTCAGGCACTCTGGTTTCGCCTATCAACCCAAAACATGTACAATATCTAAAATCTTCCAGCTAAGCCTAGGTAAAGATATGGTTCCCCAAGAAGGGTAAAATGCAGAGGATAAATAAAGAGCCTTAACCCCTCTTGACAGACCCCCAACAACACAATTACAGAAGCGGGGAGGACATATAATCTTTTTCTATATTTGCCAATTTAGCATTTTGTTTCCGTCCCTTAATTTAAACTTACTAATATGCACTAAAATTTTGAGAAATGTTTGCATATGTGTATATGAAAACTGAAAAACCTATAAGCACTCACCAAAGTAGACTCCAGTCCTGGTACCACTGGCCTTCTCCAGAGGGAGTCCAGCGTTCTCCAGGGCTCGATACACACACTGCAACAACTGCTTCTGCTGCGGGTCCATCTGCTCCACCTCACTGTCACTGATCCCAAACATCCTGTGGTCAAACTCATTGAACCTGCAATATAATACAGTGAGTTAAGTCAGTTATGGAATCAATTATAAAGGTGCACTATGTTCTGTGTTCACTGGGTTCCAAAACAGGCATTTAACATAGATAGTCTGGCCTTATATCTATTTATTTTATGTATCAAAAAAAATTAAGTCTATTTTCTAATAGCGATTTATCTTGATTTTTGAGTGCATATTTCTATTGTCTTGCTGTTCTTGAACTGTGTGTTACAACACTGG
The DNA here is from genome assembly GCA_019594935.1 of Periophthalmus modestus. Lineage (NCBI taxonomy): Eukaryota > Metazoa > Chordata > Actinopteri > Gobiiformes > Gobiidae > Periophthalmus > Periophthalmus modestus. The sequence continues at coordinate 3,339,086 of JAIEZT010000021.1, forward strand.
AATTTCCCCTGACTGAAGTGATCTTACCCCTCGATGAGTGCAGCTTTGGCTGTTCGTGATTTGCCTGCTTTGTTTTCGTCAGGGTCGTACCAGCTGCCCATGTCAAACCTCTCTCTGGGGATAGGCACAGCACAGTTTCTACCCTCAACCAGGACCTTCCAGAAATTGTCCAGGCCTTCTCCTAAAATGACAACAGAATTACTGTGTTGCCATGATGGGGCTGCAGAATATTTTTTCAAAGCCAACAGCATTTAATAGGTTAGGTTTATTTACTTATTCAGTGTTAATATTGTGATTATTTTTTCCTTAAGTGTGATTATTTTTAGATTAGATTACTGGCAAAATTTTACTGTAAAAATATGGTTTAAAAATTACAGAAACAATCAGTTGTTAATATGTAATATAACAATAACAACATTTTGTATAACTAACTATACAATTTATTTTGTAAAAAGAATAATTATTGATGGAAAGGAACAGAAAGTGTAAAAGGAAAACTTTAACATTTAAAAAACAACAACATAATAATAACATCTAATTTTACAAAAACATACCTCCTGGAAAATTGCATCCTATTCCCACCACTGCAATATCCTTTTCTTCATCCATTTCCAGATTTCTTTGTATCACTTCTTCAAGTCACCCTTTAATCTCCATCCACAGTCCTGTTATTGACTCAATGCTCTGTCCATCTCTTGGCAGTGGCTTAACTTCTCTGATCTCCTGCCCTTCTACCAATTCTTATACCCTCCTGCTCTCCTCCTTCTTCTGCATATTAAACATTAATGAGTGAGTGTGTACGTGGCCATGGAGATGCAAAACTTCATTGCACACATTTATGGACGCTTTGCCAATCATTAGACCAGCAGTAGTATGTTAATGAGGAATTAGATTGACATAAATCATAACCAATAATGGCGCAATGATAGAACTAAAGCTAATGCTAAAATAAATATAAGCTCAAAAGTCAGTACAGAGTGATGAATGGTTCTTTAATCAAAAAAATGTGTTTGTGAGATAGAAAGCATTCTTAAACAGTGTTATGATAAGATTATTCCATACATCGCATAAGACATGACCTTTAAGTAGGTCTTTTGGGTCATTATCTCTCCATTAATCAAGTTAATATAAGGCCTGCGGTGTTAAAGATAGAGCATATTGCAGAAGCAATGTAACTTTTTAGCTAAAACAGACTAGATAAAATGTTTTTAGACCCGAGGCCCTACAGGGCTCATCCAAGGATGAGTGCATGGGCTCCGCCCACTGTCTTGACGAAGTTGCGCACAAGTTATGACATGTCAGCTTATTTGTTCTTGCTGACATGTCATAGTCAACACTGAGTCAGTGGGCGAATTGGAATTTTTACAATTTTCAAATGTCAAAATTTGGTATGGGTTTAATTTTATGTTTCCATTTTGTAAAATGTCAAAATTTGCTCCCGTTTGCGCATTCAAAGTCCCACTGGGCTCAAATTCGAATCAGTTGTAAAACTTTCTTGCCTAAACCTCATTGTAAAAAAAACAAATTTGCCATGATAGCACCCCCTACAGAATTTTGCACCGTGTTGCCATGGGGATGTGCCAAAGTGCCTATATTATCCAAATGGAAAAATTTCCAAATTTTCATACATTTGAAAGTAATATAACAACTTATTAACTTAATTGAAGAACGTGAAATTTGGTACAGTGACTCTTCAGGTCGTCCCCATCAAAAAATTCTGGGGGCCAAATTTCTATTTTTACACGGTGTTGCCATGGTAATGCCTCAAAAACCCATGTCATTACATTCAAAAATCAAACATTATTCAACATTTATCAAACATAATTCAACTTTAACATCATGACCGAAAGGGTTTAGGCTGAAGTAAAATATACTTATAATGCCTCACCCATTTTAGTAACGTATAGAAATTCAAAAGATAGCAGAAAGCATGCTCTTTCATCATATAGTAAACAAGGTAAAAAGACAAAACTAAAGAAAAAACAAAAGAAAAAACTACAAACCACGACAGTTCACATCGATTATTCCAAAGTCCTGTAATTTTCGAAAAGTGATGTTTTATACTGCTTTTTAAATGCTTTTATTGTGCAGGAGCTTTTTAATTTATCATTAAGGTTATTCCACACACTGACCCCTCGTGAATTTGGTGCATAAACGCTTCTAATGTGTGTAGAGACAAGTACAGCCCAAAGCCGCAATAAATCAGAGACAAGCAGCACGTTAGGGCCACCCTTAGGGAGTACCGGCCGACCCGGTGTCACTTGCTACTTTTATTTGTTTTGTTTTTTCATTTTGTTTATGTTTACTGCACGGAAATACATCGCCTTCACTGTGAGTGGGCTTGCATCTCCACAAACCTGACTCTTGTTTGGCTTGGGAGAGGGCCTCCTCCTGCTTGTTTCCATGGAAATATTGTTCCTTTGGCTAGAATTTTCTACAAAACTATCTGTCCATGGAGGATGTTCCAAAGTATGGTTTTAACTTTATGTTTCCATTGGAATAATGCAGATGATGTGCCACCTAAAAAAAGTTGCATAATGTAACTTTAAATATCCCAGAATCGTTATTAAAAAAAAAAAAAAGTTAGGTTTTGCTTTGAATGGGCTTGAAAAATCATATCGTTTTCACAGTTTAGCAAAATGTAAGGGGCATTTAGACTTTTCTGGCCTGTTTTCAAGCATGATCTATATTTAGTATAACAATAATAATAATAATAATGAGTAACAATGTAACAAGACAAAATATGAGCACAAAAGCATAAACAATCATATTTTTTTTAAATGATAGCAGTAATTTGGAAAGCAGAACAATAGACTGGCCCTGACTGGAAACACTCACATTTCCTTAATATTAAAATTTTTCATTAATGAAACAACTGCTGGGTAGATACTTTTAATCAGTGGTGGAAGAAGTATTCAATTTTGTAACTTAAGTAAAAGTAATTTGGAAAGCAGAGCAATAGACTGGCCTTGACTGGAAAACACTCACATTGCCTTTAATATTAAAAGTTTTCAACTTTATGTTTCCATGGAATAATGCAGATGATGTGCCACCTACAGAAAGTTGCATACTGTACCTTTAAAGTATGCGAGAATCGTTATTTTAAAAAAAATCATAATTTTAAAAAGTTAGGTTTTGCTTTGAATGGGCTTGAAAAATCATATAGTTTTCACAGTTTAGCAAAATGTAAGGGGCATTTAGACTCTTCTAGCCTGTTTTCAAGTGTGCTTTGTATCTGTAGTGTAACAGCATTCATTATTAGGAGCACTTAAAAAGAAGCTGACTAGCGATTTAGTATAGCAATAATAATAATAATAATAATGGGTAATAATGTAATGAATTCACAAAATATGAGCACAAAAGCATAAAAGTTGGCACAATCAACTTTAAAAAAAAACAGAAAACAAAATAAAAAACGGTAATTTGGAAAGCAGAACTAGACTAGCCCTGACTGGAAACACTCACATTTCCTTTAATATAAAATTTTTCATAAATGAAACAACTGCTGGGTAGATCCTTTTAATCAGTGGTGGAAGAAGTTTTCAATTTTGTATCTTAAGTAAAGGACTTTTCAGTCAGTGTTCACATAAATGCTCTGAAGTAAAAGTTAAAAAAAAGTATCCACTGTAAAATTTACCAAAGTAAAGTACAGATACCTAAAGAGAAAAAAATGTCTGTGTGTATGTATGTATGTATGTATGTATGTATGTATGTATGTATGTATGTATGTATGTATGTATGTATGTGTATGTATGTATGTATGTATGTATGTATGTATGTATGTGTATGTATGTGTTTGTATGTATGTATGTTTGTATGTATGTATATGTTTGTATGTGTATGTATGTATGTATGTATGTATGTATGTATTATGTATGTATGTATGCATGCATGTATTATGTATGTATGTATGTATGTATGTATGTATGTATGTATGTATGTATGTATGTATGTATGTATGTATGTATGTATGTTTGTATGTATGTATGTATGCATGTATGTATGTATGTATGTATGTATGTATGTATGTATGTATGTATGTATGTATGTATGTATGTATGTATGTATGTATGTATGTATGTATGTATGTATGTATGTATGTATGTATGTATATTATTTACAGCAGGAGGAGGTCCTCCTCCAGGCCAAATAAGAGACAGGTTTGTGGAGATGCAATCTCACTCAGTGGATATATGATTTTCAGTGCTATAAAAACAACCCTAATGAAGTCTGTTTTTGTTAAACATTACATATTGTGGCTTTAAAAACATTATATATTTTCTTTATTTTACATAAGTTCAAAATTATAGACTTCTTGACAAAACTGGTCTTTACTGTTTTAACTTAAATGTGCACATGTTTGCAAAGTCATAATTTCTTAACTATATATTTTTTTCCTTGTCAAACAAAAAGCAGAACCCTTGGCCTGACTGGAAACTTACAAAAACATAGCCACCCATATTTGCCATGAGTCATAATTAAAAGGAAACCCTCTCTAAAATTAATTTGTTCAATGGTAATATTTAGTCTAGTCATTTTATTTGTAAAGCACATTCAAAACAACCATAAAACGTTGCACTAAAGTGCAAAATACATTTCTACAACAAGAAACACAGTCAAAGAAATATAAAACAATAAAACATTATAAAATAGTACCTGTAAAGAAAAATTTAAAGTTGACAGCTTCAGAGGAAAGTTTTGAGGTAGGATGGTGGGACAGACAGTGAGAGTTTCACCTGAGTGGCCGAGGGTTAGTATGTGTGGTCAAGAGATCCGTGATGTACTGAGGCACTAGTGAAAACAAATGTTATTATTTGGTCCTGAATTGAGCCCATTTAGTTCTGGTGTGGACTTGGGGTGGTCCTGTTCTGGTCTAGTCCAGTTTTAGTTTCGTGTTTAGTCCTGGTTTAGTCACATTCTGATGTGGTCAATGTGCAGTGTGTATGCACCGTTAGTGACCAAATCAAAACTTTACCAAAACTTTAGTAAAATATTACATTGTAGCATATACTATTCATGTAGGAGTAAAACTATGGTGTCCGAAAACTACTATTTTTATTAAAAATTACTCAACTACTTCCACTTGTGCCTACTATATTCTCCTACCCCTAAATGCACCACTATAAAACTGCATCTGGACATCAAAGGTGGATGGAAAAAGATGAACTGCAAAAATCAGTCATTTAAACAATGTTATCTTTATTTAAGAGCTTTATCAGAGACAGCAGTCAAGGTGAAACTTATCACAAGTTTATTACTCATATAAACGAACAGCAGCTGTGAAGTTTAGGTAAGATATTAGATAATACAGTGACATGCATATTCACTTTATTAAATACATAATTTAAGGCACTTATACAATGAGCTAATTCAAGCTGTTCATATTGGCTACTTCTTGGATGAAGTACAGTGCATTCTATGACCTATTCTAACAAAGCCAAGTGACAACATAATAGTCAATGAAAGTTCTGTGCGGTATAGAGTCCAGTGAAACAACATTCTATAACAGATCTAATCCAGCTATCATTTCAGTAATTATAAAGATGAATCTATAAAATATGCACAGTAATTGTAAAAATATTAGCCAAAATGTCTTTCAGACAATCAGTGCAATAAAATAAAAGTGCCTTTAAGCCTGAGACAATCCTATTACTTTGTTCACTGAGTTTTAAAAGTAAATATCATAATGAAGTATTGCTTAAAGGTGCGCTATACAACTTTTCTGATGGCAATAGTGCCGGGGAAAGCCAAATCTGTACTTTGGTGGTACTTGGTGTGAAAAGAGAGAGTGTGAGAAGAGCCACTGATCTAGCCTGCAACTTGCGCCTGTGGAGATAGACAAGTTTAATGATATGCTGTGGACCATTCAAGGAAAAGCAATAACATCTCCATTGAAACCAACAGGAAGAGGACCCTCTACCAGAAAAATTGCATATTGCATCTTTAACATACAGCACAATCTATAAAACTAATGCTTCCAGCCTATAAATAAGTTGTTAAAGAGTATTCAAGTGTAACTAGAGGAAAGCAGCGAGATTGGGAGTGCACAGGTGAATTCCCAGATATAGAGCAGAAATATTTTGGTTTATTATCTGGTTTATTCCCAGTTGATGGAGAGCATCTGACAGCTGAGCTCCCACAGCTTCTGGGCCAACTCGTCGTCCCGGGCCTTTGCTGAGCACTTAGCTGGGGCACAGTCACTGCAAAAGATCAGACAAGAAACTGGGTAGGATCATGTCAAAAATATAATTGATGTTACCTCAAAACTGCTCATTGTCCTACACATTAGAGACGAACAGTATTATTTTAGGCTCTGTATGTTGTTGTAAGTTAGCAAGTGAAAGGTAGAGGGTTTGACTTTAGATAAGGGTTTACTGGTATAATCATAACATTTTCTGTAGCAATATCATTGTATTATAACAAGTCCCTAAACTAAAATGAGATATTTCAGTCATTCGGGCCTCAGCTTTGAAAAGGGAATTGTCAAGATCAAACAAATGCTCAATCTACTGTCTATCAGACCATCCCTCCAGACAGTAGTTTTGCTTATCTTTATATTTACCCAAAAAGTCTAGGCAGGATTTGAAATCTGATGTTCTTCTGTACACAGCTTGTTACCACTTATAATTCAAGTAAATCAGACAGCAGAGACCAAAACTAGAGAGCCTCATCTTCTCAAAGAGCCCAGCCAGTTGGAGGTCATTTTAGTCTGACATTTTAGGGAAAAATCCCCCTTCAACGTAAGACTTAAATTCAATCTAAATAACTGGCTTAAAGATAATGGTGGATAGTCATTAGTTATTCTGTGTAGATAGGAATAATGTAAAATGTAAATATTTAACAGTTACGGTATGTTGATGAGGTGCGCCCTCTGCTGGTGCTTGATTGTTGGTGTTTTTTAAGCTTTATTTTATATGGACAGTTTTATGAAGTTGCTGCGCTATTAACCTTTGACTTTACCTCTGCCCAGGAACTACAGATGAAAATTGGTTTGTAGCCAACTCTGGTCTGTGCAATTTATGTATAGTGCAATGTTAAATAAATAAATGAACTGTGTATTGAAAAGTTACCCTTAACCAGATGTATGAAAACATATATTCTAAACAGTTATTGTTCTAAGGCAAAAGAAAACTGCTGGCTAAAGACAGCATATGTTCTTTTTTTTCTCAAAGATTATGCTAAATACATGAATGATTTCTGGTAGTTGAGACTTGTACGGCTTGTGTTGAAAGGTGTAGGAGGCACCTGTAGTATCTTCCGCTCTCCAAGGAGGGCTCCACTGCACAGTAAATAGAGGTCTGGGCTCCTTCTGTTGTGCTCTTTGTGAATGGGCTGACCACCTTCATCACACACTGCTGCGGCCCGTTCAAGTGCCTCCATAAGTCTGTCTGCACCACGCCCGGATGGAGAGAGTACACGCTCACATCAGTACCTAACACACATGACAATACAAGGGTGAACTGCTAATATATCATCATACAGTTAACTAAAGGTGTGCCATGTAACTTTTCAGGTGTGAGATCTGCTACCTGCTTGTCTCCATAGAGATGTTTTGCATTGCTTGGAATGATCCTCAGTATGGCATTAAAGCAACCTATTTATCTTTTATATTTGTTTATATTGCTCAAAAATCCCTTGGAAAGCATTCTAACAGTGAGCATGTTCACCTATCCACAGACCTGACTTGTAATTTGGCCTGGTAGCTTCACCTACTTGTCTTTCTCAATGGTCTTTCTAGAAATAGATATATTTACTGCAATACTGTGGAACATTCTAATTAAAGCAATAACATCTCCATGGAGACAAGCTGTTCAGAGGTGTGTTCAGTATTTTTACACTGGAGGTGCCCAGTTGTGGCTTTAATCATTTGGCAATTTTTGAGAATCAAATTTTTGTATTTTTGTGAATAAATAATTCTAAATAACGGAATAAGAATGTTCATTTCATATTTTTGATATTTATATGTAAAAAGTAGAATAAACTTATGATTCACAAGTTTAATCTGTATTTGTATAAATACATTGTTTCACTTCCATGCAGTTAGTAGTTCTGTGAGTACAGTTTGGATCAGATAGATAGAGATACTTAGTAGTTTTGAGAGGTTTTGCCACACCCCCTTTAGTCAACCTAGAATTTCTTTAGTCAACTACATCCCTAGCAAAACTGGTCATTTACCCCAATATACTGCTTCAGCTTTTTCTCAAAATGGTACCTGCTGTGCTAGAATATGGTCTTGTAAGCATAATTTCCAGTATCATACCCTGCAGTCTTTTGTCCAGTGAGCGTGTGAATAGAACATTGGCAAGTTTGCTCTGTGAGTAGGCCTTTTGTTTGTCGTAACTCTTTTCGCTGTTGATGTCCTGCAGATTTATGGAGCCATACTGATGAGCCATCGATGAGACATTGATGATCCTAGCAGGGGCAGACTTTTTAATCAGGTCCAACAGCAAGTAAGTCAACAGGAAGTGACCTAAAGAAAACAGCAAAAGGGCAGAACTGAACATAATGGGTGATTAAGTGGTAGGTAGATGAGAAAAAGATCATGGTTCAATTACAACATCTATGCAATTGTACAGTATAGGAAAATGTGCAAAATTCTGTCTTTTTTTTTTTTTTTTTTTTTTTTAGAGACAGACAGAATTTAAATGAAAATACTACTTGCACTCACAAGTTCATTCTAAAACCTAGAGGACTAAAGCAACATAATTAGGAAAGAACTATAAAATATCAACTAGGATATCAATCTGACTTTAGATTCATTAGAGCACCACATACAGGATTTTTCAAAATAGTGTAAATCTACAGAGGTGGGTAGAGTAGCCAAAGATTTTACTCAAGTAAGAGTAATGTTATTTTAAAATAATATTACTCAAGTAGAAGTACAAAGTAGTGGTCCAAGAAAGCACTCAAGTAAGAGTAAAGAAAATATTTGGGCAAAATATTAAATAATGCACAAAATCTGATAGGAACAAAAATGAGAAAAACTAAATCACATCTGAAGGAGCGGTGTAATAAACTCATAGACTTACTGTGGGAAGAGTAACCACCAGTTTTACTCAAGTAAGAGTACCGTTACTTCAATAAAAAATTACTCAAGTAGAAGTAAAAGTAAATGCAATTGAGAAAATGTAACTGCAAATGTAAATGTACATTTCTGTCAAAAAATACCATAATTGAGATATATTTTGTAGCCCTACAAGTGTGTGCAAAAACTTGTACAGAGCAGTGATCTTTGACTTTATCGCTGCTTTACTTCCTGCTTCCCTATTATCTGCATTGGCATATATGCGTCATCAGAGTTGTAGTTATCAGTCATCAATATTTAACTGCAAAAACACACTACCCATCCATTATAAAAAACAATGGATAACAGATATTATTCTTCCTCTACGTAGTCATAATTATAATCTACAATGGCTGTTTTGTTATTTTTGTCAGTGCTAGGTCCAAACCTTCTCATATAATATAGTACAAAATAATTTTTAAAAAGTAAATTACAATATAACAATAGAACAGCAGTGGTTATTTGAAAAGTTCCCAAATCATATGATTTAATGTGTATGTGTGTGTTTTCAGCAATAAGGAGGAATTACACAACGGCGCAATAAGGAAGAATTACACAACGGAGCAAGAATTATGCCATTCTTTGCACCATTGTACAGTATATTCAAGATCTCTCCACTAGAAGGCAGCATTACACTATACGCTTATGCCTTACAGGAAACAATTACTTTTTTTCGCATTATGAAATAGTCGATTGTTCCCAAACTTTTCACATCAAGGACCACCTAATATACTAAAATATTTGTTTTTTCAAGTACAACCAGATCTAAACCCGGACTTTACTAGGCTTGGAGCTAAAGCTGGTTTAAAATTTGGCCAAATTACTAAGGTAGTTCTAAATAATGAATAATTCAAAAGAAGCACAAAAACTAGATTTGTCTCTAAGTAAAACAAATACTTAAACTACACATAGTCCCATGTAGCACCTGAGGTGTCACCACTGGTACTGATAAAAACATTTTATTATGGTCATACCAGTTGAAACATTAGGTGATGTGCAAACTGTTCACTTCTGTTGCAGGAATATCACATAGATCCCATGTGAACTGAAGTCACTCCGGATTTCAAGAGAGGGCAGTGCAAACAGTAACGTCATGTGTATAACTGCCCCCTGGATCAAAGTGTAGTTAAAATTGTTCAGTTTTCACTGAAGGCTGGCTGTTTTATACATTTTATTTTATTTTATTGGGTGTTAGGTTGAATCAGCTAACATTGGTTAAAAAAAAATGTTATACAGGTATATATACCACAGTTTGAGAAACAATGATATAGGACAACCTCTGTATCATTCTAACTAACAAAATATTCTTTACTGAAACTCTTTCCAGGTCAAAGTCATCATTATAAATTGTCTGTTCAAATATTGCTCCAAAATGTTAATGTTTTAAAATGATTCATGTTTGTTTTAATTAAATGGTTGACTTACCAAAATGATTAACTCCAATTTGCATCTCAAATCCATCAGCAGTTTTCCCATACGGACACACCATCACACCAGCATTATTGATGAGGATGTTGAGTTTTTCCTCTCCTAAAAAAAGATAAGATATTTTAACATGTGTTTGTTCATAGGGATGGACTGATAGGGATTTTTTTTTTGAGCCGATACTAATATCCAGTATTTTTCATGCTGTTGTGGTGAACTGATATTTGCAGATACCGATATTAAGCTTTTTTAATCCATAATAAGGACCACATGTTAAGCTATAGTGGTGTTCACAAAACTTTTCACTTTTATAAAATAACACAATCAGGTACATAAATGTATAGGTCAAACAGGGATGACGCATGGGCACACTAAGCACACTGAGGCAGAGCAAAAAAAATGTAAAAATCCAACTAGTGGCAAATTTTTTTATATCGGACTGATATGATATCTGGGGAAATCCTCCAACCTCACAGATATTGCTGATACCCAATAAAACATCCATTTTAACCTCTAAGACACGTGGAACATATGCACACCTTTATTAATATTGTCAGCAAATTCTCTTATAGACTTGGTGTCTGACAGGTCTAGCTTCATACAGACTACATTCTCATTGGCTGAGTTCTTGACGACTTCTTCCAGAGCAGCTTGACCTCTCTCCATGTCTCGACACGCCATGATGATCCTGGCACCTGGACAAAACACACAGCATCGCCTTTAGTTATTGGTATATAATCCATGAGGTTGAGTGTGAATAGAAGACGGACATATAATATACAAGGTGAAAGAGCCCTCACTTGACAAATAAAGGTTTTGCTCAAATATGGTCCTCTACAGTAAACATGCTTTGTTATTATGTAAGAACTTATGAGAAAGTGGTGTAAAATGTAACAATCATTATAGTATTAACCAAAAAAAGAAGCAACGCCAAAGAGACTTAGCAATATTATTGTTGTGTCCTCGAGCAAGACACTTACTTGTCTGTAAGTATGTAATGTATGTGAATGGGTGTGTGGTCCCTTGATGTAAAGTGCTTTGAGTGCCTTGAAGGTGGAAAAGCGCTATATAAAAATACAAATTTTACATTTACTGTAGCTCTTCTGTACTGTATTTGTACAATGTATTTGTGTCATGGGAGCAACACAAGAAGACTTGTCCTTTTAAATACATTTAGAAATTATAAACTGACACAAAAAAACAAAAAACTGTTAAAAGGCATGCGAATATACACATACAATGTACACATCTGCTTTGAATTCAGACTAAATGTTCTTCATAGGCACTACAATATGCCAGTTGCCTTCTTTATCAAACTTCAAAGGGATGACAAACAGATGAGGGGTCCCAAAACTCCAGAATGAAGAAGATCCCACATAAGGCTGTCACGATAACACATTTTGAAGTGCGATATGTTGTTGAAATGAATATAAATAATAAACAGTAATATTGAAAACAAACCATAAAACAGAATTATCCCCCCAAAAAATATTCACAATGTACAATATTGTTAAAAATGATGAGCTGCAAAAAATACATAACAGAATGCAGAACACTTAAGTAGTTTGTTTGTAGCTATAATGAGTCATAGTAGTTAATTATTCAACACTATACAGCTCAAATGTTATCATAGTACAGAAAAATAACCAAAAACTTCCCACTGGTGCAAAAAAAAGTAACCAGAGTAAATACTGACCCCAAAAACGATTGTTCCATCTATCATGTACTGAACAATAAATTGATATAGTAATTATCATGACAGGCCTCATCCCACAAGCCACACTCCTGCTCAACACCTGTTCACACTACTCTCCAGTGTCTGTTCTCTTGGAATAGTACAGATAACTTAACAGTGTGAAGACTAATGGGCTTTATTCTATTTTGGGTGACAGAAACTCAGTTGATGAACACTTGTCTTCTGACCCTGTGGTTGGCAGTCTCAGCTACCACAGATGTATGTTGTTGTGTCTTTGAGCAAGACATTTATCCTGCTTTACCTCTAATGTCTGCGTACCTCTAATGTCTGGTGTATAAATGTGTGTGAATGAGTGCCTTAAGGGTAGAAAAGCTCTTCATAAATGTGATCATTTACCCTTTTACCCACACCTCACCTCTCCTTGCCAGGTCAGTGGCTGTTTCTTTGCCAATGCCAGTGTTGGCTCCAGTGATGATCACAGTTTTACCATCCAGCCTCTGAGTTGAAGACCAGGAAGTGCGCCAGAATCTCCTGACAAGTGAAGAAACACACAAAACTTACACAAGGTGTTGCAACATCATGACAAAGAACTATTTGTGACTGAAAATAAAAGAAAGCTCTTACTCTTACAGTACTAGCCTGCCCACATAAACTATTATTAGATGAGATTAGCTTGTCAAAATGTAAGCTAAGTACTATTATGTTACCAAGATAAACTGAAAGGTTGTTTTAATCACTAAATCTAGCCTCTCAGGTTAACATCCTACCTCATTGCGCCCACAAACTTGTAAAAATGAAAATATAAAGTCCAATCGGGTGATAATAGTTGTATCAATCTTATTCGACTCACTACAACAGACAGAACAACAGATTGCTGTGAAACTGGATAAATCTAAACACGGAATTGCCTGCAACAGGTAAATCCTGTTGGACAAAGACTTTAACCAATCAGCAGCGTGTCACCAGTCTCTGAGCGCTCTCATTGGCTGAACCGTGAAAATAAGCCCCGCCTCCACGTTGTGCGTCTGTGAGTAAAGGTTTGACTCAGACGGGTGCGTTGCTTAATACGCTTAAAATTATGATTTAATAGAAAGATAAAAGTTATAAAAGTAAAGGGCGCGTCTCTTTAGGTCCCCATAAAAATACATTTAAACATTTAATCTATTAGCTAGGCTTATCCTAAACTTGTAAATTTGCTTAGCCCTTCACCACAGCTGTTTAACGTCTAAAAGCTAGCTAACGTCTAAAAGCTAGCTAACATTTTATCAACGTACTGCTCATCTGCTCTAATACATTCGGCCATTTTAATCTAGGTTTATAAAGCACTGTTGCCGTCCTAATTAGATAACTAGTGCTAAATCAGGTTTTGCTCATGTAATGTGTTAAAAAAAAAAATTTCAGAGGCACACTTTTCTATTTATACTGTTTTAATGATTAATTGTTGTTTCAGGCTGGTCAAAGTTTCTTACGAGGAATCCCAAAAGTGTCACAACTTTGCCAGTTTGACACACAAAGAGAAAAGAAACGACAACTAAAAGTAAAGTTAGCTTCTTTACACCGTTTCTAAATATGAGGCCATTATGTAATAGTAGTAATAGTTGATTGTAATGTATTTCCTCTCTTCTCCAGCAGGTGGCAGCGCAGGACCACTCACAGCCTGTATGAGCTGAAGGACACACAGCATCAGTCCACATGATTTGATATGTCTGCAGATTAACAGGTTTGTGTTTGGCTAAATCTGTTCTTGGTTGAGATTAGGCTCTCTAGGAAGAATGTTTAATGTTTAACTCACAATATATAAAGTATGCTGAAAGGTGCCCAAAAGATCAGTGGTACAGGAAGCACTGAGCCAGTCATCAGCTGATTGTGCGTTAGTGATATTTCCTTCCCTAAAATTTGACTCAGCAATGTTGGCCTAGCCTGTCCAAGGATATGAGATACAGGTTCTCATGTTTAAGTAGCGCGTACATAGTAAAAAAAAAAAAATTACCCAAATTAACTATTGAATGGAAAATTAAATTGAATGAAAAATACCTATGAATGAGTAGAAAGTTGAGTTAAAATTGCATTAAATTAAAATTACAATTAATTGCTCATACCTTAAAATTAAAGAACAATATTAAAGACATTTTTTTCTCACAAGCATTAAAAACAAATAAACAAACCAATAAATAAATAAATAAAGCTGCAATGATTTAACAACATTTCAAGGATCTATTATGCAATATTTTTCTCATGCAACCCTACCGTCATCACCACTACAACAGATTACTAATCGCTTACCAATATGGCTTCCAGCATCTTCTGATTAAAAGACATACTTCAAAGTACTTCCACTTTTAGAGACACCGACAATTTTGCCAAGATTCACTTAGCAGAAACAGAAGGTAGTGTGCCATCAAAATATTTCCTTGCCTATGAAATTATGATATTTATTTATATTTTATGCTGCTGTCCACTGTAGCCTCCTGTTTACAGCTGTGTATGGCTTGTTGTTGCGTAATTAGACAAAACAATTTACCTCTGAGCAGCGGCACCACATGCTGTACCCCCACCAAAACACAATGGGGAGGCAGAGGATGTGTTAAATAAGCAATGTGAACAATCCATTAGACCAGACTGGGACAATGGCATGAGAAGAGTCAAAAGGATGTACATTTTATTTTTGTACTCAACACAAACAAATAAAGATTGAAAATAAAATAGTGACAGGATATTTGGTTGTCCACAACCAGGGAAGCACCACTAGCACTGTAAAAACGCTATTACTGTAAAGTCTAATACTACTACTAATCACATGCTTAGTACTGCATGGTTTTTCATAACTTTTACAACTTTTACCTCCAGAACGATACAATCCAAAACACTATAAAAATCAGATACTAATTCATACTAAAATTAGTATCTAACTAAGTGTTCATTTGAGCATACTAAAAAAGTCACATTCACAGGACAGAAATGAACCTTTGGTGAATAGCTTACGAATGATCTCTAGCTGTATCACAATAAGTATAAGACCACATAGACTAGTATACACCCATGTACCTTGACAGAACCTACCTAAACGACTGAGGGATTACACAGACACCACATGGTAATATAAAAGAAAGTACTACCATTTAATGCTGAAAAGTGCATTCGCTTGTCCAAAGAAAGAGTTTTTTAAATTATCATTGGGGTATTAGAATCGGTATGGCGTATTGAGTCTATTCCTTACTATCAAAATTAACATCAACATCTACATATCAGTAGTGGCAAAAAATATGTCAATCTTCAATTAATTTTATTCCATGTACACACTAATACACAAATGCATGTGGGGCCATTTGCATCTGTATAACTGTAATGTGGGACTACAGAATCAACAGGGTAATACAAGCTGCAGTTATTTATGTTTTCATTTTGTAATTGAATAATACTCGTAGATGTAGTTGGAATTGTAGTTCATGTCAAACACAAGATGTCTCCATTGTCACAAAAATAATGCATTGAATACAAGCATGTTCCGTATCACCACCGATGCTCTGCTATGGAGAGAGTGGCCCATTGGACTTATGACATAGGCTAGAAGAACCAGGCTATAATAACCATGTGAAACATAGTGAGCCTATTCAAGCAGAGCCAGCCTATCTGCAGCGCCAAGGTCACATGTACACATCAAAGAGTGCACCAGGAAAAGATGTGTGTATTTTGAATTCAAATCTATATCCAAATTTTTTTTTATACTGGCAGAATTCAGTGGTTCCTCAAAGAATAACTTCCAATAGTCACTATTACTGTCTCAAATAAAATCGTTTTCTGCTCAAAAATGCCAGATCTATTTTTGCTCTTCGGGGCAGATTAATGATTAACGACCAAACAATGATTTGGGTGCACAAAAGCCCGCCACTTATTCAAAGTATTGTAATACATTGCCTCAACAATAAGGGCTAAATAAATAACTTTTACATGTATATATAAAACATACTCTATACTACTCACTTATTAAAGAACAAAATAACCAAAAGAATATTTCAAGGACTAATTGTATCTATTCAAAATTGTTTAAAAAATAAATAACATTAAGAATTTACTTTTCCTTTAAGTAAAAAAAAAAGTCAGAAAAAGTTATCAGCCAATAAGTTTAATTCATAAAATGCTATTAAATAAATACTGGCTTCAAAAAATAGTCAGAGTGAGAGGTCAGTGCTTTTAAGGATCTGTATAGTTTGCTATAGCACCAACAGAGTGAGCCCTATTACTTTCAATATTTTCTTTTTCACCTTGCGCAAAGGCAGCACCATTTAAGTAACTAAACACAGTGTGGAGGATCTACAGGTATGATGTTGCTCTCTAATGGTAAATACAGTGTCTCATTCACAAATAGATGAAAAAAAAAAAAGTCAAACTTATGATCTCTGTTGTGCATTTAGCTCTGTGTGCCAGAGTGTGACCTGAGTGCATCGGCCTCAGCATCTCGTTTAGTTGCTATGTCCGAGGTGAGGGGGAGAGGAGTGTATTAACGCTTTTTTATTTTAGTTTGTAGTTTGTAAAACAATTATTTAAGCGTGTTCTATATTATTTAATCCGTGGTTATTATGAGGAGTAGGTGTTACAGACAATATTTTTGTAATTTTCACTTAATTTTTACTTAAGCATGCTGAATATTTTTTTGTTTTTAATGTAAATTTACTCAAATTTTTACAGTGACATCATACTCCTCTCTTCCTTCTCATATTACATGCAGAGGCACACAGGTGCATTGCCGTATGTTTATAGTTACATTACACTCAAGGTGACTTCCCTCATTTACCTGCCTCACACAAACACGCACAGAGACGACCTGCAGTCTGCCGCGTACACTCAAGCCTATCTTTGGAATCACGATTATATCTCCAACCATTCACCACCTTCACAAAGCGCCCAGCACGTCTTTAGTCCTCTGTTTAGTCTGGCCTTTCACCCTCTTGTCCAGCCCCCATCTCTCCACGTGATTACATAACACATAAACGCTACCATTCATTCGCCCACAATTCACTGCTGATCCCATATCTGACCTGTGATCATTGCAATGATTGTCCCTGATAGTAATCTATTATATAGCTCCATAATTGCAGTTTTAATTCAAGTTCCTAACATATGGTCACATTTAGCCCCTCACCATAGCTGCCCTGCTAATGACTACTAAGTATTTTCTCACATTTCCTAAAATTCCCAAGAGAATTACGCCCCTTAGTTCATAGAGGTTGTCCATGCCATATATTATGGTCTAAGTAATCCAGAATCTCTAAATAGAAATTATATCCTCCCATGTGTCCATATGCATACAGCTTATTCATGAATTTATCTGGATGACTTCAGCTTGAACTTGGTTGGAGAATGGCCATTTATGCTTCAAAGAATTAATTTGTCTTTTTCACATATGGTTTTAATACAAGTAACATACATGAGATTCAAATGATGTATAGATTTTACATAGCCAGATTTGTACACAACATTTCTTTTATACATTTCTTAACGACATTTCATTAGTAATGAATTATTTACTTCACTTTCAGTTTCAGCTCGTCCTTATATGGTGGTGATAATGCATGTAGTTAAAAATATATGATTTATATACTACTACTGATAGAATACAAAACCACAACCACACATGTTTTTAGACATATAGTTGTTGAAAAAGATATGTACCCTAGTAGATATGTAGTCAAGTATTTTATGTTCAACAAATGTTTAACGGTTTAAACAGTATCTTAGTATCATTGGCCTTTTAATGTTCCGTATATTGCGTCTCTCTTGACTCCCCCTACTGGCCCAGTTCAATATTTAATGTGTTTTTTATAGCCATACAAACACAATATGCCTCATCATACCACATCTGCTGCATCCCATTCGAGCCAGGCCTAAAGCACAGAACAGCGGTGCTCTGTTCCTCCATAATTCATAATTGGCAGATAATGTAAACCAATGATAGAGCTGTTGTGGGTTCGGGTGTCTCTTTAAAACTGACCAGACAGCATTTATAGGCCAGGCTGTGAGCTTCAGAAACCATCTTGCTATTTTTAGAGCGAAGGAGTAGGTAGATACAGAGGAAACTGTCGCTTTTATTAGCCATGGTGCTAATTTTAGAAGACCTTTTCATATCCTGTTAACATCTCACAGGAAACAATTACGTCTACAATGCAAAATTAATATAAGTACAGCCATCACTTTGCTGTGTAAATGCATGGTCTGTTTTGGTCCATCATTTTGTTAGGTTGTTCTAGACACTTAATGTACGAAGTGGGTCAGGGAGTACCAAGAGTATATGAGATGCTGCAATCCTAGCATACTTGTGATATTGCATTCAGTCACAATAACTGAGGCTGGGGACCAGGTGGACGTAAACAAAGCAAATATTTTAAGGGCTATGCTAGCTCATAATATTGCTTTTAACCATTTTTTCACCTGTAAATACTTTAACAGGGAAAGTAAAAAGCACCATGTTTAAATTAATAGTAATATCATCCTTTTTACGTATACTAAACTAATAGACAACACCCTTAAGTCCTTAAAGTCATATTGTACTGTATTTTGCTAATGTTACAAAAGATAGTTGCCAGATGTGAACTAGATGTGTTTGCTGTATGATGCTGTGAAGTTTGTTCCCTTTTTATGACTTCATATCTATTTCTTTTGACACTTTTATTCTCGCATCATTCACCTTTACCAAATACACCCATGGGAGAGTCAACCTCATTAGACAATTCATTATATACCATCTAACTTATCGCAATAAACATCAATCAGTCAGTCAAAAAGCCCATATAAAACTTATTAGTACGATCCACTGGTCTCTATCAGTTGGTGTAGTTGTTAAATAGTAACGATGGCTTCCTCCTCCTGAAGACATAATAGTGTTGAATGCAGAGTCTATATCTGCTGCAGTGCTGAGTAATCTGTCACCTCCTCAGCCACTGAATTTATTACACTCACCATCTGATCTTTCTCATCTCAGGGTTCGTAACCTTTATGAGTGACTGTGAGATGCAGTCATAGCCTATCTGCTCTCTTTAGCAAGGCGTAGAAGTTATAACATGTAGAAATAATAATCTTAACTCTCAACTATCAAGGACTACAGATGGAAATGAGCATTTTGCTAAATCTGGTGCAGCCATCTTTTTAATGTATCTGCACATTGTCCTTCAAATAAATAAATAAAATAAATAAACTGACAAAATGCTGAATTGGACCATGAGATTTTATATATATATTTTTGTGCTTTAGTCAAAAATATTGCATGAACAATAATTTGTATTGTATTAGCTTTTTATTTGCTTCTTGGATTGATCCGATTTGTAAGCAACAGTAGGAAATTCATTGGCAGATTAGCAACTTAGCTGCTTACCAATGTAGTAACAGTAAAAATGCAAGGTTATAATTGGAAGAAACAACATTTTAACATGATTAATGCCCCAAAAAAGAACATTTTGCAATGTGTCTTCTTTTAAACAAACGACTGGGTTTGAATGGTTTTGCATGTTCTGCAGATGACAAGGTTAACTTTAGTTAAAACAATGCAAATATCTGGAACCCACATCCTTCATCTGATCTGGGCAGTAGTTAATGTCACGTAGCTTTTTATTTTCCTAATGGAGCTATAGCCACCACCAGTGTAGCCTACTGAATAGCAGAAACAGTTTGCTTTGTATCATTTTCACTGTCATTTTGGAGTTGAAGTGTTTATTATAATCTTGGTGGAAAAGGTCAAATTGCAGTCATCTATGTAAAGTATTGCTCCTGAATTCTAAATTGCAGAGCAGTTCAGGGCTGTAGGCAGGGTCTGAATGTGACCTCTGATTCTTTCCACCCAAACTTCGCAACCGGACCAAAACCAAAGTTGAGTCATGGCACAGTATGACAGTCTGCGTGGCCGGTGTCTTATTGTGGACAACAGAAGTAATTTGTCATTTAATCCTATGCTGTGTAGCTCAGTGGTAGTGCTGTAGCACTTATGCATTATCCATATATTGAAAGATAGTGAGATTAAAGGACCTGTACCTGATTTAAAATAATGAATGGGCATGTTTCAGATTGAACTGTAAGCCCCGCTCACTTTGTCCCATCTCTCACTCTGATGTTGAACCATGGCTCAGACCCTATTCAATTCAAAATGTTTATTTATATAGCACATTTAGTGCTTCTCTTCAAAGTGCTTCACATTAAAAGTCAACAAAAATAAATATACAGACAATACGATTCATAGGCACAATAAAACCAATAAACACCAAGATATCCTGTCTAGCTTAAATTAAATGCCAGGGAGAAGATGTGGGCTTTCAGTCTAGTCTTAAAAACTGTGAGGATATGAGGATTTGAGGGAGGCTGTTCCATAGTCTTGGTGCTACTTCAGAAAAAGGCTCTGCCACCTCTGGTCTTGAGCCTGATTTTGGGCACATCCAGCAGCAGCTGGTGTATAGGCAGCAACTCTCTCACATAAAGAGGACCCTTAAACTACTACTCAGACAGTTTTGTCCACATGGTTCTCATATGCTTCTGATTGGATTCATCAAAATGCATTTCAAAATGTTTGAGCAACATCATTAAAAAACTGTTATAACTCTGTTGGGTCTGTGTGACTGTGATATTGAGGGCATAACCACCATCAAACCTAAGTGCTGATGCTAATGTTAGACTTATGTAACAGTTCATAAACGTCCCTGTGGAGAGATGATAAGAAGACTGGTGACTGTAAAGAGTGCAGTCTTGTTTTCATTAGTGTCACAGGCAGGATGATGGATGGCACTGGTCTGGTCAGTGTTTGGGGCTCACAGCAGGTAGACATGGGACATTATGTGGACCTCTGTGTGTTTATGAAGGATGTACAGGCTTTGTGTAGAATGCTGATATCCACACAAAGGCACACATTTGATTTGTATTCAGGGATTATATTACATAATAAAGCCACACTCATAATCACAATTTGTATTAGATTAAAGGATTAATCAGTTGGATTTATCCAATTGTAAGGGGGTTCTTCAGTTTCCCCCATCAAGTTAAGCATGTACAATGTCTAATCCTTCAGGAAAGTACCACAAAATTTGAAAAACAAAACAATAACAAAATAGTGCACCAGGAATATAAAGACACATTTTTGACTATACTGATTTTCGTATTAACTTGCAAGTGTTATTTCTACACCCCAATTTCAAAAAGCTTCCATGTTTACTTTGTAAGTGATCCGCTGGACTAGTGGGCTGTATAGTAGATGCACTTGATGACAGCCTATATCGTCACCATCGACGGTGATATGGACATACAATATTCCGAGCATCGCCATGATATCTATTTAAAATATGCACATTAATGTAATGTAATGGACCACCTCCCTTTCCAAATATATTGTAATACAACTACTATACTTTTCATAATAGTCCGTGTCACTATGTTCCTGGTGCTTGCTATGCTGATCACATCTCTTCAGTGCAGAGGCCTCATTGTTCAGCGCCTCATGTGCTGTTTGGGCTATTCACTGGGCACTTTAGTCTGAAAATGAGCTGCAGATAGAAAGACCCCAGCTTACAAAGAGGAGCTGAGCTGAAGCCAAGAGTGGCAGACTTCATATGCATCTGAATGGGGCGGGACACAGGGCAGATCTTTAGAAGGAAAAATGTCTGGCCAATCCTATTAATATTCTGTTCGTATTCTGTGTCAGCTCTCTAAGGCTTGAAGCACAGCCTACAGTTTCTAAAAAAAAACAAAAAACCTCTCAAATAGGAATTCAAAGGCCTATTGAAAGATTCTATTGACACTTGCCGCCATATTGGGTCTCTCTGTCTATTGCTTCAACAGTTGTCCTCCACTTTCAATATTTATCCACATTTGCCTCAAGATTTGTGATTTAGTCTGTGGTATTTTACATAGAAACACTTTTTCCAAGTAAATTCTAAAAAATGATTGAAACTTCTTGTGTTTACAAGGCTAGACTGATCCTGTTTTGTGTATTCCTAATGTAAAAAGTCTAGCTGACATCTAGGGATAGGATGATATTAAAATTTACCATTTTCACCATTATATTGACCAGAATAATTGCGATTAACGATATTATCACGATAATTATTAAACAAAGATTTACAGTTTTTAAAAAAGTCACTAAAACATCAATTACGATACAATTTGCAGGTGTCTGAGCAATCACCTTTATTGTTTTTTGCTGCAGTTGAAATGAACAATGAACGAATAATAAATGTGTCAATTATATAACTCTTGACTATTAAAAAAACATGAATCAACCTGAGAAAGCCCCAGAAAAAGGATATGATATAGCATATGCTGGCATCACAGCCATCAGCTGTGCAAAATGCTATTCAGCTAACGCTAACCTAGCGATAGCAAAGTCGACACAAACATGTACCATTATCCATACAAATCCAAACTGACACAAATTGCATTCAATAGTTTATTTCACACGATATGTTACTTACGATGGTTATTTTCGGCTCAAGTTTGTCAAACAATGCAGAATGATTGTCTCGCAAATCTGCATGCAAGTTACTCATATTTGCCCTCGAAGCCGCAACTTTTTTGTCAGGCTCTGCAGATTGGTTAGCTCATGGCCTTGTTGTTCTTCTTTTTCAAAGCCATAATAATTCCGCACATCAGTCTTCACTTGAATGGAGGATATAGATGTGGCATCACCTGGATCCAGATCCACTGCCTGCCCACTAGCCATGACGGTGACTGAGGTGAAGAACCATCCCCAATTCAGAAAAGGCACAGAAGCTAACAAGTTTCATTGCTATGATAGAGGGTTCCCTTTTTGATCGCGATTGGCGATATTATCATATATTGTCCCATCCCTACTGACATATCTTAAGTCTTAGTTTTTGTTTACTTAAATAGATTAAAGGCGCACAATCAACTTGCTTAATAGCACAGTAAACCAAAACTGTTTTTTTACAGTGACAAAACTATAGCTGCTGAAACCTGAGACAAATTACACACTCAGTTATTTGGATGATTCTAATAGGATCAGCCATATATGTTTTTTAACTATGTAATAGTGAGTAAACATTACAAAAAATACTAAAAATGTAAACAGATAATCTCTTTTACCTAATTGTAAATAGATGATCTCCTTTACCTAACCTTTAATCCAAGATTTCTGGATTTGAATTAAAGACATCAAATTATCCAAACAAAAAACAGTGGATAAAATAAGCTCTAAATTGGGCAAACTCATAAACTGAAGAGCTGTCCAAGTACCATCTGAAGGATGTACCACAGTTTGAGAAACACTGGCCTAATTGTTTAGCTGCAGGTTGGTGTTATGGGTGCGTTATAGTTGTGATGATGCATTGCTTCATGGTGCTAAGTTGATTCCATCTCCGGCTTCTGTTCCTGACAGGGATCTAAGCTCTGTGTCCTCTCCTATCTGTATTACTGTCTGCTCAGCCTAGCCCAGGATCTGCAGCTTTGTACTGCACATATCACAGTGTATCGTGTGTCAACCAATAGTGGATCTGTATAAGATATTGTGATGTGATGATCATTTCATAAAGGCTAATTTCTAAATCTCACAGTAGCACATTTTCATAGTACTATATTTTTGACAGTAGGGAAAACTTCAATCATTGTTAATCATAATAATGGCTTTTGTACTGTGCATTTCAAGATATCATTCACTCATGCACACACCACGTTCATCTGAGGCAAGGAGAAGTGTCTTGCCTAAGGACACAAGGACAGCATGCAGTGGTCCAAACACAAATTTATTCTCTGGCCTTTAGGCTGGTGGACAAGTGCTCTTACCTCTGAGTCCGTATGGCACTAACTATCTTTGTTAGTTTTTTTTTTTTCTTTTGCTGTAGATTAAATCATAGAACATTTAAGTTCTTATTGTACATATTGTTCCACACCTTGTTAACACCTATATCAAGTCCTAAATCACAAATCCTAGTTCAATTCTATGCCCCGTCATCGTTCATTTATGCCCTGCTGGTTCTCATGGTCTTAAATAATTCACAGCTCCACTGACCCACTTCCCTAAAATACACACTAGAACACATCAACTATATCTTATCTGCACGGGGCTTGGTGCTGTAAACCATGGTACTCATTTAGCAGCAGTAAACTATGATTGGAGTTACTGCTGTAAAAATGATAAATGCTGTGTCTCCCACTACAATACCTCAGAATGTACAACCTCTGATAATAATTAATTGGTTTGTGTGTCTGTTGCTACTTTACTTCTAACCATATTGTAATTGTTTTCCCTTCTCATTAAAATGTACAAAATAAAAAAAAAAAAAGATCCACGGGTGTCATGGATTATAACTATATAGCAAGCATCATATTTTGTATATGTTGTTAATTGCTAAAATGTTATGTTATGTTAAAAAGTATGAAAAATTGTGTTGATCTGTTTAGTATTTGGCATCAGTTTCATTCTGTTTAATTAGGCGTATTGAGATTCTGAGACTAATCTATGGTTTAAGTCTGCATAACTAATCAGAAGCCTAATCATGCAGACCTACACATAACAGAATAAAGCAGCTCATTGTATTTCTGGCAGATTTTTTGAATTTCTTAGGTCAGGGTTATGAAGCATATCTAAACTTAAGGTGGTAAATACATTTTGAACAGGTTTTGGATGAATACTGACATTTGTTTTGGGCTAAGCGTATTAAGGAAAACTGAGGATTATACATGAGGAAATGGGTTGGTTTAATACCACAATAAGCTGCACAACGGTCCATGTTGTGAGTGAAAATATTAGCCTGTGACACAAAGCCGAGAGGGGTTAAGAGAAAATTGACCCCTATTTACCTGAGTTGTATGATCTTCCCCCATTTATGAGAATTACGGTACAGTTAATTCGTCATTCTTTGATTGTGTTATGATGGCGATCAGGAGGGGAGTGACATTTTCAAACGTGACTTGTAGTGGATAGGCTTGTAATTTTAAACACTATTTGAGTATTTGGCATTTGAGTGTGACACGCCTTTGGTGCAAAATTCAAAAATGATGTTGAAAAACAAATCAGCAACGATTGTAAGGAAGCTTTTTCACAAAAAATTACATAATCTTTTAATTTTAGATATTTTAACATGCCCTGAGATGTGACTTTTCCTGACACCCTGCTGGCCATTCACTAATAATTTCACATGTAATAGAAAATCAAATACATTTCTAAATATGTCTGTAGTGCTATAGCTTAATAATTATGTAACTGTCCCATCGTAAAGAATAACACTTTAACAATTAGAATAGTATTTTTCTCTTAAAATACTGCTGTCACACTACAGAATATCGACCTAGCATATGTTCATGTTCATGTTTTTCAGAAAAGTTGGATTTTACAAAAATAAGAATATGAAAATTGCCAGGAGCAATTTGGTTTTACATGTTAAGTAAAAATAGAGAATACATTTGTTGATTTGTTTCTGTGCTGGCCTCTAAAATTAGTTTACGTATTTAAACTACGTGACTATTTGAGTAAGTAAGTGTTGATTGAATTGAAATTGAAAGACTCTGTTAGCTCATCAAGATGTCCACTCGGTGAACTGTAGTATTAAGCATTTGATCCTTATCTTTGCTCTGCTTTGGCACACCTCGGTCACAGGACTGGCTAATATCCAGAAGAGGACAAATTGCTGTGTTACATAAGGAGTATGGCCCCTCTGCCTCTCTCTGGGGAGGAAGTGTGATGCGATCGCTGGACCATTAGACTCCTGTTTTGAGTTCAAATGCCGGTGCTTGCTTTGCCAACATGTAGAAAGTTCGTATCTTGATTTTTTGGAGCCTGTCTGATAAGAAACCTGTTGTGGAGACATCAATGGCAGGGATCAGTGAGAAGTCAAGAATAAATGTGGTAGGGTGACTTTAAAGGTGCAATATGAAACTATTTGTGTGGTGAATATGTCTCCATGGATATGCTACCGCCTCGCCTAGAATATTCCACAGTATGACATTGCATTTATCTATCTACATGGAGACTACAGGTGAAGTTACCAACCCAAGTTACCCAAAGTCAGATCGAGAGGTGACCCCAGTCAAAGTAAGACTGTATGTTTTCCTAAGAATTTTTTAACAATAAAAATGTGATTGAAGAAATGCAAGATAGCGAAGTTTAAGGCCATGCTGTAGAATATTCTAGGCAAACAGAGAGACAAGCAGACGGCAGACCACCAGCAACGTTACATAGGGCACCTTAACATGTATGAGTAGGTTTCTTTAATTGTCTTTATAGAATAAGACAAAAGGATTCATAATGACCTGATATTATGTTGGCCAGGTGGTTAGAAGTTTCACTCCCAGCAAAAAGGTTGAAGGTTCAATTCCCAGTTTGGCCTTTCTGTGTGCCATTTCTCTCAAGTACATGAGAGAAACAAGTGATGACTAAATGAATAGAGTCCCATAAAGCACCTTTCATCAAGCCAACACGCAGCAGTGCTAACCTATTGACTTTATTCTGCCCCACCCATTTGCAATAAATGCTACTAAACCATACTTTCTTTGTGGTGGAAAAGTTTTCGCCGCTAAAATATGATATGAAGTAGATTGATTGGTGTCAAAAGTTCAATGCAATGTTTAATGCTGTTAAGATCAGCAGCCCCATGCAAAATAATACAACCTGAATAGCAACAGCAGCGCCCACAGCAACATCCGGAATAAGGTGAACAGGGAAACTCAGTGGTCACTATGGACTGTACAAGGAAGAGAATTACCCCAAGGACATCAAAGCAGGGACGGGAACATGCGGAAAAACATGCATCCCACCAAGAGTAAGATAGCTTAGTAATTAGTGGTAGTGATCATTATCTCCACAACAAAATAAAAAACGGTAATCACACAAAGACTGCCTGGTTATGTAACTTTAAATAAACATAGCTCTTGCATAGGGTGATAAGACATCCCTATTTACCCCGGACAGTCCCAGTACAAGGAATGTCCCGAGTTTTCAAGATATTTGTCATTGCTCATGTGAAATAAGATGCTCGTATAATCGTTAGCACATTTGCATGAATAAGTATCTGTCTGCAAGAAAAGTTGGAGGTGTTATACTTACCGTGAGGAGTGTAGGCTAACAGATCTAGCATTTACTTACTGTCTCTTAAGCCTTCCTCCCACTCATTTCCAGCCCTGACCCATGACTCTACACTGTCCTGTTAGCTAAATTCACCATGAATCTGATGTTCCGTGTTGGAGAACGCAAGCATGGGGCCTGGAGGCAAACTACTGCACTTGCTTCACTGCACAAGCATCGTAGCATCTTAAGCTATAACATTAGCACATTCAACCAATAGAGATGTACATTATTAAAAAAGCTGCATATTGAAGCCTATATAAAAGAAATGTCCAAGTTTAAAGATGAGAGCAGAAATAGAATTTAGTGCTAGGCTAAAAGCAGTAGCGGACATTCCATAAGTGATGTAATCAAATATTTCCTTGGCTAAAAAAGTAGTCCTCTTGACGTATTTTAACCACTGCTGAAAGTGAATATGACATTTTACTGCCTGTTGTGAGTGATGTTGGACATTTATAATTCAATAAAAATACTTTCTTAGACTTATTAATCAGGCATTAAATATAACTTACACAGATTGTTAATGGTTGCTAATTCTCACATCAGATTATGTTTTCATTTCTGGACTAAAGTGCTTTAATTTTTATGACTGTTTGTTGTTCATGCATTTTTCTGACCACTATCTCACCTAAAAGTAAGAACATTGTGTTCTAAGAGCGATTATATTGTTATCATACATGTACATGTAGACAGTCTGGAGAGGCCCCTCCCTGAGCTGCATCAGATATTGTGAGGTCCATCTATGTACATGTACAAAATGGTTATACATTTATTTTCAAATGTTGGACACAATCAAAACTATTATTTAAAGCCACTACACACAATAAAACAATAAAACTCACTCATAAACCACTGTGTTATTTTGACGCACATGATGTGTCCCGTTTTAATGCGCTGTTAAATCTTTTGAGCAGGAGCACCAGTGCCAAATGTCCCCAGCGACTGTCTGTTTACCTTCATTAAACCGCTCGCTGATGCATAAAATCTGCTTCACTGCTTCTTCAGTTCCTTGTGGAAACCTATAGCAATTTAGGACATGCTTACTCCATGGTAAAAATGTGTTGTTCCCATTAGAGTTTTGACTGGAATGATATTTTTCCATCTGTAATTGCGCAGTTGGCTGAAGTTAGCATGAGCAGGTTCTAACATATGTTAAAAACAAAAAAACAAAGGACTTTGCTATTTCATATTATACAGCTCAATGTTGTATTGCCTAACACTGAATGTATTGTGTGTGAGTGAGTGAGTGATTGGCGGTGGTCAAAGGGCCGCTGGTGCAGTCTCCTTGAAAGTGTCTTGAAAGTCTATACAAATCCAGTGCATTATTATTATTATTACATAGTAGTGCTGGAAAACCTCAATTTTCTTTCATTAATGTGTATGATCAAATGACCCAACTTCCCCAAAGCATCTGTAGTTGTGCCATTTGTCACATTTGTCATTACAAACATCTTAAAGCTTGGACACATCTCTTTGAACTTTATGTTGTAGTTGTCTGTAGAGCCACCTGTCGTACAATATGCCGCAGCCATGTAGTCTGAAAATGATAAGAGGCACTTGTGTTGTCCTTTATCATCTCATCACCCCCTGTAGTGTGCGGCACATTTCCTTTGCTCTTTAAGGTTTCTGTTTGTTGAAGTTATTTAGACTGTCCTGCTCTATCGCCAGAGGAATCTGTCTGTGCATTGATAAGTAGAGAAAGAGTTTCCTTCCTTGTTTGTACCATATGGCGCCAGACATGCTCTCATATAGTTGTTGTGATGTTTTGTCCTCACAATTGTTGGGACATATATTATATCATACAGTATATCTGATTCACAACATTTTTTTAAATTACCATGGTAAAACAATACACATTTGTCAAAAAAAAAAAAAAAAATACAACAATTGCAGTTGTTTGTACCACCTTCACTGAATAAATATTTTATCCATAATTTTATTTCAATGTTAATGAACAATTTTCTAATGAAATAATTCTATAAAAATGTCCTTACATAACATCAAATAGTTTACATCCATGTTTACAGCATCTAAGCCAACCATCTTGGTTTGATCTGATCTTGCTGTGGGCCCATGTCTTGATTCTATGCTCCTCATATGATATTGTATAAGACATTTACAAACCATGCATATAAATGCAGTGGTATGTACATATAGCTCATTTATATATAATAATATATGAACTTTAGCTGGCCTGGTAAAGTAACTGTTTGATAACATTTTGGTCAGCTGTTTCTGAATGTGCTGCTGTCATTACAGTATCTTAATATTGAGCCATTTAGAGGGAAGTGTGAGAAATCCTGAACAAAACTGTAGGCCACAATGAGATAGATAAGAAATGATTACATCTTTGTGGTAACATAACTGTTACATTGAAGTCTCTGTTCCTTTAACAAGTGGTGACCAACATTGCTTTTATTGACATATGAGAAATAATAGAAATCAGTTTAATGTTTAACAGTAATTTAATATCAAGCTAATCATTTTATTGTAGATAAACGTAATCAGTGTGGGCCATAGGTGAGGCCAAACAAGACCTTTAATATCTAACCTTAATCAAACATACCCACCTTTCCAGCTAATAGTGCCCGTTACACTATAGCCCAATCACAGATGGCTGTCACCTCTCCATTAAAACACTGTCAGTGAGTTGTCTGCTACCACCAGCCTCAAAAGCCTTACTTCCAACAGGTGGTAACGTGTGATACATGAGCCCCCTCTACTCCATGAGAAATCCAATTCCCCTGGGTAATGTTAGCTAGCATTCCAGCCAAGCAGCAAGAGAGCATGGACGCACAAATACAAGCCCCGGCTTCTGTTAGACTGTATAACTATGTCTCCAGGATATGCGAGAACTTCATATTTATTTTTCAAATTCATGAAATAATGGCAATTAATCAATATATACGACTGAAACTTATCAAAATATGGTTTTGATGGTTCATGCAAAGGGAATGAGAGAGAGAATGTTATAATTGTTATTTTTTGTTTGTTTTTATTTTGGTGCAGCACAGTATAGTGTATGGATTTTAGCTATAGCTCATGTATGCTGGACACTGCCGGATTGATTCTCAACATTGACAAGTTACTGAGTGTTATGCCCCACTCTTTACTCCCTTTATGGAGAATAATTAGTGGCAGAAGTACTCAGTTTTACTTTTACTCTTTAGTAAAAATACACATATAGGAGCATAAAGTAAAAGTATCACAGAAACTCTACTATAGTAAAAATATTGATGTGCCCATTAAAAATAAAAGTACTCCACATATATTTTGAGAGCTATGAAGTCAAATATTGTAGCCTGGATAAAGACGTTGGCTCAAAGCCAAGTCTTCAGCTCAGAATCTTTAGGTAAGATGTCGCCATGAACATGAATCAAATGAATTAAGCAGGTATCATCTTTCTCTGTATTTTACTGTGGATAGTTTTAGTGAAGTAAAAACTATCCACAGTAAAATACAGATAAAGATGATTGATTGAGATATCTAAAGAAGTACAATACTTTTACTTTTACTACTCTGTTGCTAATCCATGTACATCAGTGAGAAGGTATGTGGACATTCAGGCTGTACCAAAATGTCATGGGGCACTGTATGGATAAAATCAGCTAGTTGTCGGGGAGATTAGTGCCCCCTTAAGCCCCTGTGGATAGGTGACTGACTGTTTGTGTTTATTCAAGCGAAAGTTCCTGTGTTTCAAAAAGAAAGTTGTGTGTGAGAAAAAGCTAAAGCGACAAAGGGCACAAGCAGAAGTCGAAATGAGCAATCAGTTGAACAAAGAAAAGCCTGGGACTGGTCAGGTCTGGCACACTGTCACTGAGCAAACTGCCAGTGCGATAGGCCCATTCAATAGAGCCATTCTTCTTATCAGCCGGGCCAGTGGAACGCTCCTGTAGGTGACCTAGATAAAGAGCGGGCGTAACAAGATGGCGGCAGGGCGGCATCTAATTGGTAAAAGCCCCCTCGCTATCACCAAACTCCCTGCTATTATCAGTAGAAAAACTAGCATGTTTGCACACAGATATGTATGTAACAAGATAGTAGCAAGCAGAGAGCTAAATATAGAGCAGGATCGATGCTACATTATGTCATATACAGTAACAGCATATTATTATATGCGGTTTGTTATTATCCGATTTGGTACTGTTTACCAACCTGCACATGCCCAGATACTTTTGTACAATTAAGCACTGAAGTTGCTATACTAGCTGTACTTTCGACAAATCAGATTTTTGAGATTAATTCCATCAAATTTACTCTTGGGATAACCTATAAAGGGCATGAAAATTATGTATTTAATCTATTAATAAATGTTAGAACACAGAATAATTTTGTTTTGCTTAGCAATACTTGTGACTACAGCAGACAGAACACATAATACACATGTTTAAAATAGTTAAACAAGTGAAATTAAAAAGGACCGGGTGCCAAATTGGCCAATGACATGGTTTCTCTGCTGTTGTTCACCTGTTGTTATAGTGCCCCCACTAAAACCATTTAGCTGTTGCTCTACTAAGCTAACATGCAGGAAATATTGACCAACATTTTTACACATTTGCTAATCTTCGCGGAATCATATAGCCTACATTTCTTCATGTCAGCAAACAAAAAGGATGGAGGTTAGAGATAATTTAATTACTGATAGGGTGTCATTTGAGGTGTTTTCATCTTTATATGTTGCATATGTTTCCTTTAAAATGGAAACATATGCAACATCACCCTCCACACTCTCCTTAGTCATATACAAACCTCCAACACTGTCTAAGTTTTATTGATGATTTTACTGAGATGCTTTCAGTCGTATGCGCGAACTTTGATAGTTTATTTATTATAGGTGATGTCACTTTGATCTGGAACCTTCCCAAGAGCTTAGAATTCTGTGGTTATCAAGCCTCTCCTAAAGAAGGGCAATCTTAATGCCACAGTACTACACAATTACTGACCCATCTCAAATCTGCCATTTTTAGGCAATGTCGTTCCAACAACTTATTAACTTTCTCTAAATGAACAACAATGATGTTTTCCAGAGACTGCAACTGCTCCTATCATGATGACAAATGGCATCCGCCTGAACACTGATGCAGGCAAAGACTTGATCCTGTTAGATCTGGGATCCTCTTAAAGAGACTAGAGGACTGGGTGGGCATCTCTGGTACTGCACTAAACTGGTTCTAGTCCTAGAAGACAGGGAGTACTCAGGGAGTAGTAGTTGAAATTTGCAAATAGGTCTCAGATAAAATGTCCCTGACCTGTGGGGTGCCCCAGGGGTCAAATCTGGGCCCCCTGTTGTTCAATTTCTACATGCTGCCATTAGGCCAGTTAATATGCAGTCCCAATAATGTGTCCTACCATAACTATGCAGATGATACTCAGATCTATCACTGGCAGCAGGTGAATATGACCCAGTGGATTCACTCTGCCACTGCATCCAACAGATCATTGTGTGGATGCAAAACAACTTTCTCCAGATAAACTCAGACAAGACTGAAGTCATAGTCTCATATAAACAAAGAGGTGGAGAGACTGGAGGTGTCAGCAGTCACCTCCAGTCTCTCTCTAAAAACCTTCTATCTCTAAAAACCTTCTCTCTCTAAAACCTTCAAATCAAGCAAGAAATCTAGGTTGTAATAATGGACTCAGATTTGAACTTTAACAAATCAAATCAATAACATCTGCAGCTCACTGGCACAACCAGAACGCTGCTGCTCAGGTCCTGACTAGAACCAGGAAGTACTAGCACTTAATTCCTTTGCTCAGGTCTCCTCACTGGCTCCTGTGGTTCAAAGAATAGACTTTAAAGCAGCTCTGCTTATGAACAAGTCTCTCCATTGCCTAGCACCAAAGTACATCTCCCACATGTTAGTGCCATATGAACCATCTTGCACTCTCAGGACTTCAGGGACCGGCCTCCTGCTGGTACTCAGAATCAGGACTAAACATGGAGAATCAGCATTTCAGTTTTATGCAGCTAAATCCTGGAACAGTCTTCCTGAAGATGTGAGACAGGCCTCTACTTTGACAATGTTTAAATCCAGGCTTAAAACAGTTCTGTTTAGTTGTGCATATGACTGAAAGGTTTTTATTCTGCACTCTTCTCTTTTAATGTTCATTTTATGATGATTACGCGTGATTATTTAGTTTTAGATTTTTTTGTATTGAGATTTTAATGTCTTTCTTATTCTGTAAAGCACTTTGAATTACTTTGTGTACGAATTGTGCCATACAAGTAAACTTACCTTGCCTTAGCTTTCCTTATGTAACAACATGCATTTACAGGCATAGGTGCTTCTCATTCAAAAAGTTTTTAAAGTTATATTTTAGTGTTATTGTGCAGCCCCCCCTCAAAGTTCAGTTTATAGTAATTATGGCAATGAATGTTAAATGTTTTGAGGGCTGGTTCAGGCTTGTTATTCACTGATGATTCTCCCTTACCAGAAGTTCAGAATAGGAATCTGAAAAAACCGTTTGCTAATTTGTATGTAATTAAAGACCCATATATATTTTTCATGAATTCTGGATTTGCTAATTGACTGTACTGACCTCTGTCTATTCTTGGGTCTACAGTGGAAGGTGATAGTCTGCGCTCTGTATTAAGAGACTACAGTTCACATGGATTATCTTAAGCCCATTAAAGTGAGAGCTGTGTCAGTTTGTGTGGACAGTGGAGTAGAGTAAAGCAGCTCACTGATCACGCCTCCTCTCTGATTGGCATCTGCGTTGACTCTGGGTCAAAAACGTTCTATTTTACAAAACACTATCAGACATTATACTAGATCTCTGTATATATACTTTAAACCATTATAATTATTTGGCTTTAATGTATAAGGTCCAAGGTCATGTTGAGAGAGATAATTCGACCAGACAGCTGTGTTTGTTCCCTTTCCCCCATGAGAAATGAAACAGAGTGCTCTGTGATTACATTACTGCTATATTAATGTGTATTCTACAGTATGTTGTTATTTAATATCTTTGAATCTTTGAATGTCATCGTTAGGGATTAGTACAGCCGTGGCGCTTGATGCGAATATCCTGCTGTCTCAGTGTCAGTACATACAAAGAACATTAGATCGGATTGTGTTGATATTTATGTGATATCAGGTCTAATCTTTAGAGGAAACGTAGGCTTGTTATTAAAATCACCATTACCTTTAAACCAATACTGGTAGCCTGTCAAAATTAACCAACAGTGTAAGTATAGATATTACATATTGTATATCAGTGATGTTTTGTGACACTTTTTTCAATGCCTATGCAGATTAGATTAACTTTGATTGCAGAATTTTTCTAAGTAATAATTGAAATCACAATTAAATTTTGATTAATTGCAGAGGTCTACGTGAAATTGGACAGTTGTGACACGGACATCTTAAGCTATAAATGTTTACTCTATAGAAGAAAAATATGACCTGGAGTTCACAGAGGAAATTAACCATTGAGATGTTTACGTGGAGCTGTTCCTGTCGACAGAATGAAAAATGCCTTTGGTAAGAGGAGGTTTCCTGGACATGTGCATATCTAAGAGAATGAACTGTTTGTGTCACCAGATGATTAATCATTGAAGCAACATTCACATCAATTGCTGGAACTACCATTCACAATGTAAAAGACTCAAGAAAGTGGGTGATCTGGGTGATAAAATGAACAACATTTTCTTAAGAGCATGGAGAGGCATTTGTGACACCATTGGATTTGAACTTGAAGCAGAAGTGGACAAATTAGCCTATGCTCAACCACTGAGCCACACAGCACTACATATAAACTACTGTTACCATGGTTGCCCAGGGGCAGATCGCCAAGAATGTGGCTGCACCTTTGGCCTATCTTTCCAAACTAAAGACAAACATCCTAAGAAATCCCTGTAGTGGCAATATGTGCAAGCTATAAATATAAGAGGGGTATAATGCGAAATTGACTTTTTTTTTTTTTTATAGCTTTCTTCCATGTTATAACGCTTGTTCCCATCATTCAAAAACATGATTAAAGTGGCTTTGTATGTCATTCATGTATGTTTGAGTAATCTAACAATCTTTCCCAGGCCCCATTCGAACTGTCCTTGCGGTTAGTAGTACAATTATGTCCAAGACTCAGCCCACAAGCCTACATGCTATCACACGGAAATTTCCCATAAATATACAAAAGCAGGATACAAAGCAAAAGGAGGGGTCATTCAGAACATCAAAAGTGAAACTGAAACATGTTTTTGGCGAACATAGCATTAAAAAGCTAACATGGTGATGTAAATGTGTTATGTGTTAACAATGAATACCCCATAGAAGTGTAATACCCCCACTTTAAATGCAAAAAAATTTAATATTCATTTCACGCAATTATGTCTATAGTCAACACCCTTCCCAACCAGTGTGAGCCTGTCCAATGCAACCGTGACCATTTCAAGGTCTTTGGTGTCCTCCCTCACATGCTGTCCTCTCACATCACAGCCACGGGCATAGCTCCTGTCTGCCTCATATATGTCATATATATGTCCTAGCACGCTTCATTATGCAACCTGCTTCAACAGTGGAGACGGTGGCTATGGTAACAACTGTAAAGAGACTGCAGTATTTTGTGTTTCCATGTTGTACAAAAGCTATCAATACTTTTTATCTGCTAGCAGCTCATGTGAATAGATTAGAGGTATTCACATTGATTCTATATTTGATTTTACCCAGCAGGTCCTTCCTCTCAGCAGCTGTCACAACATTAAAAACATCAGAAGACTTACGGCGCTGTGCTGTTGCGTAGGTGGTAACGCTGCTCACTATAACACACTACCACTTTGCTACATCACAACTTTAGCTACTATCACTATTGGAACAAATAAACATTTTCATGGAACAAATACTTAATTGAATGCTCTGGATAATGAAAGATAACTTTGGTCACATTTAGTGGAACCTGATCTTCCACATTAACGGGTTTTGAGGCATGTACCAGTGCTAGTACTGAATGTATTGGTAATGTACAGTGTATTGATTGTGGCTGGAGTACTCAGACAGATGGGATGTTGTGCCAATTTACAAATGGCTAAAAGGTTTTGATTGTTGGATGGGGTTTAGAGCAGCACTAATCATTAGGTTTGCTCCTTTCAACCACTGAGTTGAAATTGAACATTAGCATTATATGTATTTATTTTTAAAGGTCCATTGTTTAACTTTTTGTTGGAGGGTCTATCATCTGCTTCTCTCCATGGAGATGTTATAGCTTTGCCTCAAATTTATCTATCTCCATGAAGACAAGCAAGTGGCACGAACAGACCAACTTAATGACACTTCTATGGGGTATTAACTGTTAACACATAACATATTTAAATCACCATGTTACCTTTCATTGTGTTGAAAATGCTATATTCACAGAAAACAACATATTAACTTGTTTTATAAGTTTCACTTCACTAGACTCCTTCCTTTGCTCCCCGTGCAAAGTCACTCCTCCTTCACAGCACTATCACAACACAATCAGTGTGCATCCTGCTAATGTAACTACTGCAACTTACATCAAGTTTGTCAAATTTGCTTTGTACAGTTTTGTGTCATACTTTTGTATATTTATAGAGAACTGTCAAATGGGAGCATGGATGACATAGGCTTGTGGGCTGAGCATTGGACATAATTTTAGAGCTAACTGTAAGAAGGGTTCACGTAGGGCCCAGGAATAGATTGCAAAATTACTCAAACATGCATGTGTAGCAGTGCAGTGGCTGACAGTCTGTCAAATGCTCCTGTCCACTTTGGGTCATGGCCCACTGGGTCGTTGCACCTGTGGTAGGTGTAGTTTGTTCTGCTGCCCTCTCTGGTTCCAGATTAACAATGTAGGGTATGCTAATCTCATTTCATTTTATAGGTGATCACTCTTAACTTATTGTTCCTGTTTTGTGGCATTCTTCTGACTGTTAATGTGTCAAAAAGGTGCAGAACCCTGAACCTGGCTGTAATATGGAAATGTATGATGTGAACATTTACCTCATGCTTAGTTAATTATATATATTTTTCTGGTCTATGCCCAGTAGTATTGTTAGTTTTATTTTTTTTATTTGGCATTTTATTTAGTTAGTCACCCACTCCATATGTCACACATAGATAACATCTAAAATCTCTTCTGGCATATTTTTGATAAAGGAACAACATTATAACATAGAAAGCTCAAAAAAAATCTATTTTGCATAATAGCACTTCCTTAAAAGTCACATCTGTTGACCTGCTCACAGTAAGAAAGCATGTTTTATTAGGTATTTAAGTACTTAGCTGTTAAACTACAATCAAATTAATGCGCGATAGATATACTTAATGCCATGGACCTTTCCAGGCAAAGCAATAACATCCTCACGGGGACAAGCAGGTGGCGGATCCTTTCACTAGAAAAGTTGCGTGATGTGCCTGTAAATCAAAGCAATGGCCTGTTTATGGCCTCGACAAAGGAAATAAGCTGACAGTATCACCATTTTGAGGAGATGGCATAAACAAAACATTCTGATAATGTGTGCCATCAAAGCTTTGCTAACTGTACAGCACTGGCACTAATGTTATCAACACTTGTAATACTACATCAAAACACAGCTATGGTTTACTCTAGAGGAAACAGCAACAGCTATACTATAAATGAATTTGCGGTAGATTTCTGCCCGTCAATAACTCAGTCATTTAAGAACCGTCCATGAATCATTAGGCCTTTCCCATTTATTCTGAATTTGATCTGGTAGTAACAGTAACAGGAATAGATAGCAATGCTGTCTCGACTTACTGTGAAGCATTTATGAAAGATGTGAGAAGTGATCGCATGTGTGAGTGAAACGCAACTGCAGCTTCTAATCGGGATCTAGGAGTTACTGCCATTTTCAATTAAGCTCTGAATTGGACATGAGGGTTTTTTTGTTGTTGATTTTTTATATGTCAGATTTGGGTAATGGTGACCCCACTGAATGAACTTTTGGTGACCTGCCTTAGTGGGTGTTTGCACATGAACGTAAACATTGTGACTGTACTATGTTGCAAAGTCCACAAAATCATTTAGCGAGCGTTTCTAACATGTTGCATGTAGTGTAGAAATAAGGAATGGGAACACTAAGAATAACTAAGTATGAAAAAAAAAATCTTGCATTAATTATTAGAAATCAAATCATTAAATAAAATCTTATTTATATAATTTTAAATCTATACATACCATTTTAATTTATATAATTCTTTGTATAGTTTTTGACAGTCTCTTTTACAGTATTAGCTCTACTTTTCCCAACAGAGATCTAATATTGGACTTTATTCAACATATTACTCTTATTTCTAGTTTACTGAGCTACTACGTGATTCTGATGACTTACCAAAAACATAAAATGAAGACACAAAAGATGAGGTATTTTTTCATAAAATATATTTATTACTACTAAAAAGTCCACAACAACACAACACATTGTGCTGGACGAGTTCAAAAAGTGACTGGCATAAGGCGTTTCCATAATCCATTTGAGTTCATTACAATCGTAACGTAAATACATACTGCAATTTTGAACCACTTGCATTTTTGCTGAGGTGCTGACAGAGACTCTTTACAATGCGGACACACTTTGTTAACGATTCCCAAGGGACTTATCTGTTGGCAGGTTTCTCTTCCTTGGCTATATATTCTAGCTGTTTTTTTGCCGACCAATCTATGGCATAGCTCACCAGACGCTTGCAGTTTAAAGCATCAACACATGCTGGATTTGTAAAAATATTAAAATGCAGTTTCATTCATGTATAGTATCAAAATTATTCATTTTTGTGCAGAATGACTTAAGATTTAACTTTGCAGGCCTGGCTAAATGCACACCACAAAATGCATTCATCTCATAATAATTGGTTCATAGCTGTAATTTCAATTGCTAGCATGATAGATAAAAAAAAAAAAAAAAACAATTCATTATGGTATTTAAATGAATCCATTGCATGACGGAATATAGCCAAGCTGTGCATCAGATTAAAAAAAAAAAAAAAAACCCCAAATACATAATCCACCTACACATGCATTTTAAACAATTGAAACAAAAAGCAATCACTGTCCTGGTGAATGCAGCTAGCACGAGCCACTGTCCCTATGAACTCTGTGAATCAATAAGCAGGTCAGTGCCTATACTAGTGTGTGCTCTTACAGTGATGTTATGTGTAAAAGCCAGAGGGGGATTTCGGACTCATTTGGTGGTGATGGGGGTGGTCCAGAACATTTTCCTAAGCCGCTGTCACCACATTGGACAGATTACGTTCAGAGTGGAAGGGGCGACGGGAGGACGGAGGACTTTGTATCTGTACCCTGCACTTCACAGATGGTCCCACTGTGGTCCCATCCCTCCGCACCAGGCAGCTTGCTTGTGCTTTTTGCTCCAAGCTAGCTCACGACTAAGCACCATTTAAAATAACACACGACTGTTTTCTTGGTTTAAAATATAAGGAACGACAAGCCCTTTTTTTATGGCTGAAGAGATTGGCACAAAATTGTATAATCCAAGGATGGCAGATGTTATATCAATTCTTTAAAGGAGAAGTACCATTTTTTTAGCAGTTGGTGTTACAACTTAACGTAACAGATTCTTTTGAGTACATTGTTCCCAAAACAAAAATATTGAAAGAAATCAAACTTTATCAACAAACCTAAGCTACTTAGCTAACAAATGCTATATGGCTAAAGCATACAGTTTATCTGCAAGCTAGCATTTTCTGGTTGTTTGATAGCATGTACTCTTTAATGCCCGCTTTGCAATAGTATCATTAGGCTGTATTACCAAACCGCCATTTGGTAATAGATATTACCAGTGCTAGTGCTAGCTTAAGTTTGTCTGATTTGATATGGACAATGTAACAGCCCAATATTAAGTTTTCTCCTTTTGGTTGGATAAAATGTGATACTCCTCCTCATTAATTAATCTCAGTGCAAGAAGTGGACGGGTGAGATGTGTGCTCACTGCAACTGTCAAAGGGCAAAGGGGGAAGGGTGAGGGCACTGGGGCAGAATGGGGGTCGGGATGGGGGAGGTGCTGGGGCATTACTGGAAGGAGGCGCGAACGGGGCGCCCCTTGAGCGGCTGAGGGGGCCTGTAGTTGTCCACCATGCAGCACTCGGCCTCACCTTCCGGCGTGAAGAGCAGGCTGCGGAATTGGGACATCTGCGAAAACACAAGAGGGTCAGAATGACTCCCGTGTCACTCACCAAAAACAACACAGGGCTGTTAGGGGCTAATCAGTATATCAAAAGTGTGCATGTGTATAGACCATTATTGACTACTAACACTTTATATTTGTTAATATTCAGATAAGAAATTATAATCAGAATCAAAAATAAAATTAGGCCATTGTTTTGTCATGAATTAATGAATGAATAAATAAATAAATAAATAGTGAACAATCATAACATCGTGATATGGCTAATAACACCCCATTTAATTATATTAGAATCTCCTGTTTCAACATTGTTCTTTCAATGTGCAATGTGCAGAAAAGTTTATTGTATTTATTGTTTTATATATTTATTATATTTATATTGTTTTATGTCATGACTTTTATTACTTGCTTATCGTCTTTTACAATCAGCATAAAAGTTAAGATGACTGTAACACCTCCAGTGAGATCATGAGTGGGTAGTGATAAAGTAAAATAGATACAGATAACCACCACAATTTTGATAATGCAAATTCCATCTTAAACCTATGTCTGGTCTGAATGTGGTAAATTGGATTACACTGCACTTTGCAAGGGAAATTAACCAATGTGGATGTCATAAGTATATAATCTGTACTTGGATTATTGCTCATTGAAAGTACACTTCATCACATACCTAAGTTAATATCATTTTAACTTCCTACACCGTGTTTAGATGTCATTTTTGTGACATTACCGTCCCCCACCACCTTAATGTGTCATACTGTCACTGTATTGCACAAAATTGAGTCTTGTGAGCTTTAAGCCATGGTATAATGTTATTACCTCATCAAAAACATACCTGGAGTTGTGTTTTGTTTCATTCACACATATTTGAGTAACCCTTTATTACTTTGTTACCTTTATTACCCTTGTTCCACCTTGTGATGTTGTTTAGTTGTAGTTTTCAAGCTATCAGCTACATTTTACCCTTTGTTTAGTAAAGATTGGCAATTCTAGAGCTGAAATTATCCAAACTGTTCTAGTGAAGGTGTATGTAGTTTAAAACACAGTGGAGCACTTCCTGCATTACCACATCAGTGTTTTTTCTGAGAGAAGAATTCAGCCTAAATATGCAGGGTTTGTGTGTTAAATCTGTGAATAAAACAAAAAACAACTTCAGATATGTTTGTAATGAGGAAACAACATTATAACATAGATCAGAAAATTGCATAATATGGGCCATTTAAGTAAAAGTTTGTCGCTTATTCAACGGTCTTCACATTTCAGTTGCGAGGATAACCAGACAAGTAATCCATTATTTTGCTGAGCGCATTAGAAGACTGTGCTATTGAAGATAACGGGTAACGTTCCAGTGCAGGTGTAAGCTAAAACCTCAATAGCCCTTGTGAATGGACTTACCTGCTGAGAGCTCACGCTGATTGGTTCCTTGCAGACGATCCAGGTCACACTCTCCAGCAGAGGGGGCGTGGTCAGAGAGCCATCGTACGTCCAGTAGTCCAGAGACCCAGGCAGGAGGATGGTAGGGTCGAAGCCAGGAAAGGAGGTCTGCTTGCCCTAAACAAATGTAAATGGGAGGTGAGATAAGAACATGCAATTGTCTGAAAATGTAGTTCAATACAATGGCACATACTTTGGTTTTGATGGCACCGAAGGAGTCAAGGACTTTCTGGAGGCTGGGGTTGGCATCTCCAGCCTGAAAATAAAGATGATACATTTTTAGGACTTTTGGGTTAAACTTAGTGGAGAAAGTACAGCAGGGAGGAACCTTCAGTAAACAAGCGAATTGTCTTGCATATGTGTAGAAGAAAATACGGAATTTTACTATAATTATTGACATTTTGAACATATGAATTTTTTGTATAAATGCATCCTGGTACCCTCACCCTGAGCAACTTCAGATGAATACTAGATTTTTTGATACAATTGCGTCTGCATATATCTAACTTCAGACTTGCTGACCTTCAGGAAAACTCCAACCACAGCGAGCCCATCGGGTTTGCTAGCAGCATCCCCAAAGTTTGGGTATTTGGTGTTCCAGTGCACGAGATGGAGCTGGAGGGAAAAAAGTCATATTTTTAGAATGCTATTACGCAATGAGCAAACATTATATCCATGTTGAAATACTGATAAAAGACTCTTACCTCAGCAGGAAACTTGGTCCCAGCCACCGTGTGTTCAGAGCCCTTGTCATCAGAGGCCCCCCAGTGGAAGTGAAACTGCTTCAGCCTGTAGACTCCTGAGATGGGGCCATCGCGAAGAGCTGTAGAATGTAAGCATGATCAGTCATTACTCTAAAGAAGGTAGGGCTGCAGCCACAGGCTAAAAAAAAAAAAAAAAAGAAAGAAAAACACTTTTTTTTTTTTTTTTTAATTGAAGAATTTGTATTTTTATTTAATTCAATTTGACACCTAAAGACATTTTAATTTGTTATCAAAAGCTAATTATTAAGGTTAAAAAAATATATTTTTATAACAAGAACAATACAAAAAAAATAATTTCTGTATCTAAAATCTTAACTCTGATCTAAACCACATGCTTTTACTGACAGTGGACTGGCTGTAAAAAGACCCATGCTGGTCACTGACGATTAGAAATGAACTGTGATTATTAAAAATTGATGCCTTGTTTAAGACTGTTGCTAAAAGGGTTTATACACTTGTAAAATCATCATCTACTGGTTTCCAATCCACTTATTAGCAATTGTCAAGTCACATAACTAATGCAAGATAGGTGGTGATAAGACTTCTACACTTGCACAAACACTCATTCATATCTGATGGACGTTGTGTAATC
Source organism: Periophthalmus modestus (assembly GCA_019594935.1). Taxonomy (NCBI): domain Eukaryota; kingdom Metazoa; phylum Chordata; class Actinopteri; order Gobiiformes; family Gobiidae; genus Periophthalmus; species Periophthalmus modestus. The sequence continues at coordinate 3,382,230 of JAIEZT010000021.1, forward strand.
ACTACAGACACTCAAGCTGATGTCCCCGTATTATTAACCAAGTTCAAAGCAACTGCCAGCCTTACACAACCTAGCTACCTGTTTAAGAAGAAAGCCTGGTTGCAGATATGTGTATTGTTGGTGCATAAGGCTCGCTATTGTCATACTGTTTCAGCTGAGAAGTGTGGAAATAGACAACTCATAAATAGAACTAATATAGGATAGCTATGGTGCCATGTATTCCAACACATGATGCATCACATGAGTGATGACAAGACATTAACACACGGCAAGAGCATTATTTTAAAGCCATACACTGAATTAGAAGACAAAGTACTAAGCTGCTTATTTTTTTTTTTACATTGGTTGAAACATAATCCATATTGTGTTGTTACATAACCAGTCTTTTCAATTACCATTTTTAATCTAGATAGAAAAAAAAAAGAAAAAAAAAACACAACTGGGAAGAATTACAGTTTAACGGAACATGAAATCCTTTGTCATATGACCCTAAAGGATTGACATAGCACATTAATAGTTAACCGTGGTTGTGTTCTTTTCATCATAACCTTTTCGTAACCTTCGTTTTCTACTTTTTTGACCCCACGGCTTTGGACATAAAGCATTGTCGTGGGAAAAAATTAGGAGCAGGGACTACATTACCAATTCAATTACAATTGGGGTTCTTTGTGCTCGCCCTCGTCATGGGAACACAGAGTTCCTGCAGTGGAATTCAGTTCATTAAAAATTTAGAGAAAAAAACATTTGAAGATATAAATAATAGCTATATATGCAAAAAAAAAAAAAAAAAACTAAGCTAGGAGGCAAGTAGGACACAATGTATTCTTTGTAACAGCCCATAAATTATGCTGTCTGGATTTTGCTGGTGGTGAAGTGTCTGCAGGTGCTGTCCAATCATGTTCAGTCTCTTTGTGTAGGAAATCCAATTGGAAGTCTTTCAGTGCAAATATGCTAATTGGTACACAAAGAATTCCTCACAATGTGAATCTCCAATGCTTCTTGCAATTAATTATACTGGTATTGTAGTGTAATAAAACAGGTGCAGAAAAAAAGGGACTAACTTGAGCTGTCTGTGTCGTCTGTGAAGGTCACTTGGAGGGAATGTCCGTTGTTGAGGATGTCCATGCAGGTGGAGGGGTCATACTGGATGTTGAGGGGCTTCAGGCTGGGGTCGTAGGATGCCTGTCCGGGCACGATGTCAATGGGAGACTGCCGTGGTCCATTGGCGATCGGAAAGTTGTCGGCCCATTTGTCTGGTCCTGTAATGACAACATCAATACATCATTTTCACACCCTCAGTGGAAATGCAATGAATCGTGCGCGGCGACAATTTAATCCATCCCAGGTTATTATCCTCACCGTTATGTGGCGCGTATCCCCAAGACATGGTTACTGAGTGAGGGTCTATGAGTCAGGAATCCCAATGACGTGCGTGCTCCCTTACGCAAAGGCAGGCAGTGTCCTCCACCTGACAGCTGCAGCACTTATATAGGGTCCCCCCGTCCCGTCCGCGTGCGTGTCTGCGTGCGTGCATGTGGGACTATGGGGCTGGTGCTGTTGGCTGTGCGCACTGGCTGCGCTCTGACAGGGTCGGGGGGAGTTTAGATGAGCTGCACCGCTGCTGCATAGCCCGCCATGGATCAATACGGCTCCTCTTCTCCCACTGCACTAACGCGCTCTCCAGTCATGACACGACGCGGCCCGCAGTAGCGTTTGGAGAGGCTCCGTGGCGAGGATAAGCCCTGACACTGAACTCTCGCGTTGATTTCCCAAGCCGAGTTAATCAGTAGTGAGTGTTTTCATTGAAGGACACGCCAGTCAAAGACAAATGTCAGTCATTATTCACTTGTGAAGGAATGCGTAAAAGATGAAGAGACGCAAAATGAAATAAAACGACAAAAGGAGTCCAAAAGCACCAAATCAGATCCCCACGCCATAATATTGCACAGATGTCCTCAGAAAGATAGAAGACGCTGTCATTCAGAAAACCACCGTGTTCCCTTGGTTACACAGGGGCCAGTGGTGAGAGTCTGCTGACATCTGCTGTTTAGTTATTAACAGCGCAACAATTCTTTCACATTTCATATTATTGATGATTGCCAGTGTATTGTTTTTGCGTATGTATGTATGTATGTATGTATGTATGTATGTATGTATGTATGTATGTATGTATGTATGTATGTATGTATCACATACATATATCACACATACACATATATATCACATCATACATTATATTAGTCCAATATTTTTTCCTGCATGTTCCTCATATACATAAACATAGACTTAAACGTAATAATAATAATAATAATGATAACAATAATAATAATAATAATAATAATACAAAATACATAATACATAATACATAATACATAATACATAATACATAATACATAATAATACATAATATAAGAAGAAAATGGATAAGAATAAATAAATAAAACAATAAAACAGAGAGCACTGTTACAGTGCTGGGATTTCTTTCACAGTACCTGCTGCTGTTGCCCTCTGGTGGCCACAGCTGGGTCACAGAGGTTGGAAACTAGTCGCGCGAGTATGACATCATCCAGAAGGGACGCACGAGTCCTCATTTTCACGTGAGAACATCAACAACCACCTTTAAAGGTAATTATCTCGTTCATCTGGCATTAGCACATAAAGGGTGTACTGCGTAAAGTGAGAAGGTTTAGGTCGTGAAATGTAATTCAGTCTACAATCTTAATAGTGATTCTGTGCATATGTGGCTCTCAAACACGCGTGTGTCTATCAAGCTTCATTACGGTATAACATCCAGTAGATATATTGGATAGAATTTCGGATTATTAAAACCATGGATAAGAATTCAAGGTTGTTTGCGTGAAAAAGAAAATGCTTGGGAAACTGATGACAAATCAATAGGCCTATAACCTAAATTCCATCATGATGGCGCTATTTACAGGTAAATATATCATGCAAATTTGACTCTTTTAATGTTGTTTCTTCTTGTAGCTCTGTTCCACCTTGCAGTGTTATGATATGTTATGGTAGTTTTCAAGTTAACAGCTGCATTTGACTCTTTTTCATTAGAGATGGTCAATTCCAGAGCTGAAATTATCCAGATGGTTCTAGTGAAGGTTTCAAACACAGTGGAGCACTTCCTGTATTACCACACATGACATCAGTTTTCTGTTTGAGAGAAGAAGACAGTCTAGAACTGCAGGATTTGTGCGTTAAACATGAATGAAACAAAACACAGACTCTTTGTTATATTTGATCATATCTTACAAGATGGTGGTGATGATGATGACAATAAATGATAATGATAATAACAAATGGGATCCGAAATATTAGCTTGCTTCTTGTCTTTTTTGATTAGACAAATTTATTAATGATTTATTATCATTATTATTATTATTATTATTGCTGCTGCAGGAAAGATGGGCAAGAATAAACAAAAAGGAAAAAAACAGCAGAATGTTTTCCAAGTGGCAAACAAACATTTGAAGGTGAAAAACAAAGCCAAACCAGTCAAGACCACATTAAAACACGTAAGTTTTTATCTAGATTGTGAAAGAAATGTATTGTGCATCTCTTGAGTTTTCACTGTTTTTTTGTTGGTTTTTTTTTTTACAGATTAATACATTAAAGAAAGAGAAGGTGGAGAATCTCAATCAGATGTTCACAGAAGTCCAGAGGGATGTGAAAAGTGTGTCAAAATCTGTTGCAGCTGCACCCAAGAAGCAGACTCCGGTAAAATAGAAAGTTGGGAGTTTTTTTTGCAGATTGCTCTAAATAAACCTACATTTATTAATATGACACATTTTTTTCAGGTTGTCAAAGAGGTCCCCAAAGAGGCTGTGAATGTGGACAATGCAGCTCAGCTCTTCTCTCAGTTGTAATGGACCAAACATTAGAGACTATCAAGTGACACTTTTCATCACTGCTTATGCAATTATGGATTTTTCTGTGGTTCAGCGATGAGAGGAAATTGCACGAAAACCACTCAACCGGAAGTAACAACATTATTTCAACTTGTTTTCCTCAATGGCTTTCATATCACAACCTTTTGGAGTATGTCGAGGGCCTCTGGATTCAGTGCAAATCCAAGCACGCAAGTCATATCAACCTAAACAATGCCACTAAGAGAACTACAGTCCTATAAAACTGTCATACTCTGTGTATTTAATGTAACAAAACATATTGAAACTGTTGAGGGGATGTACAGCCTACTGAATTATTTGTGTGGTCACATGGAATTTGCTTATTTCTAATGATTATGCTAATTTCCCTGCATCATGAGGCATGATTAGCCCTAACTCAGAGGTTGTTAATTTTGAAAGGTAGAATACATTGTAATAAGATGATAATGAAACATACTTCCAACAGTGAAATTAGGAATTAGCCCTAAAATGACAGGGGTTATTAACAGCATAACATTTTAATATTGTTTAGCCATGTACCCATGTTTAGTAGTATAAATTATTAACTTGTACGCTCTACTTCTACCAACCCCAAGGGAAAATTTTTTCAGTTATGGACAAACTCCAGAACGATAATGAGGTAATTAAATAGAGCAAACATTGAATTTGAAATTTAATAACTGAAAGATAATTATCTAGTGCAGTGTCCTTAAAAATATATTTCCAAAAGTTTTCAGCTTTAAATGCTGTGTACTGTGATAGAAAGTATTTTTTTGATGGGAATAAAGTAGAGGAGATGAAGTGAAAACAAGTCAGGCTGGGTGCGGGTGACCCCCATTGTGATCCAGATGGGCTCGCAATTGAACAGCACCCTGGTGAGATGGGTACTTCCACACCATACTTGCTGCAGCCAACCACAGAAGATGAAGAACATCACCAGCCAGTCACAAGACACAAGGCAGCAGGAAAATTACATTATTACATTGCATAAGTTAAACTGAAGTTGTTTTTTTTTTGTTTTTTTAAGATTTTGTAATGCAGAAAATAACTACCCCATTGCTTTCTAGTCACATGTCCACAAGATGTCGTCCTAAACACGCTTATCAATATATAAATAAGTTATGAAAGCAACTGAACATTGATTGGACTGAGAAGACAATTAACAGAAAAGTAGTGAGCTGGAACTGGTTGACACGCTGACGCTTAGTTAGAGAGCCTCTGACCTGCTGTCATATCCCGGTGGTGCTGAAACGGACAGCGTCACCTCCGCGCGCGGCTGAGAGCGTTCAGCACTGACGCCCTGGGACAGCTCCTTTATCGTCATTGGACCCGGCGGGACTCGAGGCTACTGAACTTCTATCTCTGGTTTTTCCCTGTTATATATTTACCCTACATAACAACATAACTTTGCAATTTTCATATTAGGTCCAGATTGTTGGGTTTTTTTTGTTTTGTTTTTTTTTTTTATAAACGCAAACTCAAAACGGATACATATTTAAATTTGGTTGCATGTATTGTATTTTTATTATGTGATATTGGCAAATGAGTGTGGTTTAACATATTTATCATCTTATATAAGCAAAATTACACATTGCTGTCCTTTTATTATATAGTTTCTTGCATGTATAATAATAATAATAATAACAATAATAATAAGAATAAAATAGTGCAGACTCGACCCACTTAAATCCTCGCAGCACACATGCACGTTATTGAATTTGCGCAGATAAATTCACGCTCCAATGGGCTAAAGGGCAATGCAGCTCATCTTTGTCACGAGCCCTACTGTGGCACGAGAACGGAAGTTTCTTTTCAAAATAAAAGCCTATGTTAATTGTTTTGTAATTAATGAGGCTTAAGTTAACGAGTAAATTAAAACATGGAGGTGAAGTCACATACAATCAAACGGTAGCTCTCAAAAAGCATTACCCGTACATATATATACTATTTATTTTATGATGAAGTACCGGAAATCCTGAAGTATCTGTCCGGCTTTACTATCGATCATCCCAGAGAGCGATGTGACTCGGCCCGTCCGTGTGCTCCCGTGTCCGTTCCGCTTTTCCCCAGAACCGATGGATGTTGTTGGATGTTAGATCAACACGCGTGTACGCCATTGGGCTCTGGAACATTTCTGCCAGAGCATGATCCGATCCGTCCTCTTCTCTCAGGTAGGAGCGTTTAGCCTCTGCCACCGTCTCTTAGTGATGCTAAACGATGTAGCCTCCTCCTCTCCTCAGCAGCGGCCGCACCTTAGCTCTGCTCTCGGGTGACATCCATCCACTGCCCTGGAAATGGACGGATCTGATTGTTAATGATCCAAGTCATGTGTTGCCATTAATGACAGTGAGTGGTACAGGACTAAGCAAAGTACTTCTCTATTATGGGCTGTTCAATGATTTATCTCAGTTAAAATGTTAAGAGTATTCGACATGTCAGTCTTCCGTGTCTGTGAAATGATAGCAACACTGAACACTAGTCTAGCAGGCTAAATGATGTATGTAATGCATGTTTATAAAGGTCCAATAATTTAATCTCACAGGAATTTGCTGATGAAGTGTCAAAATATGTCTAACTTAGGTTGGTGATTAATTTCCTGTATCAGTGTAGCAAAATAGCCAATAGCAAAATCAATGTTTCCATTAGAGGAAAGCATGCTCCATGTTTATCATAGCCACATACAACTTAAGTATACTATTAAAAACAGATTAAATATATTCAATTTGACATTTTTACTACAAGCTGTTAAAGTAAACCAAATAAGAATCCCTTGTGCAACCACGATTACAGCAGGATCTATGACAAACACTTTATCTACAACTTTCTCCTAAACTTTGGGCTCTTTTGTAATTACTGTATCAAACAAACTAAACACATTAAACAGCTATAGACTAAATTTTGATGTTGGTGTAATGTGCATTATTTAATTCTTGTCCTAGCTATCCTACCTTAGAAAGTGATACATTTTGTAAAACTACATTTTAATTAAAGCATGAACAAAATGAGCTCAAGACTTAATTCATGATGAACAAATTACTTATATAGAATGATTAAAGCTTAATAATTAGTTAATTAATAACTTAACTACTAACCTCTTAATGAGGCAAACTACTGACTGCTACTTATTTCCATTGATTTTGTTGTTTTGTAGAACCTGCACCAGAACTGCTTCCTGAGCCTGGCGTCCATGGCCTCTCCCTCCCGCAGTAGCCAGGCCCAGCAGCGCTCCAAGGATGTGGTTCGGCTCAGCTTCAGTCCGGAGACCTACGCTGTGTCCAACTCCCTACTGCTGGGTCTGTCCCGCTCCACCAGTGACACTGACCTGGTTTCCCCCGATGCCCGCTCCACTCTCACGGCCAGTGCCTCACACTACACCATGGGGCAGTCCCAAGATCTGGTCATATCCTGGGACATTAAAGAGCATGTGGATGCTGGGGATTGGATTGGAATGTACCTCCTTGGTAATAAAGTTTTGTGGTTGTTGTTTTTCTAATTATTCTTTTTGAATAAGGCAAAAACACTGCTCTGTGTGTGTGAGTAGGCCTGTATGGGGTTGGTTGAGTGTGATGATTGGCAGGCGCTACGTAACTTTTCTGGTGGAGACGTTATTTCCTTGTCTGGAATGTTCCACAGTATTACATTATTTTATTCATTATTTATTTTTTATTTTATTATTACATTACATTACGCTACACAGTCACCTGGTTATATCCACAGAGACAGATAAAGTTTAATACTTTTAATACTGTTGAATATTTCAGTCAGAGCAGTAACATCTCCATGGAAACGCAAACGGTGTACCCGCCACCTGAAAAGTAGCATAGTACAACTAATATTATCAAACACTTATTCTCAAATGGGATAAGTAAAATCTTATATTCTTGAACTCATCTTTTTCCAGATGAAACTTCTTCTGAAAACTTCCTGGACTACAAAAGCAGAGGAATCAGCGGTTCCCAAAAGGGTCAGATTGTGTGGAAATTTGACACAAGCATACCCTTCCCTAATGGTAAGTTTAATTATGATTCAATTACAGTCATAATTCTACAATTTTAAACTCAAGAATCACAATGCTTGTACTCATTCAACAACTCAGAGGGTTAATATACTAAAACACTTAGATATAGCCAACTATGGCACAATGTATTAAGCAATTTATTTTTGCATAGCTGGATTTTCGTATACAGCTAAAGCATCATTTGTTTTGACTAACTGAAACTAAAGGAGTTAAATACCCTTATAATAAAGTGACAGTTAAGTTCAGTCCTGTCTGTGCTCTTTAGTTTGTCTAGTGGATAGCTTTTCTTATTCGTGTCCTGTCTGTGTCCACAGCTGAGACTCAGGTGTGCTTCAGATATTACCATGGAGACAGTGGAGCTTTGAGAGCAACCACCCCCAGTGTCACCATCAAGACCAGCACTTCTACAGTATGATTCAATACATTTTAAACTACAAAAATGTCAAGGTGATAAAGGACATGCTTTTAGGGAACGTAGTCAATGTAGTATGCCCATTAAAAACATTAACCTACAATGTTTATTAAGTTGTATTTATGAATGCATGCTCTGAGATACTCTCTTACTGCTGTATTGATTATCTACAAATGATAGTAGAGAACAAACATATTGAGATTGAATGGTAATATACTTTTTTATACATGTTTGGAAAAGACACCGCCATATCTAATAGTTTCAATTGAAGAAGTAGCCATGAGTTAAATCTTATATTTTGATGATTTCTCTGATGTTACTTGTTCATTCTGAATAAGTTTCTCACCTAAATTAATTTGAATAATGAGTCATTGTGATTGCAGGTGTCAAAGACAGTGGTGAGCCCAGAAGTGAACACTGAACAGGGCAGGAGGAGGCTCATCAGCTTCACTCTGTCAGGTAACACTTTATACTTGTCATCATCTGGTCTTATCCGTTTTATAGTCCTCATATTTCAGACTTCAACCAACTGATTACATAATCAGGTCTAATGTAGTTATAATCTGACCAGTGAATGTACAGATTTGATTTATAAGAATTTATTACATGATGAATTTTTGTTACAGCTCTAAATCTCCCTGTTCCTCAGCCCTTTTTCACATCACTTGAGTCCTTTATATCGTTGTGTTGATTCCCTCCCCCGTCTCTTGTTTGCCCAGCCTGTGCTTTATCCAGTGTTTGTATGATAAGAATAACTTCATTTACCCTGTTTTATGTCAGTGTTTAAACCGGAATAATATTTGTTTTAAGAATTAGACAAGAATAGTTAATTATCATAGTTAAAATAGCTTTGCTTATTTATTGCTATTTTTCACTGGTTTTACTATTTATTTATTTTACTTAGCACTCATATAACATAACAATATAAAGGACGCAGTATATAAAAAGCAGGTGCAGGAAGAGGCAAACATTTTATCTGTGAATTGGCTAAAAAATTACATTTACAATAAAAATTTACATTTACAATTTTTAGGATTAGGCAAAGCCAAAGTTAGATTTTAAATTTTTTAAAAAGTGGTTTTCAGTCTCTGTGCCACACTTTGGAAACTGTTTTATATACGCTACATAAATGAATGGATTTGAATTGGATTTTATTTTGACTTGAATCAGCTGCTTAAAGAATATTCATAAAGTGTTATTTACACATTTAACTACGAATAAGGCACTGTACAAAATGTGACTACACAGCTCTCTTATCCAGTGTGTGGTAAAACAATGTGGATGAGTTTGTACTAAATTCAAATGAGATAACTGGGGGAAAATATTCCAAATCTGCCCTACATATCGGCTACTAAATATCAGCAGAGCTTACCTAGCATCGGTTTGCTATTGGATTCCAAACAATTGGTATCGGTATTAAAAAAAACAAAACATTTTGGCCAATCTCTAGTCAACACTTCTAACTTCTAAACTTGTCCTTTTTCTGGGTATGATTTGAAGACCTCCAGGCTGTGGGGATAAAGAAGGGGATGTTTTTTAATCCGGACCCCTACCTGAAACTGTGCATTCAGCCAGGAAAACACAGCATCTTCCCATCTCTGCCTCACCATGGACAGGAGAAGCGCTCTGGAGTGGCCTGCAACACCGTCAACCCTCAGTGGACTGCAGAGGTACATTTAGAATATAGAGGAGTGTATGAAAGATTCAAGACTACTTAATCGACCAATATCAACAAAAACATGGCAGCAGAGATGAAGAATTATTTATGAACATTTTAACTGCCAGGTTGTGTAACATGAGGTTGTGTGTATTTTTGTCATCAGAGATTCAGCTTTGTGTCTCTTCCCACTGATGTCCTGGAGATAGAGGTCAAGGACAAATTTGCCAAAAGTCGACCAATCATCAAACGGTTCCTTGGAAAACTGTCCATCCCGGTTCAAAGGCTGCTGGAAAAACATGCCATTGGGTAAAACAGTTGATTTCATTTTTGCACTGTCCTTTCAATTATCACATTTTTTCTAAGTCTTATCTGCTCTTGCAAATCCTATGTGTGATTAAGACAGTTCTTTATTACATTTAATTTCTTGTTGATAGTTGTTGATTAACTTTTCTGTGGCTTCTGTTTTGCAGTGACCGTGTTGTGAGTTACACTTTAGGTCGGAGGTTGCCCACAGATCATGTCTGTGGACAACTGCAGTTTCGTTTTGAGCTGACTTCATCTATTCACCCAGGTACTTCAATTCAGTTTTGCTGTTTATACCCTATTTTTAACTTAAGTATTGCAGTTCATAAACACTGCTTTAAAAACTACAAAAAAAATTACAAATTATTTAATGTGTGTGAAGATTGTGAAATTGTGTTTTTTGTGTCCCTTAGATTCTAGCAAGTCATTGTGACAGTAGCTATCAGATGTTTATGCCAAAATTTTCTTTGAGCACTTGGCACACTGGCTTATGTCAGTATTAAGTTTGTTTTCATTTGTAATCTCATGACTTTGTGTTTTCAGATGATGAGGACTTGTCACTTGTCATTGAAGTACCAGCGCCTGAAGCCAATGCAGAAGACAATAACCACAACAACCCTGAAGAAGACGCTGTCAGCGTTGGACCGGACATCATGGATCTCCCTGGTGATAGTCCTAAAGACACCTGTGCACCAGAACTAACTGCCCCAACACCTGAGCCTGTCCCTGCTCAATCAGAGAGCCCAGAGCAGGACAAGGAACAGACGTTAGAAGAAGTGGCGAATGGCTCTGAGAACAATGAGGTCCAGGCTGAAGAACCAAACACCACTGAAGAGGAGGGACAGCAGTTACAGGAAGTGCCCATAGAGGTGACGGAAGGGCCCAAGGATACTGAGGATGAAACAAAGATTGAACCACCACAAGAAACAACTAATGATAAAGTTTTAGCTATAGAAACCGAGAACTCAGATAAATTTGACCCAACCCAAGACTCAAATATCGAAGCATCTCTGGTGACACCTCAGGCAGTGAGTAATGGAGACCTTAGCCCTACCCCCTGTGGCTGCCAGTCCCTCTTCTCAAACTACAACTCCCAAGCTCCTTCAGGGCGTAAGACCCGCCCCTGCTCTCTGCCAGTGTCTGAGCTGGAGACAGTGATAGCTTCTACCTGTGGAGAGCCTGAGACGCCTCGGTCTCACTACATCCGGATCCACCACCTTCTCCACAGCCTGCCCTCAGCTCAAGCATCCAGCCTGGAGGACCCTCAGGATGGAGAGAGCCCGAAAACATCCTCTGCGCCCCAGACACCAAAACTCACAGAGGAAGCACCAGAGGAAGAGGAGGATGAAGCCACACAGTCCCCCTCACAGGTAAGACTGGCTCTGCAGAGTCATTGGAAACGGTATTGGACAGGGCAGTGGAAGGGGATAAAAACTGAACTGTGAGCTCATGCGTGACAATATGTGATATTGTCATAATGTGTATTGTCCATCCCTAGTTGTTTTTACATCATTCGTATTTACAATTCAATGTAGTTAACTCGTATAGCACATGAATTAAATCATAACTATATTGTAACTACACAATAATGACTTTGTACATGTGGTCTGTTGCAGGTCATAGAGTGTTCAGGCCGGTGTTGTCGGCGCACTCTTCCCCGCAGCTTGTCCATCGAGCGACTGTCTGAGCTAAACCATTTGCTGGATCGCGGTGAGGGGAGGCGGCCGCCTGGATCCTCCTCATACAGTGAGGAGGAGCAGGGTGGTCCCGGAAGCAGCTCCAGAGCAGGAGGGGAGCACGACTGTGAGTTCTGTGACACGTCCTGCTACAGCACTTCCTGTTATAGCACATCCTGCTACAGCACCTCAGCTCAGAGCCACTCGATGTATGAGGGCAGGGAGCACGCACGCCTCTCCTCTGCCGACAGTAACCGGCTCTCCGGCAGCACCGTGTTCTCTTCCCAGGACGAGGAGGACGAGGAGAACAGCGCCTTCGGGTCTGCTGTAGACGAAGGGCAGGAGGGAGGAGCTGGACGTCCACTCACCCAGAAAGAAGCTTGTCAAGGGGAGACAGGAGTGTGTGCTGTCCCAGGGGTCCCAGGTCCTAGTGAGCGGAATGGCATAGGTGAGTATTTTTACCAAGTCCATTGCACCATTGTATATTGGTAATCATACATGGAACTGTACATATTGTACATAAAGATTTTAGCTAATCATGTTCTCCATATTCAACATCTAGTAGGTTTTTCAACACCATCATTGTTTTGGATAATAACAAGCTTGACTAACTTGATTTTCCCATCAGGCAGATCAAGTGTACCATGGCCTTGTTAAGTTTGATGGGAAAATCTAGGTTACCAGGGCTCCAGAATACACATTTCTTAAATACTTTATAAAGATATGAGTCTGGTCACCATTGAATCTCCCCAAGTTAAGATGGTGAATTAGCCAATCAGCAACAATCATTGGTCAATCCATATCAACACAAATATGGCTGCTTATGAGGAAAAAAGAAAGGAAAAAAATACCACAGGAAACTGAAAGACATTTAGGATTTCTGCAGAATCAGTGAACGAAGCATCAAAGTCTGTCAATCTGAGGTGAGAGATATACGACCCATGATCTCTTTTGTTTCACATGCGTCACTGGTTCTGGCTTGAGATGTTCTTTTGTATAAAAAATACAGAGAGATATCATTCTGGACATGCCAGGCAAGGATCTTGGAGGAATTTGGGGAGGACATAAAGAAGAATGGCGGTAATGAGATTAGTAGATTGGTGACTGATGTTGTTGGGGGGTTGGGTTCAGGGTCATCAGTTTACTAATATTCTGATTTACTAGATGTGTAGCAGATTTCTCATAGATTGATAGCAAAATTACATACCACATCTGCTTCTCATCAATCATTTAGTTGGTTTGTTCGTTATTAACAACATTGTCAAATCCTTTTCAACATTTTCTCTGACCCTGTTTGCTGTCCTAGTTCTCCGTCAACTGTCTCTCTATTTTCCTTCACACATTCAGATAGTTGGCTGTCTGAAATGAACCAAATTTTTTTTCTGTAATCATTCTGCCTCTGTCCATCCCTTATAGTCATTACATCACATCCTGTATCTCTGGTGTCTGTCCTGTAGGGTCCGACTCCATCCTTCCTCTTTGTCATCTTCCAGTCCTGAGACCCAGCCATGAGCTAAACCATTTCTCTCCTGCCAATGACACAGCCTTACCTCCAAGTAAGCCCCTGTCTCAAGTCTTACCCTGGAGTCTACTGCTTGCTTGCACTAATGCAGTTACTTTTCTGTTTGTATGTCATTTTCATCACATTATTCATGGAAAGAGAAAACTGCATTTATCTTCAAGTCAGAAAAATAATATGAAAATGTCTATTGTATACGTTGTGTTCATGATATTCTAGAAATTTATGTCAAATGTAGGGCAGGGGTCAAGATAACTTAAAATTAACTTGTTTTAAAAGAAATCCAAATATGAACAATCCACAAATCCTGTTAGGAACAGGCTTCACTAGTTTGCCATATTAAACTTCTGGCACAGACACACCTTTGTGATTAAGTAATGCTACTATCACTTTTTGAAGATATAGTCAAAAAACTATTTCAGCATAGTTTTTCTGTGCAGACAGAGAAGGTGCTGAGCTTTGGGTCACTTTTTGTTTCCTGTGAATAGGACCCAATGACTACTGAGACACTACCCTTGAAACCAGAACAAAACATCTCCAATTTGACAATTAAACAGCAAATTCTATCACTGAATTCTGACCTGCCCTCCAGCTGAATTTTAAACTATTCCAAGTTTATAAAGTTACGTGAATCTAACCTGTTGCTATCTGTCCTGCAGATTGGGAGGCCCGTGTGGACAGCCATGGCAGAGTGTTCTATGTGGACCACGTGCACCGGACCACCACCTGGCACCGGCCCAACCACAGTGAGTGCGGCACCAAGTGTAGCCATGGCCTGCCCCGCTCCGGGTCCACGCAGCAGATGGAGCAGCTCAACCGCAGGTCAATACAAATTCTGTCATATCACCAACATTTCATTATATATCGGAAATAATAAAATTTTTAAGAAAATTAGACAGGCCTGGGCTTTGCATTATTGTTATGTTTTTAAGTCTGTACTTCTAAACTGGGTATAAACCTTTAACTGCACATAGAAAACCATGACCAGTCTAGAGGAGTACCAAACCAAACAAAATAATTTATATTTTTTGCAAGTTATATCAATCTCATGTGTATAATGCCTGATTTTTGTCCCCACACGTGTTAATATAATTGTTGACACAGATATGAAAGTATCCAGAGGACAATGGCCACAGACGATGAAGGGGAAAGCTCACGACCGGAGCGCACGAGCAGCTCTGATACCCAGGCAGAGTGGACTCCAACAGGTATGGTCTATGAGTACTTGTGTGGTCAGAGTGAGACAGTGTCCCTTATTGTTGGTCCGGTGCACATTAAAGGCTGGCCTCCCAGGATTACTGGTGTTTGTCCATGGCATATTTTGAATGCTACATAACAGAGCAAAATTGCATCTGTTTTACATACTCTGATATATACTGTAACATGTAAGTGTACCTTATACTGACCCATCTGAACTCTGCAGGTCCCGGTTCACAATCCAGTAACACCAAGCTCAGCCACCTCCTCCAGTCACCTGCTGTCAAGTTCATCACACATCCGGAGTTCTTCACCGTGTTGCACAGTAACTATGTGAGTCATAGGATTAACATTGATGTAATGACTACAAAAATACTTTACTTTATGCTTTATACTCTGTGTGTTCTTGTAGGATATTTCTTCTGAATCTTTACATTGACTTTTTTCTCTTGTGTGACAGGCAGCCTACCGGATGTTCACCAGCAGTAGCTGTGTCAAACACATGATCTTAAAAGTTCGTCGTGATGCCAGAAACTTTGAGCGCTATCAACACAACAGAGACTTAGTGGTCTTCCTCAATAAATTTGCTGATACCCAACTGGAGCTGCCACGGGGCTGGGAAATCAAGACAGATCCTCAGGGCAAGGTAGGAGAACAGTCCAGGCAGTACATCTATGACAAAATGTAGTGTTATGAGAGGAGACATCAGAATTTTACAGTTCACGATTATTAGATTTGACCAAGATTGTGAGCCCTGACTGATGCGCTTCAGAATCAATGTGTGAAGTGTTTGAATTGAAAAATGAAGGGCAGAACTCTATATTAAACTATAATACCAGACTTTCCTGAGCTTAACAATAAGCGATGTATTATGTTTTATTTATTTAGTTTTTTTTTCTTGTTTATGTATTATGTGCATATACATGCAGTGTTATCTGCACCTAAAAAGGGAATAGCGATTGTATTTCATTTGGCAACAGTTAGTGCTTTCAGCAGCAGCAGAGCTTTGGTGGTCAGAGAGAATTAAACTGAACTCTGCTGGCAGGCATTTCAGCTATTCTCTGTTCACTCATGGATAAGGAGACTGGATGGGTCTCTCTACATTATGTAACTTTTCTTTTTTTCTTTTTTCTATTAGTCTTTCTTTGTAGATCATAACAGTCGGGCTACCACCTTTATTGATCCTCGAATTCCTCTACAAAATGGCCGCCTTCCTGGTTACCTTGCTCACAAACAGCACCTTCAGAGGCTGCGCAGCTACAGTGCTGGAGAGGTACGACTTTTCCCTAATCACAGTGTTTTAAACCTGATTTAAGTTTGAAGGAGGTCAGTATTTGCCTTTGTATGGTGTTACGTGCGTTTACAGGCATCAGAAGTTTCCAGAAACCGTGGGACTTCCCTGATGGCAAGACCGGCGAACATGCTAATAGCTGCAATACGCAACCAGCACTTAGATCAACAAATGTCCCCTCCTTGTGAGTGTTACACAATAATAATAAAAGTAAAGGTGCACTATATAACATTTCTGATGGTGGGTCCACCACCTGCTTGTCTTGAGATTTTATTGCCTAGAATTTTTCACAGTATGGCATTAAACTTTTCTATCTCTGTGGAGACGAGCAGGTGACACTGCCAGGGCAAGTGACAGGTTAGATCTGTGAAGGCGACCCTGCTCCTACATGCAAGTAATAAAAACACCTACAATTGAAAAATGCAAGATAAATAAGTGTGAATGCCATACTGTCGAACATTGTAGGCAAAACACTCTCCATGAAACCAAACAGGTGGCGGACCCTCTATAAGAAATATTACATAGTGCACCTGACTTTGTGTTATTATTTAAGGGCAAGTTTTAAGCCAGTAAAATTTGGACTCTGTAGTGGTGAGAGTAATACGAAGTATGAAATGCACTGATCTGATGTGATAAAAAACAAATTATAATCAAGTTATTGGATATAATTGAAGTTGTGTGTGTTTTTGTACTTTGCAGCGTACAACGACAAGATTGTGGCCTTCCTCCGACAACCAAACATCTTTGACATGCTTCAGGATCGCCAGCCCAGTCTGAGCACAAACCACGCTCTTAGGTACCTCTCAAATCTAATAGTAAACACCTCGACACCATCTCATACAGTAAATAATATCATTTAGAACCAATAGCCGTTTCCTGATGTGATATTGTTTTCTTCATAGAGAGAAGATCCACTATATCCGCACAGAAGGCACTGCAGCTGTAGAGAAGCTGTCATGTGATGCAGACCTGGTCATCCTTCTCAGGTAAAAACACAGCAGTGAATAGAAGGAAAAACAGACACTTTACAATGGACTCCATTAGATGGTTTCTTCACTATTTATGTCCTAATGGTGATATTTGGTTTATTGTTGCAGTTTATTTGAGGACGAGGTTATGTCTTATGTGTCCCCTCATCCAATCCATCCTGGTTTTAACTTTTCACCACGCTGTTCTCCCGGCTCATCTCCACAGAACTCTCCAGGTATGGACATTTTGTAAATTTGGGAAAAGAAAAAATATTGTTATTTTGATTGATGTCACTCAATGAAAATACAGTGTGTTCTTCATGGAGCATTTAGGTGAGTTCTCAACTTAAGGAGAGGCAAGAGGGAAAGATATTGACTGATTGCACAGTTCGGGGCAGCAGTCAGTTGGAGAGTGCTAATGCGATTGATCGTGACATTCAGGAGATGCTGGACTGTACAGGCAAATATGTGTTTAATTAATAGGACCAGGTTGCCAATGTGTTTCTGATTTATGTGTAAGGATTTTGTATTGAATTTTACAGTTTAGGAAACTAAGAATATTAGTTGACGTTTCTCTTTTCTATATTCTTATTACCACTGAGGATACTAATAATAATTACATAAATAAATACAAATAAATAGAATTTAAAAAAAAAAATAGTAAGACGCCTATCAACAGAACAGTTCTTGACAGGTGATCTTTCCCCATTAATGTCTGATTGATTATATTGATTTTGGTGTTTCTAGGAAGATAACAAGAATGGAGACAATAAATTATTAATTAATGCTTGTAGAAAGAAAGTGGACAAAAATATTTAAAAACTGATTCATGTTTTTATGTCTATTTTTGTCTACACACAAATGACCAGTGTATTTCCTTAGTCAAACATTCTGTGCTTCTGTTCTGTGGCGTAGGGCCTCAGAGAGCCAGGGCGCCGGCTCCGTACCGCCGAGACTTTGAGGCCAAACTCAGAAACTTCTACAGGAAGCTAGAAGCTAAAGGCTATGGCCAGGGACCAGGCAAGATCAAGTCAGTTCAACACACATTCATCGCTCAATCAACTGATCACTATAAAATAATATCATGTACTAACAATGTTTCCATGTAGATTACTTATCAGACGAGAACACCTTTTGGAGGGGACGTTTAACCAGATCATGGCCTATTCTCGGAAAGAATTACAGCGGAGCAAGCTCTACGTCACCTTTCATGGAGAAGAGGGGTATGTGAATGAATATTTTGTCTTATCAGTGAAGGAGGTTACTATAAATTATAATTTCTTTTAGTTTTTTAGTCACTCGACAACAACAAAAATCAGATATTTTCCAACAAGTCAAATAAGAAAATTTCTAAAAGTGCCTGTAAATAGCTTGATCGAGGTTCTAGTATTCCACCAAAGTGATCACGAAAAGAGCAGAAATTGTAGCGTTCTGATGTAAGGAAACACACCGAAATTTCTTCTGTTTGTTTATTTGCTGAACACAATGGCTACTGTAGGCAGTAACCCCCGCTAAAACAAGAGCAAACAACTGCAGTTTGAACTCACTAGAGCCAGTCTCCAAAAACAGACCAGTAACTGACGAATATAATCTTTACATTAACTTGTCGGCATAGCAACCAAGTATCACATACCAAAAGCAGTTACATTAACAACACACAAACAGCTACAAGAACAACAAAAGGTGTTAACTCTCAACTAAACACAAAATATCAAATCATTACTATAGTAATGTTAGATAGTTACAGGCTTCTCAGTTTTTATATTATTTTCATACAATATATCTCCCACCTATCCGTAACTCTGTGCTTTTACTAGTTTATCTAAAGTGTCACTAAACATTTGTTGACTAATCCCTTCATTTGATCTCTATGTGCTATTTTGTTCTCAGACTGGACTATAGTGGTCCTTCCAGAGAGTTCTTCTTCCTGTTGTCTCAGGAGCTCTTTAATCCTTATTACGGCTTGTTCGAATACTCGGCCAACGACACGTACACGGTTCAGATTAGCCCCATGTCTGCCTTTGTTGAGAACCACCTGGAATGGTAAGCACCGCAGCACCAACACATACACATAGTCCCACACATAGTCCCACCCACACTTGCTCATAGTTCACACATGTTTGTTGAACTCGCTACAGGTTCCGCTTCTGTGGTCGTATCCTGGGCCTGGCGCTGATCCATCAGTACCTGTTGGATGCTTTCTTCACCCGTCCATTTTACAAGGCTCTTCTAAGACTGTGAGTGACATTTTTAGTAGCTTTTCTACAATATTTTTTAGACTTCTACTGTGGTCAACTGTCTGGTCTTCTTCTGTCAGACCAAAGCTGGCACACTATCAGACAGCATTAACCATAGGCAGTGTCTAGTGGTCTTATGTGACAGTACAGAGGCTGGGTTGACCAATCTAATTACATTCAGTCCTGATTTCCGAACACTCAAAACACCATGGTTACGAGCAGTGGTTTTCATGTGAGTGTCAATGAGGCTAAAAACAATAGCTGCTTGTTTTCCAGTTTAGATATATCTAAGTGCAGTGAATCAGAATGAGTCAGATGAAAGTGTATGGACTATGAGTACAGAAGTGCAATTTCCAGATTACCTCTTGATGACATCATGTTGTGGGATCAGGCATTTTGAAGTTTGGAGAGGCAGGTTTAAATATGCAGAATTACATAAACATTCATAAATGAAGCAACAAAAGGTATAGTTATGGTATGTTTTTTATGCTGAAACCATTGCCTTGGTAAATAGCATAATGTTACAGTATCAGGATCTGTGTGTAAAATGTGAGGCTTATGATTTAGTTTTTCTGTTTCTGTTGTTTAGACCCACAGACTTGTCTGATCTGGAGTACCTGGACGAGGAGTTCCACCAGTCTCTGCAGTGGGTCAAGGACAATGACATCACCAACATCCTGGAGCTCACCTTCACTGTCAACGAGGAAGTCTTTGGACAGGTCAGACTCTGGACTAAATGTTTTAATATTCCATAAGCCCTAAAACATACCTCAGTGTAACTAATTCATGATTACAAATTATTAACTAACCCTAATTGTATAGTCATATTTTAATCAAAGTTCAGTCATGAAGTTAAACCAGGCCAACAGTTTCCATCACATTTACAAATTGTAATGTATCTGGTTTGTTATAATCTGACACCTAATATTATAAAGGACTATTTAAAAGCTAAAAGTAAAATCTGTCAACTGGGTTGGATATATAAGGCAGTGTCCACCAGTAATCTGACCAGAACTGAAGAAGCGGCTTGGATGAGCAGCGAAACGTCTTCACTCCTACAACTTTTTGTCCAGTTGACAGATTTTACTTTTGGCTTTTACTATTGATCAGATCTGGACGACTGAGAGATTATACAGACATAAAGGACTATTGTAATTGTCTTATTACAAAGGTGATGCCATGAGACTAAGCAAAATGAGCTTATTTAGTGTTTGGTATAATTGGTACCCCTAAATAGCCAAATGACATACAGTGGTTAGAAAATGTAGAATCACCAATGGCTTAAGTATTAGGCCTGTAATGATAAATACTATATGACTTAATATAGGTTTGTTTGGGGTTTTTTTTCTGTACTACGATGAGATCAGAGCTTCTATGACTCATTATATATACAAAATAACTACTTTACTAACTACTGCATTCTGTTATTTATTTATTACAGTTCACATTTTCAATAATATTGTAAATTTAGAATACTTTTTGGGAGATACCTATACTTCAACAATATATTGCACCTCAAAATGTGTTACCATGACAGGCCTATTGATTACTAACAAATAATATTAAATGTAAACTTGTGCATGTGCCAACAGGTAACCGAGAGAGAGCTGAAGTCTGGAGGAGCCAACATCCAGGTGACAGAGAAGAACAAGAAGGACTACATCGAAAGAATGACCAAGTGGAGAGTAGAGAGAGGAGTGGTGCAGCAGACAGAGGCGCTCATCAGGGGCTTCTATGAGGTGAGGCAGCAGACGGCGTCTCTGTACTGGAAAACTAAAAACACATTAAAACCAGGAAGAGCTCTGTGCACAGTAAAATCATGAGGAGCTGCTCTGAATGCTGTGTGTCCCTCAGGTGGTGGACTCCAGGCTGGTTTCAGTGTTCGATGCCCGGGAGCTGGAGCTGGTGATCGCTGGGAGAGTAGAGATCGACCTCAATGACTGGAGGAATAATACTGAGTACAGAGGAGGTATGTTGTAACTGTATGCCAAAGTATATGTCCTCACCGAATGACGTAAAGTTGATCTGTCTTTTTTGTCTTAAAGCATTGCTAACACTACAGCATTTGCCTCACTATATATGATTTTCTTTTATATTTTTTTTATTCAGTAGTAAAAAAGTAGTAAAAAAGTACCCATGTCACCCATCAGTGGTTAATTAATTAGCAAAAGGAAGTATGTATGTTTCTCAATACTATACATAAATACATTTTAGCCAGATGTTTAGTGTTCAATAAGCTACAGAAACTGTGGCTCAATGTTAAGCTGTGATTCCGTGTTCCAGGTAAACTTAGTCCCCTTGTCTCCTCTTGTGTGCATCTGACAGGCTATCACGATGGTCACATAGTAATGCGGTGGTTCTGGGCTGCTGTGGAGAGATTCAACAACGAGCAGCGACTGCGCCTCCTGCAGTTTGTCACCGGGACATCCAGTGTGCCCTACGAAGGCTTCGCTGCTCTGCGGGGGTCCAACGGTCTGCGGCGCTTCTGTATCGAAAAGTGGGGCAAGATCACATCACTGCCCAGGTCTGACCCACACAAGCATGTCCAAAAAATGTTTTCAAAAGCTTATATTGTCTGTTTTGTAATTAATTTATTTCCATTATATTAGTTTATCCCTAAAACACTGAAACTGTCACTGAAATCCCCTCTTTGTTCACTTACCCATGTAGCACTGACACAGGCCTAAGCTTCTGAATATAGTGATGTAGCAAATGTCTCATATATTAGCAAAAGGATCATAAGTCCAGTCATTATCAAAATCATTTCTAAGATAAAAGTAGTTTTATATATAAGTTCACAGATATTGATATGAAGTAAATATGGTGAAATCAAATATTTATTTTACTTATTTTATTGTACTTTATAGCTATGATTTACTCACAATTCCAATTAAAAAAAAAATCTTGGGTTGCCATTTGCCAAATCCTAAGGCTAAAAGTAGTATGTAAACCCACAAGGTCTCTATAAAGATAATGTCCCTTCAGTATATGACAGCTAATGGCAACACAGATTCAGTTTTGATGGTACTATTGTTTTTAAACCAGTAAAAGAACATGTTCCAGCTTTAAGATCACATTTCCACACAGATTTCCATGACTTCAAATATGTGAAGTATTGACTTGCACCCGTGTGTCTCTCAGGGCACACACGTGTTTTAACCGCTTGGACCTGCCTCCGTACCCCTCCTACTCCATGTTGTACGAGAAGTTACTGACGGCTGTGGAGGAGACTAGCACCTTTGGCCTGGAGTGACCCCCACTGGGACATCATCCCGTGGAGACAGAACAGAGAGTCGCACTCCAGAGCTCCAGAGCGGAGATGGAGCTGGTACACGCAGTCTGTATACTCTACTATACAGATTCTGCAGCTACAGGGGTCACTGACACTATCAAACATGACATATATGGACTGTAATGAGAGAGACATTTGTCAAAAGCTATACATAGGAGAAAAGCATCCACCTTTTTTATTGCTTTCAAATATATACAAAACCAATGCTCTCTCAAATACTTTAAAACAAATAGGAGGTGACATTAATCTTACATCTATTTTCATTCAGTAATAGTGTCTGGTGGTTTTGTGAGTAAACAAACTCAACAGAACTACGTGATGGATGAATTTTGTTTTTTATTTGCAATTCTGTAAACATATTTCTTTTTTCAAAACTTTTCATTTCTATTTCATTTTTATTGTGCGGATATTATATCATAGGCAGCCATAAACACACCTTTTTATAGAGTCAATGCTCAAGAAGCCTGTTATTAAGTGTTATATACGTACAATACATGTATATATAAATTATTATTGTACTTAAATATAACCATTTAAAATCAATGAATTATGGCATCAAAAGTCTATATCTCATAACAGTGGAAAACAGTTCAGTTCAGAACTTTGCATAGACTTTGTACACTGCTTAGGACTAAAATACAATACTAAAAGAGATTAATCTTGCAGGTCAAGAAACTCAGCAGTTGTCTCAAATATTGTCTAAATAAGATGCTGTATTTTTTGTTAGGGTTTTGCTTGGTACGGAGCCCCTAACATGACAAGAGATTTCAAAGTAAGAATGTAAACTTTATTGGCAATCTGGTTAATTATTAACACATCCTTGGTCATTTAAAGGTGCTGTACCTGATTTGTAATGTCTTAAAAACTAAACAAACAGAAGCAGTTAATCTTAAATGTTTTGCAGTGAGCCATAAGCTCAGAGACCACAGCAGAGTTTTGCTGTGATGGTGAAAAAGCATGCTAACTAGCATGCTAACAATGGTGTATAATTAGATGCAGACAGTGCACAGTGTACTTATCTTAAGAGCTACTTGAGATAAATCTATACAAGGACAAATTTCGCTCAAATACATGTAAAGAAAAATCAGGTACAGGTACTTTTACTTTGAATTTGAGACTAGTGGTTTTTAAACCTTTATCAAAACATTCAGATCCTCTGTGAATTTGCAGTCATCTCCCAAGTTTTTTTTTTTAAATCGTATG
The DNA here is from genome assembly GCA_019594935.1 of Periophthalmus modestus. Lineage (NCBI taxonomy): Eukaryota > Metazoa > Chordata > Actinopteri > Gobiiformes > Gobiidae > Periophthalmus > Periophthalmus modestus. The sequence continues at coordinate 3,405,905 of JAIEZT010000021.1, forward strand.
TTAATGTACAGTGTATAGAATTGCATTGGTGGAAGCGAAAAGTGCAATACAAATACACTTTTTCCACCATTCCACTGTGTTTTTACATATGTGACTAGTACAATCTTTACTGCCTGATGTCAGGGCAGCAAAAATATACTACTTTATTTATGTGTTTATTTATTTATTTGTGACTAGTTGAATCAAATTATTATTATTATTATTCTTTGTTGTTGTTTTTTTTTTTTTTTTTTTACAGTTTAACAGGGCTTGTATTTAACTACCAGAACTGTTCTTACGCATGTCTTCCACTTGCTATCTCCTGGAATGGTATATCATGTTTACATTATTTGAAATCTACATTAAAGAATGTATGTATTTTTTGTTAGCTCTGCAATATGTGATTCTGGTCTGGTGCGAATAACACTGTATGATATGCAATAATGTACGTTCTGTGGCATCAATCGTACAAACTTGCAATCTATCTTTTTAATCTCATGCATTTCAGCACCTGTTTGTAGAGGTCGACGCTACAGAGTTAGCAGGTTTTATACACAGTAAGACCTCATGTAGAGAGGATATTTTGTGGTTTGCAGAGGAAGTTGCATAACTGCTGCTTATATTATTTATTTGGCCCAGAAATGTGATTTAATTTTAACTGTGATATTTTTTGCAGCCCTATGACTCACAGTCCTTTTTAGAATCAATAATTTCCTTAATTAATTTAAAAATCTGATTATATTCACAACTGCATTTGGCAATACTGTATAATTTTGCTATTTTTTTCCATTTATATGTACTTGTGTATTTATTTATTTACACATTTTACAGTCTCCTCTCAATGCACATAACAGTGCATGTGAATCAATATGAAAAAACAGGACTATCTACACCAGTATTCAGCAGTAATCAGCTCTAATACATATAAACCATTGTTAGTATGGCTGCACTGTGGAGGCCTTATGTACCACCAGGCTGTGCATATTTTCTACTCTTTTGTAGCTATTTCTACTGTGTTTACATTTGTTGCCTTCACTGCAAGCCTTGTTCATGCGTGTACGTTTTTGTTTTTTAAGTAGAAATCACTGTTCCTTAATGTACTCATAAAGCCATTTTAGATCTGCATGTGTTAAGAATGTCATGTGGGATAAGTCAAATTAATATTGTTTACTGCATTTGTCATTCAACGCTGTCCAATAAAGAAAACTCTAAACCAAACTTAAACAAGTATTTTCTTGAAAGTTTCAATGTATAACTTCTCTAGAGTTTTCACCACCTCCTCGTCTCAGTAAAGATGTTACTGCTTTGCCTGCAATGTTCCACAGTATGGCATCAGTAAAAATCACCGGTACTTAAATAAAGGCAAGAGAGATAGGATTTAATGCCATACTGTGAAACATTCCAGGCATCTCTGAAGAGACAAGAAGGTGGCAGATAATCCACCAGAAAAGTTACAGAGTGCACCTTTATAACATGCAGAGGTGCCATAATGGGGTAGGCAAACCTGGCAATTGCCCCAAGCTGCAGTGGGCCCCAAAGGACATGACTTTCTTATCCAACAGGACTGGAAAAGTCACAGCTGTTATGAAAAGTAATCTTTTTTTGTCAAAAAGTCCTATTAGATTTTATAAATCTTATTAGAATCCTGTAAGAATCAAAATAGGACTTTCTGACTAGCCTAGTAAAAGTAGCTTAGTAAAAATTTATATAGCTGTTATTTTTGATATTTTGTAATATTTCTGGGTCAAAATAAGAACATGTATTTACAGGAATGATAATTAAAGCTAAGTTATACAACATAAAAAAATGTATATAAAATATAAGGTTCTACATTCTAACAACTACACTTTAATTAGCTATAATAAACCATGAAAAAAGACTTATTTCATAACAAACAAATATATTTTATTAGGAATGACTCAGGCATAGTGAATTTATACCCTAACCTCTAAGTCCTATCTAGTTACCAAGCCTGAATCATTCTTAATACACTTTTTTTTTCATTATGAATTCAGTCTTTCAGCTTTAGTAAGGCTGTACATATAAAGTTTTACCAAAAATTACCATGATAAAAAATAAATAAACTAATTTCCAGGGGCTTGATCAGAATAAACCAAACGTGCTATGATTTGTTGTTGTTTTTTTGTTTGTTTTGGATATTACAAAACTTCCCTGACATAGCCTAATCTAATTCAACAAAAAAAAAAATTTAGTAATAGTCCTGCATAATAGCTCTCATCCATCCTCGGCGTCCCTGTGTGATTTACTGGGGCGGAACAGTGCGTAATGCGTCTGACGTCACCGCCTGATGCAGCTTTGTCTCCGCTCTTTCAGGAACCGAACAGGCCCCGTGTCTCCTCCGCCGCCGCCGCCTCTCCCTGACTCTTCTGTCTCTGCGCACGGATGGAGGGCCGAGAGGAGCCTGCGGATGCTCGGGCCAAATGACCACCTCCTCTCAGTCCACGTAGCGGCTAATTTGAGCGTCCTTCCCCCGTCGTCTCGGGAGTTCTTGTCCTGACCCAAACATGCCGAGCGCACTGGTTCCGCTGCTGGCCCTCGTATCCGGGCTGTTGTTAGAGGTGAGTGGATCCGCTTTGTTTTAAGGTGAATTTGTCATTTTATGTTGTCAATGTCATGAAGAAGCGCTGCTCTTCAACAAGATTATAACACACTGTAGTCTGGATTTAGCCTGGAACAATAGGAAGTGATTTTGCATATAGCATCCTTACATAGGTGCCCTCCCTTCTCCAGTGTTGTTAAGGTGAAGGGTGACAGTCTTTCTGGGTCACAGGGCCAGTAGAACATCTATGTATTTTTATTTTTTTTGCTAATTAAATATTCTTAAGAGCTAATTAATACATAGCGTCCATAGCAGCTGTTTCCCCACTCCCTCAAAACAAGCATGTGTTTACAGTTTTGGTCTTTGTTCTTCTGCTTTGTTGCAGGTAATTGAAGCTAAGAAGTACTGTTGGTACTTTGAAGGAGGATATCCCATCTACTTCATGTGAGTAGGCTGCTCTAACAATAGACTTTACCTGGTAGGGCTGGGGGGTATGACAAAAATGTATCATAATTCAATTGCATTTCATCTAGCTAAAAATTATTTTAAAATGCATTAGATGTTAATTTCCTGAAGATAAACATGACACATTTTAGACGTCTGTAAACCTCTTTATTTAAAAAACTGCATGGTGATCATTGATTGGTTAGAAATTACCAAGTATCAATTAAAAATGTATTAAATGCACAGCCACTACTACTACATGTTGTACCTTGTAGGTCTACATTACACATAGTACATGTACTTGCTTATTTTGGGAAAACACTCAAGAACATTTGTCTGTGTAACAGCCTTGAACTCATTCATTCATTCAGTCATAAATTGTGATTGAATGAATGTTAAACAAAAAATGTGTTCAGTCATAAATTGTTACTATGTGTCAATTTCTGAGTTCCTTTGTCTCACTGTGGCCTATTCATGGGTTTAGAATGATTAAAAAAAAACAACATTTGGACTGTTGCCATAGTAATTAACAATTCATTAAAAAAAAGATATCTTTTGAATGTAAAAAAAAAAAAAAATGCCCAAAATGGTGCCAGGAAGCTAAAACTAGGGATGCATTATATTTTACATTTTTATTATTTAATTTTTTTGTTATTATTGTTATTATTATTTAATGCAATTTTCAGTTTCTGCATTAGTATCAGTTGACATTGGCAGATACTTAAAGCATTGTATTGAAATCTGTATCCGAACTGAAATAGCTGGATCCATCCTGAGCTAAACTTATAAAAAGGTAGAACCAGCATGCATCAGTAAACATAGGGAAAATGATCTCCTGGTCACCTGTCTTTGCATTCACACAAACTGTACACTCTGCAGTAGGCTACATGTAACCAGAATGCTAACCCAAGCGTGTGTTGTGAGTTGCAGATGCCGCTCGTATGAAGACTGCTGTGGTACTCGCTGCTGTGTGCGGGCCCTGTCCATTCAGAGGCTCTGGTACTTCTGGTGAGTCTTCAGTTCTAACAGATATAAGCCTAGGGGAGATTTGTAAGGTTTCTTTTCATTTCCTCATTTCTGTGTAAGAGGTCAAATCACTTCCTGGAAGGTACATTGAGTTTTTAGAATTTCTAGAAATTGTTTTTAGAATTTTTAGAATAATTACTGGACCTATCCACCTGAAATAAGAACTGGCACAAGGTTTGACATCTTCTCTGATAGTATAATTAAACAAAAATGGAGGACAAAGGCCAAAAGATTAATATAGCAAGGTACAAGAGCCAAGCTATAACAAATACTATCTATCTAGGATCTGGAAAACAGAACAGTGGAGGTTGGATATTTCCGATGAGCAGTTAATTGCATTTCTCTGTCGACAGATGCTCAGGTTCACCAGACATAGACAGTACATTTGTGAGAATGTGTGCGGTCGGGTATTTACCACATAGTGAGGACTAAAATCTGTATACACACTCACATCATGGGGACCTACCTACCTTATAATCCTTTATTTTTGGATCATCATCATGATATAAAGTTAGGATATGGGTGAAAATAGGTTAAAGTTAGGGTTGAGGTTAAGTTGCATCTGTCTCCAGGAAATGAATGTAAGTCAAGGTAATATCTGAAAAAATTATGACAGCCCCAAGAGTGTGTATGTGGGTGTGTGGGCAGATATTTATTACATGATGGGACAAAAATTTGTGTACAAGGTCAATTCATGGGGACATATCTATTTTATGAGGGACGGAAATACAGGAAAATGACAAAAAGTATCCACACTAAATACTGATCCCCAAAAATTATTGTTAAAGTAAATATCGTGACAAATGTAGTTAGCTCCAGGAAATGAATGCAAGTCAGTGTAATGTCCCCTCAAAATATGGAAACTCAGCATGTGTGTGTGCTCAGGCTGCTGCTGATGATGGCTGTGCTGTTCTGCTGCGGAGCGGGCTTCTTCATTCGCAGGAGGATGTACCCTTCTCCTCTGAGGGATGAGCCCGCTTTCAACGTGTCCTTCACCAGACACCCGGTCAACTCTCCAGGTATCAACACTGGCACATGTGTGCACTACATGAGGAGGATAGTGTGTCAAATCCAGATCTGTGTTTTCAAAGTATTTTTTAAATGGTGGATATAAGGGAGTATAGATTCAATTTGTCTGAGTCTAATATGTAATTTATTTAATACAAAAACTCTACTCCACAAATTTGCTGGATGGTCTGCTGCTGATACGTATGGATTCTGTCATATAGAAGTGGGCCATAAATTTCCACAGGTTTTCCTAACCTAAACATGCACTGTGGGCCTGACTAACCTTTTCCACCTACCAGGTATACCTCATCGAGTCTAGCTCAAGATCTGAGATGGGTCTCTGTGAGTTGCACGATAAGCTCCCACTGCTCCTGACAGGTTGCCCCAGTAACACTGGAGGACAATTTCCCTGCTGGGACAATAAAGTCTACTGTATCCAAAACTTAATTCTTTTTACAGAGCCTAATAAATGCTATAGAATAAACTAGGCTTATGTTCTTATTTGCTGGTCTAAAATCATAGGTTACACCTATTTTAATTTTATTGGCAGTTACAATTAATACATTTTAGCTCTGACTGTCTTGAAACTCCAAAGGTGCTCATTCATAAATAAAATCACTCCACAGCAGCACACTAAATCCAAAGAGTAGTGTGTATTATTAAGATGATGTTTGACCGCTGTCTTCTTGTCCACAGTGTCCCAACAGCCAGGCTCTGTCCACGCCTACAGGATGAACGGGGTCCCTGAACCTGTGGTGTACCCAGTCTCCTACCCTCCACCCCCATCCTACTGCAACCACCCCCCGCCCTCTTATGAACAAATATTCCAAAACAGTGACAAAACGTAACTCCGGCCACAGACTTTTGAACTGAGGGGCTGGAGGAACCCTCTTTCAGATGAACTGGAGTATGTTTCAATGGTTCTGAAGCACCAAACACACAGCATGACACTGCAGTGATTTAAAGTAACTGTCCATGTTTCTATGAGAGCTGAGGGTGAACCTAGAAAATGTATTTCACTTTTAATGGCTAGATTTGCGGTTCTAGGCTTCCATTCGAAAGAACTGACCAAAAAAATGATGTGTTCCACCACAATGTCCAGGTAAGGTTAAAGTTAGAGCACATATCACACTTTATCTCTCCTTTTTACTCTATGCGCTGTTAAAAGAGCAGACCATTAAGATCATTGCAGTACGACTTAAAGTAGGACTAGTATCAATAATTGAGTAGTGATGCTGAAGCGTGGTTGTTTCACTACACTTAAAGCCAAAGGAATACTGATCTTTAAAAAGCATGGTTCTACAGGATTTACTCGAAGATATGCTAATGAAGTTTTCACATGCTTTGTACAGATTTTCAGCATAAAAGTACAAATTTCCAACACATATATCTGAAGAAGACAGGGTAGGCTGCAGGATGTGAGTGGCAGAAACATCCAAGGTTTACTGGCAGAAATAATTTTTAAAAATGTACATCGGATTTCTCTGCATTTTTTACTTCTCTTTATGAAAAGGCAAGTTTGGTCATTTTAAAGTAACATGTATTTACAAGTTCAGTATGGAGTAAATGGCTTCACGGTAGTAGCTTGCAACTTTTTCTTGAAATAGTTTATTAAAGGCTCTGTACCTGATTTTTACATTCTTAAAAACAGAACAGTAGTAGTTCATTTTAAACTGTTTGCAGAGTAATTCCAAAGTCCTTCCAGATTTACTTTTTGAAGTCAGAGCATCGTAATTTTTCACTGTGATGAGTTTTTATATGTTTTTCACAACTCTCAGTGGCCAGTGCGGAGTTTTGCCATCACTAAGTTAACATCAACTAGCATGCTCAGCACATACACTGCATTCTGACTGCAAGAGCTGCATATGGAATAGATCTGTACTGGAAGAAGACATTTTTTCCCGAAATACATGGAAGTAAATCGTGTGCAGCACCTTTTAATGATTTCTTAACTTACCAATGGAAATCTTGAATTAGCAAATTTAAGATGGCTGGAATTTTATGCTTATCGACTTTAAAACCATTGTCCATCTTTGCACCTCAGATTTATCCTATACCCGAATACGTTTTTTGTTGCTTCCTTCTGGACAGAGCCACACCCCTCCCTCCTTTTCAACCAGTGCTCCTGTGTGTTTGTAAAGTCCACTTTTAGCTGACCTGTTCAACACTTGAACTTCTTTGAGGGGCAGGAATAGTTTGGTACCTCCAGAAATGGTATTTTTTCAAATACCAGAAATCAAAGTTTCAAGAAGAGTGAAGGAGGACACAACTCACCCCACCAAAAAGGAATGACACTTTACAGATTTGTGCCCAGGCAAAGAATTCAGCATTTTCTCTCTGGCGGTTTGGTGGACTTCTCGTAGCTTGTGGAGTCGCTGGATAGCAGGGCTCACGTTTTGCATGTTGTGTTCTTTGTGCAGACAGTGGACAAATATGATGGGAACTTGTATTAAGCACAAATGGAGCTGTGTATCTGAGGTGTGAGAGACAACCTGCACAGCCACCTGAAGTAATGGCAGTCCTCCAAATCTAATAAAAAAAATTTCATCCCACAACTTCAAAGAAGCGTAGTAATTTAATGTCCCGTGTTGTAATTGGTCTATTTTAATATTGCGCCTTGTTTTTTCCCCAAACCTTTTTATGCAAATGAGATAAGAAAATTAGGCCACAATGGGTTAACCCCATGAACCCATGAACTCCTAGTCAAAGCCTAATCTTGTCAGTTCTCAGAACTAAGCAGGGCTGGTTAGTACTTGAATCGGGGTCTGCTGGAAATAGCAGATGGGACACTGGCAAAAACTGTTGTGTCCTTTGGTAAGACACTTCACCCCCAATCTAGTATGAATGTTGAGTGTCCATGAGTATTGGTGCAGAGTAGCTTAACCGAGTAGCACTGAGTATGGAGTAAATGAATAATGCACTGTAGTGTCCAAGAAGTGCAATATATATAAAATCCATTCTTATTACTCATTAACAGATTTATTTGCTAATTTCAAGTCTCAGTATTTTGGAATCAGTAATAATTATCAAATATAATTCAACTTCACAACTCTAGTCTAAGATTGCAAACCATCACTTTCTGTTGTTAAAAAGAAGAGAAAGGGAGGCTCTGCTTGGGAACACCAGTTTATTAGTTGGCACTTTTGAGAATTGTTAAAGGTACTTAGAATGTGAAACAGAAACAAGCACATACTTATTCTTGGGCTGCATGAACACAAAAGCATAGTTACAGGGCTGGCCAATCAGACGCATGCTCTCACATTCAGGAGGTCTGTGCATTCACGGGCTGTCGGCACCACACAACACACAGCTACAGAACAGACAGGACACTGCAGAGGGAGGTACAACACAGACAAGTACAGTCCTCTTACTGTTTACTCCCACAGAAACGTATAATGAGGTCAAAAAGAAAGAAGATTGGAATCATTAGGATGCAAAACACTTCATATAAATATGGTCACTAAAAGGATATTCTATTATTGTTAATCTGGTTAATCCCTTTATTCAGTTTGGCATTTTTTTGCCAGAGACCCTTCCTACAGAGATTGGAGTAGGTAGTGAGGACAAAATGTCTAGGCACAGTGGCTAAGTGGTAAACATTCTTTCCCACTGCAAGCTGGTTCAACTCCTAGGTTGGATGAAGCTTTTCTGTGTGGAGTTTGTCCTCCACACATGTTCTCCCAGTGTCCTCTAGGTTCTCGTCATCTGGCGATTGGTCCCCAGGTGCTGAATTGCAGTTTCTCACTGCTCCTGACAAGTGCAGAGACAAAAGTGCACCTGTATCTTTAATAGTAGCATGTATGTAGCAGTAGTATGCACTTGGGGGAGATAGAACCAGCAACCTTACAGTTGTGGGTGAAATCTTTACCCTCTAAACCACTGTCATCCTAAAGTCAAAGATATTCGGTGAAAGGAATTTGCATATTGATAACCTGAGGAGCCAGCCCCCCTACTTTCTTAGCTGGCCAGGCTAAATATTTAATGGCCTACATGAAAAAAACAACTCAAAGAAAAAATGTCTAGAATCCCCATTTACAAACTATTGTTCCATTAGTGATTTTGAGTCAAAGTTCTATGCATTAACAGGCACATGGAGCAGAATGCATTTAGAGTTAATTAAAATGGTGGTGAAGCCAAGCTGAACAGGCAAAGCATCCTTTGTGCCCTGTGCATGCTATTGAACGTGTCGTATTCAGAACACATGTTGCATGGTGACAGGAGCAGAGCTGAAGAAGAGACACCAGTTACACAGAGCATGCACAGCCAGGGTCTCTGGCCTCAGTGCTGCCAGAACAGACAACACACAATACAGTCCACGCCTGTTCCTCAGTCCTCCAGGTACAACACAAAAGGGGCTCCTGAGGACCCTCTCCTCTGCGAGGGCCTAAGTCCGTATCAGAGTTCAAAGGCCGGGAAACATGACGCCTCAGGGTTTTCCATCTCAGACAGGTAGTGGATGGTCCCAGCCATTCCTGAAACCAGACTTTGATTAAGCGGTGTTCATGTGTTTGCATGTGATACAGCGAAGGCCTGGCCGCAGAGATGCCCTTTCTAGCTTTTCGTGTTTTTGTGGGTTTCCAAAGCACCAAGCAAGTTAGTGAGGTTAGTGAAATTAGTGGTCAAAAACTCTGCCCATGGAGATCCTAGGTTTTTGTTTGTTTTGTATTATTAAGGTTTAGGTCTGAGGTAAGGCGGGTCACACACAGAGGATTGTCTATTTTTATCCTAGTTATAAAATACAGTTTGTTGAAAGGAATGTCTTCACCCTCAAATAACATTTGTATTCTTTGTTCAATGTAACAGTTCACTTGTTTATTTAAAGGATTATTATCTACACATACAGCTCTAAGCGTGAGTGCAAGGTTCAGAGTTATTAGATGCTCCACGTACCTTCAAACAGAGAGTAGGGTCTGTCTGGGATCCGGCAGCCATGGGTGCCATAGTCCAAACACCACTCTGCAAACTGCACAAACAGGCACACACATATGAGCCTTATCCTACACTCAGTACACTGTTACTGAACTGTGGTGGTCAGACTGACCTTACAGGCCCGATACAGGTACTTCTGCTCCTGGGTGACTTTGTACATGGAGAGGAAGGCGTAACCATTGCCCGCAGTGCCATGGCAGATGCCATAGCCTTTCCGAAGCAGGCCGCGCTGCCAGATGACCTCAGCACAGTCTGAGGCCTCCTTCAGGTACTTCTCCTCTTTAAACACCTGTATGTCAGCGGCAAACCGCATGGTGATAATAATGTTAGGAACGTTGTAGCAAAGATGATCAGAACATTCCCATGCAGCATGCTGTCCTAACATGTCCATCAGTGACAGTACTACAGTTGCAGTATACATGCTTGCACACAGGAGGCAGAGCAGCTCACCTTGTGGGCCAACAGAAGCAGGTGGATGACCCCAGGTGCCCCGTGGCACCAGTGCACCAGGCGGTCTGACTCATTGCTCAGGGAGGAGGGGAAGTTGCCTGAGCGAAACCTCTTGTGGCGGACATAGTCGATGCTAGGCCGGACCAGCTCTGCCAACATGTCAGAGTGAACTTTGGCGCTGGGCTGTGGCACACATACACACAGTCATCTCTGATGTCCAGTGCTGTAAAGTGGCTCAGTCTGTGTAGTACGCTGTACACACTAAAGAGAGAAGGACACAGGCTAACCTGCAAGAGCATGTAGTAGATGCCAGCCAGGCCATGAGCTGCTCCCACATACTGCTTCTTGTGCCATTCATACAGCAGGGGGCAGCGCTCAGACTTCTTCTGCTCTGATGATAAGCTCTTTCCAGACTCCACAATACATGTGACCACCTGTAAACCAAAATACCAATACTTAGTAATGGTGTAAGACAATGCACACAACACTTTATTAGGTAAAACAGAAAGTGTGCAAGCATCCCAAAATTTTGTATTGACTGCTTTTCATCATGAAAATATACTTAAAACACTAAATGCATTCGAATGGAGCCTCGTGCATAAGGACATAGCATCAGGTAGTCACTCCAATCAGTGCCTGAACATAAGCTCCAGCATCAATAAGAAATTGTGAATAAAATGCAAATATTGCCCAACTATGTTGGCCATAGTGTTCTTTCTGTAATAGCTTGTCTGCTTAAGTGTTGTATATGTTCCAGTCACCTGTGAGAGTGTATCCTCATCCACAGCCTCAGCTCCTATCTCTTTGCAAACATAAAGCAGAGCAAAGAGGTATCCTGAGCGCCCATAGAGGATCTCATCAGGCATGTCCCCATCAGGGCCCAGCACAGAGGCCTGCAGCTGCAGCAGACTGCACAAACAAACACCAATAGAATTACACATGTGGGTGCACTGGATCACATCAGAAACACCAGACTCACCGGGACAGGCAGTCTTTGCTCTCAGCACTGTTGCCCAGTTTGTGGTGCACCACAGCCCCAACTGCCAGGGGCCCGGCATCTCCGCACAGGAAGGTCACTCTACGCCCATTAAGGATCCTCATACTCCTTTTCACATAGTCCAGCGCTCTTTGGAGGTGGGAGGCCTCTCCCGACACCCTGTGCAGCTGCAGGTACAATAGGGCAATGCCTACACATAAGATAAAGCATGAGGCATTGCTCCAAAGATGGATCAAATAAACAGCTGAGATCAGGTGGCACCTGTCCATCCAGTGTAGGCTGAGAAGTCGTGAGGGTCTGCGGTCTTCAAACCCTCCTCCATCTGTTGCAGTAGGTCCTTTATCTTACTCTGCACTCTCCTCTGGAATGATGCACTTACCTAAACATACAAAATACAAGCACATGTTAGAGGTTAACTATACCAGAGCCTAACCTTACCATGCATAGTGAGCATGCCACACTATTTCTAAAGAGTAATGAAGGATGTTGTATATAAATCTGGATATCTAGTTACCATGTAAAAAACATATTTGGGATTGATTAACAATTTTGATTCAGGGCTGACTCACTGGGCTAATCGTACAAATCCATAAACTACGCGTTTGGCTTGTCCGTGAGAAATATTTTCATTTCATTTATACACTTCAGCAGCTGTAGAGACTGAAAAAAAACATTTTACGTTGCATTAGATTGAGGCACATTTGTGTGTGTGACAAAGCGCTCGCTGGTACAGATTAAACACGGCCTGTCAAACACACGTTTTGGAGCGTCTTATGTCAAGCTAAAGTTAGCTTAGCAGCATTTTTGTTATAAAATATATCCAGTCTATGGTATTACAGTCACCTTGCCATCGTGGATCGGCTCCCGGGTGTCCGCTTCTGCCTCCACAGGGGAGCTGGCCGTGCCCTGGTCCCAGTCCGTGTACGGGTTTGGGAAAGAGCGCTCCTCCATCTCAGAGTCTGAGGACAGCAGCTTCAGGCGCTTGGACATGTTCTCTCCCATCACAACGGCGGCTGCGGGGGGACAAAACGCCTCCCGCACACTGGAGGAGAAACGCACATTATAAAGCATTAAAAACACTACATTTATTATTATTATAACACAAAACACATTAAATCGGGAAACATATTAAATCAGTCTTATGGCCGAATAGCTGCCACTGACCCTTGGGGTTAGTCTACAGGTGGACTGAGTATTTCAAAACATATTCTCAAACAGAAATCTTACCTTGTACTGGATGAATGACCGAAAGGGCGATGCTGTGGAGAGATCAGTGCGGGCTGTGGGCAGCAGCAGGCGGCGGGGGGCTGTGGCTCTGCGGCTGAGGCAGACAGAGAGCCCACAGTGCTCCGGGGGTGAGTGCCGATGTCCCCCAGTCAGAGCTGGCATCGGTGCGTCCTGTGACCGCTCATCCTTTTTTTCATCCTTGTTTCATCCTTTTCACCAGAACTCAATGACTTTACCCAGAAGCTCGGCCGCGCCGACAGCTCCCCTCCACGGCCACCTCCTCACAGCAGGCCCGGCCAGGCGCGCTGACAGATGGCACTGGTGCGTCTCACTCATGGACAGCCCCCTGCACGATGCACTTTCACCAATCATCCTCATACACTGGAGGACAGGGAGGGGATTACGGCAGAAGTGGTTATCATCGAGCTGCTTTAGAATAGCACAATTCAAAGGTTGAATCAAAAATGAAAAGTGAATGGAAATGAGCGTTTCAAGGAGACAGTGATGAAGGATGCTTCGTTGCGAGAATGAGAGCTAAGGATGAGAGGAGGAAAGAGGGGTCAGAGCGGGTCAGTCAGTGATAGAGGAGGGGTATACAGCCTGTCAGCAGAGGAGGACAGTAGACCGCTGTTGTGTGGGAGGTGAGCGAAGAGGGGAGAGTGTTATTTTTTACAGGTGAACGATGACTCCCATTTTTGCATCATAAGTTCCGTGTGTGATTTTCAGCAGAGTGTAATAATCCTATCGCACCAGGGGGAGGCAGCAAAGCGCTGCAAAGATGTTTGTGCGCATGCGTCCCGTTTATGTCACAACAACAATGGCAGCGTCCAGTGCAATGCGCTGGTTCAATGTGAGAGAGAGAAAATGTCATGCCAAATGTCTCCAGACGCTCGAAGCTTTGTTCTCTACCCGAGCTGGAGTAGGTGTAACGCGGACCGAGGACGCACTGAAGGACGAGGGAGGTGCGTAAAGTGCTGGTCCTGGTTTATGCTGCAGTGTGTGGAAGATGGTGATTCTTGATCACTCCTATTAAACTATTGACAGTTTGACAGAGGATCATCCAGGCAGAAAATACCCTGTACTGAACATATCTGCTGAGGATGTCATTTGGTTTGGACTTCCTTTTTTATTGACAAAATGCCTTTTCAATCTAATGCAGCTTGGGACTTGCTTCAGTCTTAGTCCAGTCGTAGATGGACATTAATGTGTCTGATGTTATTAGAAAACTTCCCCAATCATTTAACTTGAGATGAGGATCTTATAGGACATTAGTTCACACACCTCCTCTGCAAATCAGAACTGTAGAACTCCCATTACACACAGGAGGGACCGGCCTCCTGCTGGGGCCCAGATCAGGACTAAACATAGGGAATCAGCGTTTGAGTTTTATGCAGCTAAAACCTGGAACAGTCTTCCTGAAGATGTGAGACAGGCCTCTACTTTGCTAAACAATGTTCAAATTCAGGGTCAAAATGGTTCTGTTTAGTTGTGCATATGACTGAAAGGTTTTTATTCTGTACTCTTCTCTTTAATGTAAATTTTATGATGTTTATTTGTGATTTTTCTTTTATGTTTTAATTATGTTTTATTCTGTAAATCACTTTGAATTACTTTGTGTGCGAATTGTGCTATACAAATAAACTTGCCTTGCCAGTTCCCAGGAGGAATAGAAGTTTGTAAGATTTTACAAGTACGCTGTATATTTGTCAATAGTTTATGAATGTACCAATTTTTATCTGAACGCACTGGACAAATTACCACCAATATCTGAATTTAAAAATAAACAACATATTGTTTTTATTCTTAGAGAAAAAGAAGAATGGACCAAAGGCACTGCGAGTCCTCCAAGCGGAGCGCCGAGCAGAAGCAGAGAGGTCTGTCCTGATCAGCTGTCTCCCCAAAACTCACCAGAACAAGTTCCTAAAGTATATCTCCAGACATGGAAATGTCAACAAATGCTTCTTCTACGAAAGCTTTGTAAGTAATGCATTATCCAGAGGAATATTACCAGTAATATAACAGCAGTAAGGAAGCAGTAGTGTAAATGGTTAAAAATGTACAAAGATGAGAACAAGTGGTTACGTGTCACTTGCACACCCACATACAATACATCGGTGTGCAGTCAGCAGTGAATGCAACATTATAAATATAATATTTTTTTGTCTTGGCCTTTTTTGTATCATTTTCCTTTGTCAAAACCTTCACAGATGTGTACAATCAGAAAGAAATCTGATCACATCTCACATCAAATCTAACAGTCTATATGACATCGCCATTATCTGATAATTCCAGAAATAAGATAATGATCAGATTTTTGATGTGCATGTAAACACAGCCAGTGTTTGGATTCTAGTGCCTCATGCAGTTCAAACACTTGTCCACCAATCCACCAACCTGAAAGTCAGAGGTGTATGCTGTCAATTTGTCCTTAGGCAAGCCTTACCTACTCTGTGGTGTGGGCCATGAGGGCTTGGTGGTCAGAGGGGCTGCTTCTATCAGTCTACCCCAGGGCATCTGTGGCTACAATAGAATCTTGCCATCACCAAGTGGAGCGTGAATGAATAATCCAGTGTAAAGCACTATAAAATATATATATATAAAAAAAATCTCATGCTCACCCTCTGCGGGTGGTCTCATCCTCTTTTCCACACTTAGATCCTCTACCAGAGGCCTGGGAGCTTGAGGGTTCGATGTTCTGTTGTTAATCCTCCACCACAATGTCCGGTTGGTTCGCCATCACCATTCTGTCAGTCTATATCTAGAAGTGGCTCAATCATTCTCCACTACCTTTCGAGGTGTTTCTCACCTTGACCTTGGGGTCTCCAGTCCGTACTCTGTACAGATGTTTCTGTACACAATGCCTGCCACTTGGTTATGCCGCTCCATGTATGCTTTCCCTGCCAGCATCTTACACCCTGCGGTTATGTGCTGGATTCTCTCAGCGGCGTCTTTGCACAACCTACACCTTGAGTTTTGTCTGGTGTGGTAGATCTGGGCCTACTATTGCTCTAGTGCTCAAGGCCTACTCCTGTGCAGCCAGCATGAGTGCCTCTGTGCTGCCCTATATAAAAATAAATAAATATAATAAATAATCATTATTACACTCTGGATGTTTTCTCTCCCAGGGCACCTACGCTGTGGTGGAGTTTTCGGATAAGGATGGGGTGCTGTCTTTACTTGACAGTGCAGCTATCCCCAGCATCAGTCATGAATCTGTAGTGCCTTTGAGGTCCAGACTACTGTCCCTACGAAACATCAGCACTGTGGACACAGACAAACAGAGCGCCCCTCAGTGTCAACCGCAGAGAACTGTGCCCATTAACGAACTCATCCAGCAGCTGTCCTCCTGCAACAGTGTAAGTGGAGATGATAGGTGGTGTTCTGGTCATGTCCATGTGATGTCATAACACTCTTAAGGGTCTAGAGTTTGGAGCAGAGTTGGAAGGTAGGTAAGAATCATACAGAGAGGTGGATTGGCTGCTCAAGATTCTAAATTCAGTGTTTCACAGTGACTTGGCCTATCAGTATAATTGGGGACAAATTAAAGGTGCATTATGGAACTTTTCTGGAGGAGGTCCCACCACCTCCTTGTGTCAATGAGATGTTCTTGCTTTGCCTGGAATGTCCCACAATATTATATCACTTAGAGGCTATGCTGCTCAAAATAAGAATGCATGTTGTTTAAGGTATTTTTGTAGCAATACAAAGCAAGTGAAAAAAGTTGTATTGTAAAACATTTGGGGCAAAGAAATAACATAGAAGAAGAACCTAGAAGAAGATAGCAGAACTTCTCTGGAAACGTTACATGCACCTTTAACACTAGCCTCAGTAGTAAAATCTCCATTATTCTATCACAAATTGTTACGCTATTATTATTCAGTTTATTTATCTGGCAATGTAATTAGGCCTATCATGATAACATATTTGAAGTGCAATATATTGTTTAAGAAAATATGAACAAACCTATGCCACTGACACAAGAAGCCTTAAGCACGATTATTCCAAAAAAGTTCTTATAATGGTTACAGAAAAAAACATGGCCTTAATGCAATCAGACACAAAGCCATAAAATACATCTTGAGTATGTAGTTACTAGTTCTTATTCTAGGAACTACATACTCCCATGAAACTCATTCTTCACTGACTTCTGTTTATTATGAAACGTTGTGCTCTTTGTTGACCCAGCTGGAGCAGCAGATCGTGTCCCTGACAGAAGCCCACTCGTTGACGGAGGAGAACATTCGTCTACGCTTTCTGGTCTGCTCTCTGCTCAATGATATCGCTGCTGCCTATTTTCCCGAGAGCTCCATTAGGCCCTTCGGATCCTCTGTCAATGGTTTTGGAAAGCTGGGCTGTGACCTCGACATGTTCTTGGACCTGGATGCCATTGGTGCAGACAATTCAAATATGGTAATTCTTTTAGGCAGTTAGGATTATCAGCGTTATCACAGATGGTATTTGGCTTTCAAAATTCCACCAGGACTGGGACTAGACACGAACTACAGTTAAAATTGAGCCAGGACTGAACCAGGACTGAACCAGGACTGACCCAGGACTGAACCAGGACTGAACCAGGACTGACCCAGGACTGACCCAGGACTGACCCAGGACTGACCCAGGACTGACCCAGGACTGAACCAGGACTGAACCAGGACTGAACCAGGACTGAACCGTCAAGGGTACACTAAGGTTGCATTCACTCTTGGTTTGGTCCCTTTTAAGCCCATTTTAGTCCTCATGTAGACTTGCTTTGGTTCTGTTCAAGTCCTGGTTCAGTCCTATTTTTACTCCCAGGTTAGTTCTAATTTAGATTTTGTGTATCTGCCAATGTGAATGTACTCCAAGACTGAAACAGCACTGAACCAGGACAAAACATGAAACTACAAGATTTAAGGTGTAAACAAAATTTTAATAAAATCTAATCCAGTATTAATCCAGGTCTAAATCAGGTTAAAGTTAGGTCTAAATCAGGACAGAAGTAGGCCAATAGAAGTAGGACAATTTAGCATGCTCATTTTCCTTTACTGCTACCAGAAAGACTTGAATATTCTTTGCTTGTGTTCACAGCCCAGGTCCGGGATGTACGTGGAGTATCAGATGAAGAGGACCAATTCGGAGCGTGCGGTTACCCAGAGCGTCCTGTCGGTCATTGCAGAGTGCTTAGAACAGTTTGGGCCAGGCTGTGTGGGGGTGCAGAAGATCCTAAACGCTCGCTGTCCATTGGTCCGCTTTGCCCACCAGCCCTCAGGCTTTCAGTGCGACCTCACCGCCAACAACAGGTATAAACTAATTTGGCATATATTGCTACAGTTCTGTACCCCCGAGGCTCTCTTTCTTTACAAAAACAAAGTTTATGAAATAAAATGAATGTTGCACTGCATGGTAAAAAAGTTATCACAATTTGCTAGTAAATGCGTACAGATTGTAATTAGCCTTAATTTGGACATTTATGATTTTACTAAAAGCTTGTCAGGACTCAGTCTCTCCAGTTTTGTCCTGAAATATTGTGCTGAATGCTTAATGTGATAAGACTTTTATTTTATCTCTTGTATTTCTTGTAATTTTTTTTTTGTTCTCAAAAATTATTCTCAATATGTCTTGGTATAATCCACATGGGCACAAAGAATTTAACAAGAAAAAGTTAGGCACTCCAAATTACATAAAAATGCTGAGTTTGATACTGTCTCTGTCAGAGTGGCCATGCGGAGCACTGAGCTGCTGTACCTGTTTGGAGAGCTGGATCCTCGGGTGCGGGCTCTGGTCTTCACTGTGCGCTGTTGGGCTCGAGCTAATGGTGTCACCAGCTCCATCCCTGGAGCCTGGATCACCAATTTCTCCCTGACCCTCATGGTGGTTTTCTTCCTCCAGAGGAGGAGCCCACCCATCCTGCCCACGCTCGACAGGCTTAAAGAGCTGGCAGGTATACATTGTCATCTAAAGCAACGTGCTGCAATGAGTGGAAGCCCTTTTCCACTCATTTGAGCCTAGTAAATCCAAATATCATGGATTCTGTATCTAAATTTACCTAATTAAAATGCTGTTCCTTTCAGGACCCTCAGAGAAGTGTATCATAGATGGCAACGACTGCACTTTCACCAGTGACTTCCACAAGATCCAGCTGGAGACCAACACAGAGTCTTTAGGTGTGACTCAGCAGAAACAATAATTATTTCGACAATAAATTTGTGTCCGTTTTAGTCCTAATACTTACGGCTCACTAACATTTCTGTTTCAGATCAACTTCTGAGGGACTTCTTTGAGTTTTACAGCATGTTTCTCTTCAACAGAATGTCTATCAACATCAGAAAGGTATGGACATGCCTACTTTCTTTACTGTAATTTCTATAGGGCATGAGGATCTGTTACAGTAATGAAGTGCATCCTGTAGAGGGCACTGTAACACTTGAACCGCCTCAATAAGGGTCAGGTTAAAGCAAACCTAAAGTGCATACATAACAGGACTGTCTTAGCTGAAGTCTTGTGACACCAATAGTTTTGCCATAGTCTGTAAAGCCATAATCACACACTCTCTTATCTGACAGGGCAAAGAGGAGCATAAACCGGAGTTGGGGCCCCTGCACATCCAGAACCCTTTCGAGACGTCCCTGAACGTCAGTAAGAACGTCAACACGTCTCAGCTGGAGCGCTTTGTGTCACTGTGCCAGGAGAGTGCATGGATGCTGCAGAGTGGAACCACCCTCACCACATTACTCCTGCCCTCTCAGATCTCTGCCGTCAGGGGTAGAAAGAAGAGGAAGGTTGAACCTGCCAGTGAGAGGATCAAAGGCTTACTGGAATCTCTAAGGACCAAAAATAATGTGCAGAAGAAATGAACTTATGGGCAAGTTGTCTTTGTTTTTTGTTTTTTTTTTTTTTTTTTTTTTTTTTTTTTTTTTTTAAGGAAATCATATGTATCATTAACTTAAATGTGTTTCAGATTACACAACTTCACATCAAGTTCACTCACTCTAATAGTCTTGTTTGAAAATGGGGAATGGTCAGATGGTTAAACTACAATTAAATCTTATTGTATTTTGTGATGTAAGTATCCATTGGTTTCAAGCTACTTTGAAACCAATGAATACTTATGTATGCTGCTATGGCAATAAACAAGTTCTACATGATATTTGTGCATTGACAAAAAAAAAAAAAAAAAAATGCATACAAAATATTAGCACAGCAATATATCGTTACGACTCCTTGGCAGTATGTGTATCGATATAGAGATACGTATCACGCTTCTTTTAAACTACATTAATTCATAATGAATTGCAGAGTTGTACTCTTGTTAACCTGATGACAACTGCATGAAGGATGAATCTGCTGGGCTGAAAATGCGACTTATTCATAGGACAATAATATTCTGATATGACATTCCATTGCATTCTTCTACAAAATCTAAATACTGATTTAGTTCCCTTTTACCATGTTTTTTTAAGGGATATCCATGTATCAGAACCTGTGTCATATAAAATTACCAGTATTGGGATGTATAGTATGCCACAATATTGTGGCAGGTAAAGGTAAAGGTAATGTGACTGGAACTCATGAATAGCAGGATAAAGCGCCATCTTGTCACTGATGCAATATGAATGATTAAGAACAACACTGGAGTCCTTCCTTTAGGTTTAAAAAAAAAAAAAAGATTTTTGATCAGATGCCATATAATCAAATATTTGCATCTGTTCTCTATCTGAGGGTTTAAAATCATCACATTCTACCTTAGAGTTTTGACCCGCCCTCCAGTACACAGTAAAGTATAGGCTCTTTTAAATGCATTCACATGGCATTGCAAAACTCGCTGGAATATTGCTTATTTTGGGATGTATTTGGACCTCATCATTACAGTAAATAATAATTAACGTTAGGGACCTTCCTTTGGGGATGTCTCATTTCGTATAATCTAAACAAAAATACCATCTGTAAGCATGAACTCATCATGTTTTACAGTCTGAAGACTGCAATACTGCAAATGATTCTCCCCTACAAAGAATCTATCTAAGTAATTTCTTGACATTACAGTGTTGTCATGATACTGAAATTTTAAACTTTCAACTGACATTTAGTTTCGATACTGAGACCTAGACTTGATACTAATTTCGAAACCACTATTTTCAATGCTTTTTTTAGACAATAGACTAACATTTTCAACACAAAATAATAGTAAATTTCTAGTTATATATATACTAGTTATGATAAAGCTCAAGATCATTCTTAAACTGTTCAAGAAACTTCAAATTTTGTCTTCTTAGAGAAACCATATGTTTTATGTTTTAATTTGGTTGTCAAGACAATTATCAAATCAGAAAGCAGAATGAGCCTCACACGAGTTTCTCATGTAGGTTACCGGTCTAAAATACGGTTGGTCAAATCCTAAAAGGACTCTCTGATCTGAGTCTTCACCACCTAAACCCTTGAAAGCCTAGAACTTCCAATCATTAGTTATCAGAGCTAATGCAGCCTCTGCAGCTTAGTGAGTAAATTCTGGAGATTTTGAGTTTTCACACAAGGCCTGGTCTGTCCATATACTGAAAAAAAACTTGTACGTGTCCTCTGTATTCAGCTTAAGGCACATGCAACCCAGGTTCAGATGTTATATAATGTTAGTGTTTCTTTTTTGTATTGATACTTGCTCAAATGAGTATCTAGTTTCTATACTCGCTTCAGTATCTTTTACTATCTCATTTGATACTTTTGACATCCCTAATCTTGAATCAAGTACTGCATTTAGAGAAAGATATTTTGTACTTTCAAAACCTCCTCCAGGCATGAAGTGTTGCTTGAAATACTGCATTGTGTGACCCCAGTGCGTTCTGTCTGAAGTCCCTCCCTGCAAGAGCCAGGCCGCGCTCTGGACCTCTATCACTGTTCTCATGCTCTTATCAGCTGGAATGCAATGGCCCTGGCGTGTTTCCCACAGTGGAGCAAAAGGGTGTGTCCACTTCCACGAATCAGAGCTAGCGCACTTTCGGTTAAGATTAGGTCAACACCAGTACAAAGCTTCTAAGTGCTATGCTCTGGTTATATTTACATTAGCAGTGCAGTTGTTCATCCCTGGGGGTCATCCACGCACACCCAGCCTATAGGAGGAACAGAGAGGTACTACTGCAAAGTTATGTCCAAGTTAAACCTGTGTAAATCCTACTGTTTAGGAATCCAGGTTTTGAAAAGAGTGCCTGATAAAACAATGAATATGAATGAATATGGGTTCGAAATTTATTTTATTTTGTTTCTAATAGTAATTTATACTAAAACGTTTACAATGGAAAAATACTGGAAAATGATATATTATAGAACAAATCTGAACCTTTCTTAATCAGTTTTAGAAGAGTTGCTTTATACAAGAACTAGTTTAACACCACATGATAATAAAAATGTAAAAGGTTTTTAGTATCACTGTGGAATCAAGCTTTCTGCTTAGTATCAATATTAAAGTCACTGTACTTGATTTTTACTGCCTTAAAGACGTGAAAAACGGAACTATTTCATTTTAAATTGTTTGCAGTTCTCCAAAGTTATTCCTCAATTATCTTATTTATTCTGAGCATCCTAATTATTCCCCGCAATGAGTTTATAATGATTTTCCACAAGTCTCAGAGACCAGAGCAGAGTTTTTCTGTCACTGTAACACTAAGAAAAACTAGCATTAACCACACACTTCCTGATCATCTGACAAAAACACGCTTTATAATTAGATGCAGACAGTACAAAGCGTATTTTGACTTCAAGAGAGTGTTGGGGCAAGACCAGTTTTACTCAACAACATGACAAAAATCAGATATACCTTTAAGTTTGAAATTTGA
Organism: Periophthalmus modestus; assembly: GCA_019594935.1. Lineage (NCBI taxonomy): Eukaryota > Metazoa > Chordata > Actinopteri > Gobiiformes > Gobiidae > Periophthalmus > Periophthalmus modestus. The sequence continues at coordinate 3,428,328 of JAIEZT010000021.1, forward strand.
ATATCATCAACAATCCCGGTTGCTAATATAAAGCTACCTCCCCCTGTGGTAAGTGGAAAGTCCCTCTGAAGAAGTAGAATAGCTTAAATCTGGGGTACTGTTTTACTAGCAAACTTTTTACCACCTGCTTGGCTCAGGTGTAAAGGCAAATTCCACCTCCATGATGTGAGGTCATCATTTCCATTCAACCGTGGCTCAGTACAAGTGAGCCACTGGGGTGTACAATATCAGAGACTTTTAAATGATCCTATTTAAGAAAAGAAAAGAAAACTACTTGGAATGTTCCACAGTATGTTATTACTTTATCTCCATGAACACAAGCAGGTAAAGCACTAGGTCAAGTTACAGCTCAGATCTGTGTAGAGGTGACCCAGCTTAAAGTAAGAATTGGGTCAGAAGGCGTCTTTATTCAGCAATAGAAAAATGCACTTGAATAAATGCAGGATAGATATGTTTACAGCCATATTGCAGAACATTCCAGGCAAAACAATAATATTTCAAGCACATGAAGTCCAAGTTTGTTGATAACGTGATCTTGATCGCTTGGAAATCTGACAATGTATTTACATATCAAAAAGGCTAATCAAGGCAATTTTGAGAGTGGTGGAATTTCTATTGTCAGAACCAGTCTAAACAATATGGGTTAGACCGTAATGTTACTGTATTATAAGATCTGACTGCTGGAAAGTCAGTCTGCTCTACAAATATTGTGGAGAGGTATGGTTAGCCAAGTGTAAACTGCTGAACACACTCATCTAAGTTAGACTACCCATTTCACATAGTTAACGTAATTATACTTTTTAACAAAAAATCTTGCCTTTTTTCCTGTTTTTGTTTTCTTTTTGGTGATGTTTTAGTTTGACTTCCTGGTTGGACACTGGCATCAGATGTGACATAAACAGAAGTAATTACATGACTATTACCTAACAACTATATTATAAAAAAGGGCCAAAGCTTGTCTAAATAGCACATTAGCCATGATTAGACTAATACAAATAAATTACAACAATTTTATTTTGTTTAAAGTGTTTAAAAAAAAAAAAAGCCACCCTTGCATGTCCCGGTGCTGATGGCAAAGGTAGAGGTATTTTCTTGTATTTTTGTACTTTTTCACAAACTACTAACCACTTAACTGATGCATAACTTTGATAAACATTTACCACAGTTCCTATCCCATCAAACCTAGTCATAATATGAATTAAAAACAAAAGAAAACATGAAAATCTGTCATATGCAGTTTTTTGGTGGAGCAGAGCCACAGTGGTGCACAGTCACACTTGTTTGATTGGAATAGGGAGGCTGGTTTCCTGTTGGACAGACTGGAATGCGGCTCTATGTTCACCTTACTCTGAAGCAGCAGGGTTCAGGGCCGCTTAAACATTCTCCCTCTAACCGCTGGATTCTCGGACATTCTTAAAATATACCTAATTACAACCCTGCTCTGGAGGTACACTGCAGCGCGGGCAGGGCCATAGGGAGAAGAGCACCAGACAGAGATCTGAAAGGGCAGTGGTAACTCGCACAGGTCCACCTCACAAAACTATTCTCAGTGCTCATACATTGTGATTAAAAATATAACTGATGGCAGTGGGTGTGCACATATTGTATTCTATGTTTTCATTAGTTTGCATATGTCACCAATTTGAGTTGTGCAGTTGTTTTTAATTGAAAGGATGCAGTCACAGGTGGGTAGTTACATTTACTCGAGTGACTTTTTAAAGAAATTGTTTCAGAGTAGTTTTTGGATATTGCACTTTTACTCCTACTTGAGTAATAGTTTGAAGTTTGAACAGTACTCTTAATAATGCTGGTTACTCTTCCCACTGTAAGTAAGTCAAGAGACAAAAAATTTGACATGATTTGATAGTTTCTTGCACCGCTCCGTCAGATATGATTTTATTTTGGTTTTATAATTTTTGTGTCTAATGTTTGAAAATACCAGCTTTTGAGTATTATTTAATGTTTTGTCCTTTTAATTAACATTAACTTTACATTAAATCAGATGTTACGCCCCAACAATTACTTTTTAAGTTACTTTTATACTCTTACTTTAGTAATATGTTGGACCATTACTTTGTACTTGTACTTTGTACTACTTGAGTAATATTATTTTGAAGTAACATTACTTTTATTGAGTACAATTTTTGGGTAATCTACCCACCTCTGGATACAATAGGCCTCTACCATCTGCAACAGCTGGAAGTCAAGTTAGGACATTCTCAAAGTTATTGTAGCCTGTAAAAATAGATTTACATTAGATTAAATTAGACTTTTGAAATTGGGAATTGTGTTTTCAACCTACCGTTAAAGTGACACCAATAGAGATCTCCAGAACATAACAGATTCTTCAGACCCAACTTCAGACCCTCACAGACCCTCTCAGAACCTCATAAACCCTCATACACCCCTCAGACCCCCATTCACCATCACAGACCCCTCAGACCCTCACAGACCTCTGAGACCTCACACATCTTCTCAGACCCTCAAAGACCCTCACAGACCATCACAGACCCATCAGACCCTCACAGACACTCACAGACCTTCACAGACCTCACACATCTTCTCAGACCCTCAAAGACCCTCACAGACCCTCACAGACCTCTCAGACCCTCTCAGACCCTCAGACCCTCACAGACCTCTCAGACCCGTCAGACCCTCACAGATCTTTCAGACCCTCACAAACCCGTCAGACCCTCACAGACCCTTCAGACCCTCACAGACACTCAGACCCTCACAGACCTCTCAGACGCTCACACATCTTCTCAGACCCTTACAGACATCTCAGACCTCTCAGACCCTCACACATCTCAGACTCTCACAGACCCTCACAGACCCTTCAGACCCCCACAGACCTATCAGACCCTCACACATCTTCTCAGACCTTCAAAGACACTTACAGACCCTCACAGACCTCTCACACATCTTCTCAGACCTTCACAGACACTTACAGACCCTCACAGACCTCTCAGACCCTCACACATCTTCTCACACCCTTGCAGACACTCACAGACCCTTACAGACCATCACAGACCCTTCAGACCCTCACAAACCTCTCAGACCTTCACAGACCCCTCAGATCCTCACAGACCTCACAGACCTTCACATACCTCTCAGACCCTCACAGACCCTCTGAGTCCCTTACAGACCGTCACAGGTCCCTTATAGACCGCCACAGGCCCTTCATAGAGATAACATAGACTTAAACAGACTGCTGAAGGTGGCCACTTGCAAACCGAGGTGAGTGAGCAGTTTTCCGAGCAGCTCTGGAGGAGCGGGGACTGGGGGTGTTACAGCGGGGTGTGCTCCTGAGGAGGGCAGTCACAGCGGCGGAGTGTCCACGGTGGCGGCGGACAGAGAACACCGGAGGACGGGGTTCGACGCCAGCGTGCATGTGCAGGTAAATACGCGTGTGTGTGGCATTAAATTGGCGGGGGTATGGATATGCTCCGTGCTGCGGGACTAGGGCTGGAGCAGCGCCAGAGACACGGGGGTATAGTTTATAAAGCAGCATCATCAGCGGCGCTCAGCAGAGCTGTGTGCCCGGGCTGAGGCTGTGGAGCTCGGAGAGCCGCAGAGGTGAGAGCGGGAGGAGAGAGCTGCGTGTGCGGACGCGCTTCTCTCAGCTGAAGGTTAAAAGATTGCTGTTAGCAGCTAGCGCTAGCCCCGATCTATGGACAGAGGCCAAACTCCGTCTAAAGCACGCACTGCCATCACTGAAATGTGATCAAAACAAATGAGTTTAGTGGACCGGGCTGCAGACTCCAGTGAAACTCGATGGCGTTACTGGTATGTGGAAGTTGATGGCGTTGTGCTTTTAGTGATGTGTCAGCCGTACCGCCCACACGGCGCTGTTATTTTCCTCTGGACTAGGTCATCCATGTGCGCTTTGGACCGTCCTGTTTGGGTGTGTGGAGCTGTCGGGCCCCGCAGCTGTCAGCGGGAGGGGACGGGAGAAGACGGGAGGAGACGGGGAGCACAGGGTCAAGTGTGGGCTGCTGCAGATGTTGGAGGGCACTCTGTCGCTCCGATTTCTCCTGGTTGTTTTTCTCCGACAGCCCTCATTCCTGTGCTCCGCCACTACAGTAGTTCTGTACAGAGATACACAGCTAATGTTGTTTTTTTTTTAAAAAGACTTTTGCTTACATTTTACACAGCTGAGGGCATTAGGGGAAAAGTCAGTTGGAGATATTCAGTACCATAATAACAAAGTTTAGACTATTTCTAGACTAAAGCCTTTTAGACAGCTCCAGTCTTTCCCTGTCCTTTCAAAGCGTTTGTGCAGGTTTGAAAGAGGCAGAGCCAGAGGTGAGGGGATTGTGTCTTGAGCTGATGTAAACCTATGTGTGTAAGCATTTACAAGTCACAAAGGATGAAGGACACCTTTGTCCCCAGGGCTGTTACCCTCCTCAATCAAACTGCTCTGACATGGGACTGCCTAGCTTCCTGATCCTAAAGAGTCCTCCTTTTAACCTTTGCACCAAGAGTACTTACTGTGCCCACAGGAGATAGTTATTTGACTGATTTGACTAATTGACATTTGACTATAAGTGTTTACGTTAAGCCTGCTACCTCATCTATCACTACATTATCTGTACCTCTATTAATGACAAATTGTTGCAGTATTTTACTAGTCATCATCATACCACAAAAACTCATCTGTAAAGCTCCATGCTCTTGGATCACATCTCACCATTCCTCACCTCTATTGACCTTCAGTTTACAATACACAGAGCATTTTTTACAATACAAAATGCTCTGTTCAAAAGCCCACTCCTACTCCTCCAGCTCCAAACAGCTTGAACAGGATTCCACCCATCACTGCTCCTTTCTGCTGCACTGCTCTACTGTCACCCATAACTCAGGACAATGGGTGCTCCGGCCTTCAGCGGGCAGCACCCAGACTATGGGCTCAGTCCTGTTACACATAGGCCTCATATATTCAGTGCGCAGTGGAAAAAACACAGAATTGTCTTATTCTTAGAATCTCAAAATCTAAATATAATCCACCAATATCACAGGATAGCATATGTAAAGGTAACATGTAAAGGTTTAGTTCTAGATGTAATGCAGGTGCAGATGGCTGTCTATAGAACCTGAGCACCATCCTCATGTTCTCTAAGTTCAGGATGTTCTACAGGCTCCTGTTCCACCTCTGTCACATCACTCTCACATCACTCTCTCCTCACTCTGCTGTAGAGGGATGTTATGCAACTGTTGCCATTTAAATCACTCCCCGTGTCTGTGTGTGCATCATTTCTAGGCCAGGCTGTGCTGTCGCTGTGGTGCTACAGGGATCCCCTCAGAGCTGCGTTCATGTCATGTGACGCCACGGCACGGCAGGGTCATGTGACGCAGGCTGACGCAGGTGGGAGGGGCCAAGCTGTTCATCATGCTCCATTGCTTTCATATGTGGCCTATATGTATGTGTTAGTGTGTGGCAGGCAACTGCAGTGTCTGAGAGCTGGGTGACTTTTGTCATGACAGCATGGCTGATCAAAGTGACTGGAGAACAGTGTGAAAACACACCAATGCTGCTGCCACAGCTATTAACTGTAGTGTAACAATATTTGATGCCACTGAAATGGCTTTTACACATATATCTGGTGTACACCAGTCTTCTTCCAAACTAAAATGTGTGTACTTTTCCATAAATGCAATGTCATTTATGATGGTGTTGAACTTAACAGGCCTGTCGTCTCTGACATGATCCATACAATTACTATAGCCTGGATATTAGGTAGATTATGGTGGGTATGGTTGGTACAGTATGGTAGATATGGTTGGATGTATTATTTTGTGCCTTTTTCGGCAGCTGTTTCTTTCAAGGCAAATGTAATTCATTGTTCTCCCCGTGTCTAGGTGGTTTGCTACAGTTACTCAGGTTTCTCTCATTATTAACCCAAAACATGGTGCTGTAGACCATGATCCGGGCTTAAGGAAACGTATCTACAAGGGCCCAATTAAAAATAAAATTCAGTCTCACATCTTTATGTTCTTAATTTGAACAAAACTTTGAGCATACACTACATATTAGAGCCCTGCAGCCTAAAGAGTCTGATTCCAGGGGACCTGGACTTTGGTGCGGCCTTACACAGTCCACACTCAGACCTGAGGGGCTCTGATGGAAACCCCTGTGTCGCCGTGACAGCGCCCTTCCTCAGGAAGCGCCGAGCCCCAGGCTCTCGGATGTCACATGGTCAGGAGCTGAAGTTTGTGAGCTCTGACCCTGTACCTGATGTTTATGGTGTAAAAGCAGAAGGAGGTATGTTTTAAACTCGTATTCAGAGTCGTATTCAAGTCATATCTGACACAATGTGAGACATTTTGGTTTACTAAGAATGAATAGAATAGTAATTGTTAGATGTGTTATCCAGCACACTCCCAATGTGGCGCAGACACATGTGTTCTCCATATGTGTGTCTCGGGTGATTTACGTCACAGATCTCCTCCTCACTCTGCACAACAGCCCGTCTCTCCCTCTTCTGACTTTTTCTCTTTTTTTTCCTCCTCATTTTTATCCTATCTTTTTCACCCCCCCTCTCCTTCTTTCACTCTTTCCCTCTCTGTCTCTCACTCTCTGTTTCTCCCCTCTGTTTCTGTGGTATTGTGCATAAAGCTTCCATGTTTGGAACAGGAAGACGTAGCTCTCATTGTTACAAACTGAGGGATTGGTATAAATAGGGTAATTATGATGCACAAGAGCAGCAGCAGTGTTTTGTTTGCAATGAGAAAGCACAATGTTCAGTCTATTTATTTTGTGGATGTTTGTGTCTGAAATGTGTCATTACTGATGCAGGAGGTCAGACAGGTGATCTAACCTTTTAAGAACCAGCATATGTTTACAGATCTTATCTCCTTGTGTCATTCATGTGTGTTCTGTTCTTTTGCCTCAGCCATGGAGCCTGCGGTGGTGTTGATCCTGCTGCTACACTGAGGACCCACTCCTCCACCTGCCTCAGATGTGATCATGTACAGTGTGGAGGACCTCCTCATCTCTCATGGATACAAGCTGCCCAAACACAAGCCCCCCAGCTCGGGCCCTCCTGCCCGGCCCGCCCCCTCGGCCTCACCCCCCTCCTACAGCAGGCACCAGCAGCTCCTGGAACGGCCCCGTACTGTCAACGGCTTCTGCAGCTACACCCTCAGCCACAGCCACACGCGGGACCGCAGCCAGTCCAGACAGGAGGGCCGCCTCAACGACACTGGGTGAGTGTCTCTCTCTATAAGTAGCCTTCTCAGACAGGGTAGTCAGGGTCAGAGATGCTATCTCCAGGCTATGGGATTTTGTTTGTTTGTGAGTTTATTTGATATACAACCTCAATTTTTGTGCAAATAGCAAATAGAAATCAAATGTGTTACGTAATGTATAAACAAAACATGGCCTTTAGTGGCCCAGTTTGTTTTAACCAAATGTATATCAGAATGGAGTTTAATATTTGATTTACAAGTTTAGAATAACAGATAATTTTTTTGTCTCCTTCTTCCCCGTTTCATCTGTGCTACTTTAGCAAATGTTTTATTTTATTATTTTTTTATTTTAGATTGATGCGCACATAAACCTGTAGCTGCTTGCAGCCATCTAGCTCCATCTAGTGTTCATTATCTGATATGTAAATCATCAAATTGATGTTACCCCAAGATAAACTTACATAAATGAAATCACATTAAATTACTCCCTCTCCTTTTTAGCTTCTGTGATGCAAACCGCAGTCTTCAGCTGCAGGCCAAGGATGTGTCCTACTGGAGGCGGAAAGGGCAGGACTTTGCTGTGTTGTTAGACTACACAGACTACAAAGAAGGTGCTGCTAATGGTCGACAGGGAGCTTATGTAAGACCAGACAAGGCTGAGGAGGTGAGGGGCTCGGGGCCTCTGGAGGAGTGTCCCAGGTCAGAGAGGCCTCGCTGCAGGGACAACCAGCTGCTGCTGCCCTGGAGGACGGTTGAGAGGAAGTGCCAGAGCCTGGGTGCAGAGGAGTGGCACCCAGCTGAACAGCGCCTGCTCTCCAGGACTCCAGAGGGCATGGTGCTGCCCCGGACTAAAGCCAGGACTCAGTCTCTGCCCAGGATGCAGGCCAACTGTCGGCAATACGTTCCTCTGTTTCACCAGAGCACCTACAGAGCCCCGCGCTGGCCAGAAAATGGCAGACCTGCCAGTGCAAACCCTCTGTCAATCACACCAAAGCCACGCTTCACACGCCCCCCCAGGCCCCCCTCTTATGAGATGCACCAGCAGATCAGGGGCAGCTGTGAGCTACTGTCTGGGAGAGAGCTGACCAGGGAGAGAACACCCCTCCCAAGGTTAAGAACCGCAGAGTCTCAGCTGGACTACTTTGCACAGGACTGTGGACCACCAGGGTACATCCCTCCCCCGTCCTATAAGAGAGCCCCCATCATGGAAGGGGTCTGCAGGGATTATGGGGAAGTTGCCATCAACTATAGGTATCCTTACAGTTAATAATGTCATATACATCACATTTGTCATTATTTTATAGAAATTTTATAGAAAGCAAAAGGATAGGACATTCAAAAATGCATTCAAATTTACTTCTATGAAAAAGTACAGACATGCACTGAGAATGAATTCAGGAAATTGGTTATGTGTTTTTATTTTTGAAATTCAAGTTCTTTCCCCTGCAGGCTATAGCTTACTAGCTTACTAGCTGTACTAGCCAGACTAGCACAAGGGAAGAGCCACTGTGGAGCTCTGAACCCCAATCTTTTGGGTAAGAGGGAAGAGGTAAAGTTTGGCTTTCACAAAAGCTAATTAATAGTAAATACTTAATAATACCTAAAATTATTTTCTACCATAGATCTATTCATGTTTCATTCATTCATTCATGTTTTAACTAACTATGTTTTAATAGATATTATTAGAAGCTTATGCAATTTTTCCCAGTGATCAACACAGTTTGTCCACTGTTCAAATATCCAAACACAACATCCAGAAATTTTGAATCCGGTCAACAAAATTTGAACAATTTGTCCACAACTTCTATGAATCCTGTGTCTTCATGGACTGTCCACTGCCAACAATAATAACAGAAGGGTGATATAATAAAAATCACCACTTAAATTCACAGCTAATTCTTCCATTGAATTCATGATCCATCTTTAATACACTATTTACTTACACAATGTTATGACACCTAAATCTCACAAACACAGCCTATCACAGCCAGGTACATGTATTTTGAAGCAGTTACTGAAGTCTTTGCTTGTGTTTTCTCAGGTACAGAGGAGACATGTACCAGCAGCTGCACAGGGCTCCAGATGGCTCTCATTGGTGCCCCCCACATGTCGGAGGCTGCAGCACCACACCCCACTCCAGGCAGCTCTACCCTGTCTACATGACCCAGGACAGGCCAGGCGGGAGGGTCCAGTATCTGCCCTTTGACCATCCCTCATCATTAGGAGGAAACTCCCTAACGGACTCTGACAAGATCCGCCACATTCGCAAGGAGCTTCCAAGCCTCACCGTGTCCGAGCCAGCTTCCGGTAACAGTGCCTTTTTGCCCCCTCCACTGGGACCTTCTTCACTCGTGGTTAATGACTCTGCTTATGGGGAGTTTGACAGTGACAATACCAGGTGGCACAGACATTTGCACAAAGAAACTGTAGATAACATCCCAGCAACTGACCAAAATTACAATAACAGATATTACAAAATCCAACATGGCCGTCCAACATCTCCCTTTTCAGCTTTCCATGTGCCAACGTCGTCCTCAACTCTGAGGTGCAAGTCAGAGCAAGGCTTTTTAGAAACCATCACCCAAGTGAAGCAGATCAAACCTGACTTTGGAGCAGACAACAACAGGAATCCCAAGAGAAGATTCAGTGAGACGATCTTCTGCCTTGTGTCTGTCCCAGTCCACACTCCCACAAACTTAAACAAAAATGCTCCTGCAGACCAGAACAACAATGACCCTGCCACCAACCACAGCATCCCAGACACGTTTGCAGTGGGCCTGAAGGAGAGCCGCCCTGTGAGGAGCAGGTCAGTCAACCAAGTGCCCATTTGGAGCCAGTGCTCTCTCCCTGACACCAGTGGTACCTCCTCCCTGAGGAATTATAAGAGGGCTCCTCTCAGAAAAGAGATTATTGATGCATGGGCTCTTCAGGCCAGTGACAGCAAAGACATGTACTCCCGATCGTGGCCTGGGAACCAGTACCGCAACCAGGAAACCCAGACCGGTTCACCACTGGTCAAGAGTCCAGAACCTGAGGACAAACCCACTCAGGCAGTGCCAGACACCAGCGTAGACAGTACATCAGCAAATGGTTACTGTCTGAAAGACCAGAAAAACCTCCAGCTATCCAGCAATAGTGCGTTTTCTCTAATTAGTCCTACCCAAGCTCCATATAAGGAGCTTCCATTATCAGACTCCAACAACGAGAAGCAGCCCGTGTCCAGTCCTACATCCTACAACTCAGAGCCCTCAGCAGACAACACTGAGCATGTCAGCTTTGGTCAGTTCCTGCTAAAGCCTGTGGACCGGCGCCCCAGTGATTATATTGGTGAGTTAGAAAGCATTAACAAAGAGATGGAGGACACCATCAGCAAAAGGGCAAATATGAGTTTGGGCAGGAAAGGAAAGAAGAAAGCCAATGTGCACCAGTCAGGGGCTCAGTCTATGGAGGAGATGCATTTAGAGAAGCCTACTTACATTAACGTGCGTTCAAAGTCTTTCACCTCTACTGCTGACATTGACATGGACACAAGCTGTTCATTTTTCAGGCCACCGAATGAAAACGTCCCACCATCTCAAGAGCACAGCAACTTTACTCTGGACAGTGACCTAACCCCACAGGACATCCCAGTTCCTCAGGAGTCCATGCTCCGAGACGTTGGCCTCAAAGTCTACACCGAGACTGGACCAATGGAGGCGGCACCACGATCAAGCTCCGTTCCACCTTTTCAACCTGAGCTCTCATGGGAAAAAATGACCACCATAAACATGTGCAAAGACAGCCAGGAGCACAAGGTAAACAGAGAGTCTAAAGCTAGAAGCAGCCATAAGCATCACACATCTGGAGTGAGTTTAAGGATCTGCCGGAGCCGCAGCGAGAGCAGCAGATCTTCTCATAAGAGGGAGTGTTCACCTCATGTCAACAAGCTCAACCGCGTCAAGTCATGTCCCGGAGGTAACCAGCCTACATTAGCTGATGAGCATTTAGAGAGCTTGTTAATAAAGGAGAAAACCAATTCTCTACCGGCGGAGGACCTCAGCCACCTGTATGAGATCAAATGTGCCGAAGGGATCCCCGAAAATGAGTCCATTGAGCAGAGAGCTGCAAGGATTTTGGGCATTCCTATTCCAGTAGGAGCCTTGTGTGTTGACAAAGAGGAGATACAAGGCAATGGTGAGTCTGACGTTGATGAAGAGGAGGGAAATGTCGAGAAAGATCCAGCCAAATGTACAATGTCTACACCACTGGTTCACAACACAGAACCAACAAAGACTGGATGCAGTAATGAGACAAACCTGGACATTGTGGAAAGTCCAATGGAGGAGCGTAGCTTATTTGTTGCAATATGTCCGGACTCTGTGAAAGATGGCCAAAACAAGGAGACTAAGCAGCTGGGAGAATGTGCAATGTTAAGTGGAGATGTTAGTGAAGTAAGTCAGGAAGACAGTAATGAGAAAGTTGCAATAGATGAAACGCAAGACAACTCACACATGGATTTTGAACAAATACAGGGATTTGAGTCAAAGGAGGAGGTTGTTATTGCACTAGTAAATGATGAGGGAATCAAAGAAGTAGCTGTACTGACAACAGAGGATCCAGGTAAAGTTGAACTGAAAGATGACGGTGGTATTGGAGAGGAGGGGCCAGAGGTGGGAAAAGCAACAGTAAGCAAAGAGAGCCGGGTAGCGCCTCCCAAACCACCGAAGCCCAAACAGCGCACTAGGCTCCAAAAACCAGCCCTGCTTCCCAAACCGCGCTGTGTACCCAAGAGGGAGATCAGCTTGCCCCGCATCAGCATCAGCACCATGGAGGAGGCCCCGGAGTCTGTTCCTGGTAACCATATCCTTTGTAATGGTTAATTAATGGGAAAATTATTTTGTATCAAAATTCTGGGAAATAAATAATAAATAAATATGTACTTACATGTAAGTACATACATCAAATTGGTAATGTAGCTTATGTGGTGTATAATGAGTTTGTAAAGTCTACAAACAAAAGTTGACACTTCAACTGATTCTTGATATCTAAAGTTTTTTACACAGGCTAACAGTAGCAATTCACAAAGGATTTGTGTACATATGCAATGTTATTACATAGTTAAGTTAGGTGTGTGTGTGTGTGTGTGTGTGTGTGTGTGTGTATGTATATATGTGTATGTGTATATATATATATATATATATATATATATATATATATATATATATATATATATATATATATATATATATATATATATATATATATATATATATATTATATATATATATATTTATTTTTGGTATGTATTTATATTTATATATAAATGGATAATAGTGTTATTGTTTTTTGTTGGGGTTAATATCAAATTTTATATTAATTTATGTCAATATTGCAATTGAGACCATAATGACTGAGGTGCAATATGAGAAGTGATTCTAGCCTGACCTGTATGCTCTCCTCCTCAGACACATACGACCCAAGCCGTGTGGAGAGAGTGTAGGCCTGGCTCAGAGGAACATCTTCCATCACTGTGGAATGACCAATGGTCCTGGACACCTCTGGATACCTCTAGGCCCCCCTGGGTCCCTCTGGATTCCTCTGGGTCTCTCTGGGTCCCTCTGGGTCCCTCTGGGTCTCTCTAGGTCCAGTTTCTTCTTCACACATGCTCTACATGTGCTGGCCACAGGGGGTGCTCCGAGCCTTCAGCACATCTCTTTCCTTTGACAAATGTCAGTGTTCCATCTGCACTCTAGCTTCTTGAGCTTGTGTGGAAAATGAATGTAGAAGTGCTTCTGTTTTGGAATATTACATGTCAGTGTAGAAAAGAAAATATCATTATAGTATTGCATCACAATCAGTATTCTCCCCTCCAAATGTACATAAGGCGTTTCTTACAGACTTATAAAGTACTATTCAGCAGAAGAAATGTATATTTTCTTATCAGTGTTACATTTTAGAGATCAAGTCTACTATGTATGTGTCCCCTGCTCTTTATCCTTTTGTGTGATAGAGAATGTAATGAAATGATCAACACTGTGCTCCTCGAGTCTCACTCACAGCAATATTGTTGTCCTATACACAGTGTGTGTGGTGTCTGTACGCCAGTCTCATTTATGTTAGCAATCACCTCATGTACTCCAAGTACTCCCCAGTACTCTGGCTCCAGTTTGACCACTCTTTCCTCTTAGTGAAGCTCACTTTTATTGTACTAGAGTAGTTCAAGAAGGAAGGCTTATCAAAAGCACAACCTGTTAATAATTATTAAAATAATTATTATAATAATTATTACAAACCCAGTGTGAAGCTGAATAATTTGGAAATGAACCCCTGTGTGTTTATGATATTTAAAAATATAAAGCCTATCCCTTCTACAGGTGGATCTGGAGGTATCTGTTTATGAACTCATCTTGTGGCATTAGTCAAACGTGTGGCGTATCTGTGCTATTTGAGTGTCCAGTTCCTCAGCTGCTGGTGAAGTGGTGTTTCCTTGTATGGACTTCTGCTATGGACAAGTCAGGTTAATAGGTTGAATGTAAAGTTTAAACCATTAATCATTTCAGTCATTCAACTTAACATTATTTTCTACTTTTTAAAATATATATTTTATGGCAATAATTCTGATAGAAACATGAAACTGAGTGTGGTATTTAGACTGTACACAATAATGTTGATTAACATTATCTTCTCAATAATTAATAATAACATATCAGTATATTACATTGTATGCGCAACTGCAATTGGTAAACTCTCATTGTATATGGGGTAGCAATATTATTATTAGTAAAGACGAGTACTTACCAAATGGAACTTTCTGCTATGCACTGGGCTTGCTGCTGTGTGGCTTTTATCTGGACCAGTCCAGATTAGGAGCAGTTGTGGCAATGGCTTTGGAAACTGTAGCTGCTGGTTTGGCATTTCATGGGATGGTCTGTATCCAGATGTGGCAATCGGCTAATAGCATGGCTTTTGCTATTGGTAAGTGAGTGGAGCAGTTTATTGGAGTGGGGCTGTTTGTGGGTGAATGGGGCACTTTGTTGATGAGCGTGGTGCAGTTTGTTGGAGTGGGGCAGTTTGTTGGAATGGGGCAGTTTGCTGATGAGTGGGGCAGTTTGTTGGGTGTGCCGGTTGCCAGGGCCAGTTCGACTGTTGGGGCAGTCTTCATAATAGTGAACCCAGTACCTCTGTGTCTCTGCTCACTTTTCTACTGCAGAATTCATACAGACCACTGGTGCACATTTTGATTTAATATTTTCTATTTTCATATAGAGGTCTTTTCAGCTTCTTTTGTATGTGCTGCATTTCTCCTATTTGTGCATGGAATGTGTGACGTCACACAAGTGTATTTGGTACTCTATAGTTTATCCAATAACAATGTTATATTTGCTATATTGTATATTTTATTTCAAATGTTATACTGCATATTTAAATAAGAACAATGTATTTTTAGATCCTTGTGAAAAAAGAACTGGAGGCACAGTGTTGTCTAATCACATAGACAGTGAGCACCTGTACAGAGCAGTGCTGCAGTCTTCAGAAATAAAGTTCTTTGCATGATTATTCTTTTGTTATCTTTGTCTTTTTCAAAAGGCATGGTATAAGTATGTTCAGTTGAACAACATTTTGGAAATAAATTAGTACTAATATAATAATAATAATAATAATAATAATAATAAACCCCATCACAAAAAATAAAACAAAAAACATGGCACGGACAAATCTGGATTTTGATCAGCTTTATTGGATTAGAATGACTAGCTGACTCTCCTCCCACAGGACACCTGAAGGGCACAGAGCACTTTGTGTTCTTCAGGGATCATAGGACTGTTACCTGGTCGTGTGTTCCCCTGATGCGAGCATTACATCCTGGCACAAAGAGTAATCTCTGTGCTCAGCATATTAGGTCAGATTGGCAGTTTCTGCATCCATTCCATTGGGTATTTTAAACACATAAAACCTGGTCAAAAAAGTTCAATTATAAAGCAGCAAGTTAACTTGAAACCAAATGTCAAGTAGCCAAAACTTTGATGGCAGTTGTCTAAAATTAAGTACATTCAAAATCTTAAAACCCATTTAAGATGGTTAAAGGTTCCACCTGCAACGCAACTGAATTACACTTCAATCAGTTCAATCCGATTCCACAGAACAGTGAAAACACAAAGCATACATGAATTCTTTTAGAATTACATTTTAAACAGGACTACATTAGTATGCTCAAACAAAGCCATTCTCTACCTAATAATTAAGGAATAAGTTATCTGTCAGTGCAAAACTGGGAAATAAAAACTCTTTAAGACAGTGAGCAGTGGAACCAGATGTTTTCAGGCAACTTTATCACTGTGAACTCCTCCATCACACAGCGCCTTCAGCCTTGTCTGGTGCTTCAGAAATGTGGGATGCAGCATACTTCAGACGGAAGCCCCCTACACACACAGGAGAGTAGAAAAGCTTTATGGGAACACTTATACTGGTAATTGTGTGGGAAGTGCCTTTCCCTGGCTTTACCTTGTTGTGTGGAATCAATGGAGGGCTGGTTACAGTCGTGAGTGTAGTGCCCACTCATCCCACAGTTGGAACAGGACACAATACCATTCTTCTTATTGAGCCCGCCCCCCATTGTTGCAGCTGGGAGTATACCAACAGGGTTGGGGTAGGGTTGGGGGTACAGGCGCTGGCAGAAGGAGGCTGACATTTGCTGCTGTATACCCAGCAGATCTGTGTGCGAGTGCAGCGCACCATAGGGTGCATAGATGGGGGCCAGAGTGGTTCCATTAGGCTGGGGCTGAGGAGCAGCATGTGCCTGTGGGAGGTAGTTTGTGAGTGGGAACAGATGTGGCAAGCCCAAAAGTGGTCGTGCCCCGGAACCAACCTGGTGGAAGAACATTGGAGAGGCACTCACTGGGCGACCACCACACTGACAACCACACAAGCCACAGCTGAGGGCCGACTGTGGCCGCTGCCCAGGGCCCTCCACGCATACCTCACTGCTAGGGCTAGAAGACGTACAGTCACTATGGGCCATGCTGGGAGTGAGGGCTGGGCTGGGGCTGGGGGCTGGCCCAGGGGTGTGTGTGGGCACCACTGGGGGGACTGCTGCCTGTAAGAGGCCCTGAACAGGGGGTGCTACTGCCACTGCAGCTTCCACGCTGGTCATGACAGAAGTGGGCGTGGGGGGTAGGGGATAAGGCAGGTTTAAGGCTGGGAGCTTGGTATGTGGTGTCTCCACCAGGGGCATCGGAGCTGGATCAGGACATGGCAAAGGAGGCTGAAGACTGGCAGATAATGAAGGAAGGCTTGTGGACATAACACTGATGGCTCTGATGGGTGTGGGCAAAGGAGTTGGTGGGGCAGAGGGAGATGGGGGTGCATCTCCTGCTGCATGGGATAGAGATTTGAACCTCTGAACCAGCGGTTGCATGGCAGAGATTTCTGGAGGCGGTAGGCTGATGGGTGTTACTCCAAATGTAGTGATATGGTCTCCCTTCTCTGGTTCCACCATAAAGCCAGGGCCTGCCATCGCTGGTGGTAGATGCATCCTCACTGCCCCAGGACCAGGCTTGGAAAGAGAGGGGGCTCCAGGGGGCAGAGCATACGGCATAAAGGAGAGTGCACTGACGTCTGGGTTGTCCGCTCTGATGGCCTCCATCTGAGTCTGGAGGCTCATGGGTAAAAGTGGATCAGCTCCTAGGCCTTCAGCAGTATGGTCCAAGTGACTGCAAGGATCTGGGAAGAAAAACTGATTTTAGTTTGTTCAAAGAACCTTGTCAAACACCATACGTGCAGCCTCAGTCACTAAACATATGTTCAGTTCAATTGAACTCACTCACAAATATAAACTAGGCTGAGCATTGCACAGAATCTTACAGCCGACTGTAACAAGGGCCCGGGCGATATTGCCAATACTGAGACATGCATGAATGGATCTAAAATCTCTTCATGCATGTTTTTGATGAGGGAACACTATAACATGGCAGAACGTTTTAAAAAAACAAAGCATAATACTCACGCTTTGAAGTAACAATTTTTTTTTCTATTGACGAGTACGTTTTTACTTGACAAGTCAAATTTAAAAACTGCAGTGTGGCATCTTGCCAGAGATGACTAAGAAGGGAACTATTTGCGATTAGAATAATCCTAAAACGTATAAATACATATTTTTACAATATGCAAGTCCCACCTAAAGCTGCTGGAGAGGACTCCAAATCCCATAAGTCCATATGTAATGAAAAATGGCTGAATCAGAGGGCTGTATGAGTGTGTAATTACATGCAGAGACTTGTTTCCAGGCAGCACAGTGCTGCTCCTCCTCACTGTCCAGGCTGTCTGTAGCTCTGTGCTGTGGACTGGAAGCACAACTGGAGCGCTCTGAAGAACTCTCACCAAGTGTATCAGGGCCAGAAGCCACTTCTGCAGTGGAACAGACCAATGTTTCAATGGTGTGTGACTGTAAACCTGACAAATACACACTTGTACTCACCCTTCCACTGAAAGGTTGCGGCTAAACTTCCATTGGGGGTCCCCTTGGTCTTTCCTTTGCCTCTACATACAGACAGAAAAAGTAACCCACCATTTCTTGTGTCATTAAAATTGCCAATAGGCACATAAGCACTCTGAGACCTACCTGAGAGCAGGCTGCGTGTAGTTTTGGCTCTCACACTTGTGGTGCTAATAAACACATGTCAATTTAAGTAAAAGGTGACTTTAAAGATCTTTTTAATTGAGCCATTATAATTTACAACAATTTAACCAAAATGACAAAATGTAGCAAATTTTCATATCTCTTTAATAACTGAGCATAAAAGACTGATAAGAAGATTGCTTAATGATTTAGATATTTTGTTTATATTAGAACTTCAGTTAGACATAAACTAAACATAAAGAAATACTATACATTAAGCTTTCAGATGAAAAATTGTGAAAATTAATGATTATGTGCAATGGATCACTGACCTCTGTAACATGGCTCTCAACAGGGCAAGTCAAGCTGCAGAAGTGAAAAAAAAAAAAAACAACTTTGGTTACATATGCTCTATAGTACAAAAACTCCTTAATAATGAATTCTCTTTACTTAATCTATTCACATATTACTATCCATTCTATTTGCCACTATGTTAACTATAAAATGGTGAAATGATGGTGATGGTAGTGGCTGGGCTGCATGAATTATATAGGGCTAAACTTACCTTGGACTTCTGTTTCTGTGCTTTTTCTTATAGCCCTGAACATAGCACTCTATGAGGAAAAAGAGAAAACAACATCACTTTAACCACACTCTACCTGAAGGTGACAAGATGAGCAGTGAATTTAAGTGGAAAGAAAAACTCTGGTCACACATGCCCCCTTCAGTAAGACACGTGTACTGCATGTGTCAAATTAAGTTTCATTTCAGGTCTGGGCAATAATTGAGAACAGAAACTGAAACGGCAGAGCAAGTAAACAAGCTAATGCAGACAGTGAATCATGGGTGAATGGTTTGAGCTAAAAGGAGGATCCTGCTTTGAAACTATACATGTTACTTTAATTATATTATTTGCGTAGATGGGATTTTATGATACAATGTTTTACCCAGATTGATTTTGAAACATGTAAAAAAAACAAAAAAAACAAACAGTATTTTTCCATTGCTGGGCTCATCGCTCTCACCTTCGTCCTGACTGGAGCCATCAGAGGCAGGTTCACGGTACACCTGTCGTGAGTCACCGCTTGGGCCTGACAGAACAACATGTACATTTATACAACTGAAAATAACCACTAAATTTTGCATTACTTAAGAAAAGCACTCTTTTTGAACACGCAATCTATGTCCCTTATGCGTGCTATCATAATTATGTTGACAGCACAAGCAACGCAAAACCATTTAGTGACAATATATACTAGTCATATCACTAGTGAGCATATTAAAGGTACTCTTTTTTTTTCTGGTGGAAGGTTTGTGATTTTTGTGATTTTTATAGGATATGAGTTTAATGCCCTTTGGTGGAATTCTAGGCAGGGAAATAACTTCTTTTTTATGAAAACACAGTGTTTTGTTCACTTATTAATCTTAAATGCCCAGGGACTATAAGTTTGAATCTTGGTTTATGAATTTGAAGAGCATCTGTACTATACTAAAAGTACTAACTAATAATAACCTCTACAACTAGGCATTTTATTCTTATTTGAGGAACTGTGCAAAATATTGGAACATAGGATCTTCCACCCACCACAGTCTGAGGTGAAGAAGCAGCACACTTTCCTGTTCTGTGTGAAGACAGGGGGAGCAGACAGAAGGTGATTCCTACAAGAGAAGGACAGACAATCAGATCTGGACTGGGCGAACGCAAAAAAAAAAAACTTCATCAAATCATTTCCCAATCACAAGTACAGGTACTGTAGTGTGGTACCTGAGCTGTTCCTCTGTGCTCTTGTTCTCCACTTGCTTCAAAAGTTGAAGAAGGCCTTTTTCAAATGACTCATTGCATTGATGTTTTGGAAGCTGTAGAAAAGCACAAAAGTTTGGATTATTTAAAGGTGCACTATGTAACTTTTTCATTAAGGAATATGCAACCTGCTTGTCTCTATGGAGATAGCTTTGGTTGGAATGTAATCTTAATGAAAGAGGAACATAATTGATTGTGGAAATTACTCTTAATAAAGGCGATGTACCTGTACTGTATTAAAAACGTGAAAAACAGAACTAGTTTTATTTTAAATGGTTTGCAGCGGTCCAAAGTTATTTTCACTTACCTACAGCATTTCAAGCATCCTAATTCGTTTAGTTTATAAATTAGTTTATAAATGCTTTTCTCAAGTGTCAGAGACCAGTATGAAGGTTTATTGCGACGGTAAAGCTAACAACAACTAGCATGCCAACCGACACTTTCTGATTATAGGACAAAGCAATTTATTTTATAGATACAGACAGTACACACTGGACATATTTTGACATCAAGAGCAGCTTATACAATATATCTGTACCGGGGCAAGACAAATTTTGTTCAATACATAGGAAAAAAAATCTGGTACATGGCTTTTAGTATTACTCCGTACCATATTTTAGGCAAAAGAATCTACTGAAAAAGTGTACTTTTGGTAGTTTTACTTAGCCTGCATCACATTCACTGCAAAACTTGTTTTTCCACTCATGTGTCAGGATATTGTGCATTGACATACCTTCAAGAGGAAGTTCTCCAATTCCAAATGGGTTTTGGTAACACGGCTGGAGGAGGAGTCGGACCATGTCACCTAGAACAAGCAGGCATCGTTACAGTGCAGACAGTACAATGTTCTTATGCATTAAAAAAGAATATACAATAACAACATGTTCAATTTAGGTATAAAATAGGTACTTTCAATAAAACAACTTTTACTTTGTAGTTCAGTTCACTAGGCTTGTCAGAAGTATTGAAAATCAGATACTAATCAATAGTAAAACTAGTATCAAAACTAGATATTATTTGTAAGAAAATAACATCAACAGGACAAAATTTTCTGAAGAGTTTTAGAATTATCTTGCGCTTTAATAGAACTAGAATACAACAGGTGGTAGGTTATTTAAAAAAAAAAAACAGCTTTTTTTTTAAAGTATTCTAATTGTGGTTTCAATTTCAGCATCGACTCCTTTCCTTAGTATCAAAATTGAGATTAAATATAAGGTCCCTTTATTACAAAAGAAAACTGTCATAGAGGCTTGAGTTGCTTACCTTAAAGTTAAATTCCCTGTCACCTTTTGTTCTCGAGATTCCCCTCAGCACAATTCTCTCAATATGGACAGCTGCACAAAAATAACATAAATAAATATACTCTCATATAAAATATTAGAAATTTAAATAATATGATGTCGTGTTTAACTAGACTGTACCTTCTTTCTGAGGAGCCACTTTTGACAATGGCAAACGGTGCTCTACCAGCGATTGCAGCTCCTGGACACAAACACAGCAAATGGCTAAGTACAGCCAAATGTTTTCAATTTGGTTATCTTGTGTAGTTTTGATTTTATTTTATTACTGCTGTTTAGTACTTTTGTGTAGTTGTGGGACAAATACAGACCTGGTGCCATATGTTTTAAACTTAGTATTGAGGGAAATACTGAAGATAAAAATGTAAACAATGTGAACAAGCTTAAAATTATGAATCATTATCATAATTAAAACTCTGGTAGAACTATTTCGCTTGTTTATGGGTGTGCGATGACTTTTATACAAACTGAATTTTCTTTTCTATCCTCGGACCCAGAAGTTTATCAGTTAGTTAAGGCACCTGATAAAAATGTTTGCAAATGCGTGGAAACAAGATTCCTAGTTTAGGAATGGAAATTTAGTAATGGATATGATATAACAATGCAGCAGAACCCCAGGGATCGAAATAGGTTGAAGTGTTAACAGTAGGCCTATGTCTATGTGACACACTTCATGTAAACATGGCTCATGTAGTGGCAAGCCCTGCGAGGAGCCCACCTGCTATACGTCAGTTACGACACATTAGCTAACTTAGCTAAGACTCGAGCCAAACTAGCTGGTGTATGGTGAAAAGAATAATCTACTAACATGGTTATGTTACGTTGTAACTGAAACTTTTACCAGGGCCTGGGCGGTCCTCCGGAGCACACTTTGACGCTGCTCCTCTTCTGCTGTGAGCTGGGTTTTCTCGAGCTGAGCTCGGAGCATTTGCCGTTGGTGGAAATGGAAAGCAGGGTGGAGAGACGCCATAGTAAACAGCAGTGCCAACTGCTCCAGAGCAGCCACCGCCGCTTGGTTGTGCTCTGAGCTGCCGTCTACAGGAACCTCTCCTCCGCTCTGACAGCGCACAGACACCCGAGGCGGCGGAGCGGGACAGGGAAAGGAAGTTTGGGACAACTGGGCAGTATCTACACGGCTCAGAGTCTGGAACAATATTCCAGCACATTCCCTGCTGTCAGAGCCCAAAAGCGACAAACACACAAGCAGTTTGGACCGAACCACAGGGTCATTCACGTCCGTTAAATTCCCAAGTTCACTGGGACTGTTCGCCCGACACTCAAAGTCTCTCAGGATATGGTAATCTTTCCGAGCGAGGTCCTCGAGGTAGGAGCCCAGGAAGCGGAGCTCCAGGGGTTGGCACATGTGCAGCAGCCCGCACATGAACTCCAGACGCCGGACTGGGTCTAGGTGCAGGCCGAACCACTCAAAGACGGTCTCCTTGTTGAGCGGCAGTTGTCCCAGTCCGTGGGAACTTGTGGGGGCACACACAGCCCTCGGCCGTTGGAGCGGCTCGTCCTCGGACGTGTTCTGCAGTAGCTTCATTTTCGGCATTATTAGTTCCTCACAAAAGACATCAGAGCTGAAATATGCAGGTATGACCCATGTGTGACGGCTCTCCGCTTCTTTAGAAAGTGTAGAACTGGAGGCGTCTCATGAGCTGTGCTGTGGTCAGTGTCAGATGTGTCAGATGGACACAGGGCAGACCGGAGTAGACCCGGAGCAAACGGAGCAGGAGCAGTCTCTTCCGGTATCTGCTTCTTCACGCTCTTCTGTTACACGGAATGTGCGCACAGTGGCGCTCTGCTGCCTCCCGCAGGTGAGAAAGCGTTATTACTTTAAATCAGACTAGTTTTTGTCGAAGATCAAGTCCCACTCCCACCCTCATATAACACAGTACCTCACATTCTGGATTTGTAAAACTATGAAGCTTAACTTAAGCATAACATTACCAATAAACATAATAAAGATGCATAGTAAAAATGAAAACCTTTATATTTATTATTCCAAGTAATGTTTTTGCCAGAGGTGTACAGAACTAGCCTAAATCATACACATTTTCCCCGTTTAGTTTAATGCTATCCAGTTGGCTTGATTGCAATGCAAAATGTTTCATTATTTGCAGTACATTTTTAGGCCCTCTTGGAGGCCCTCTGGTGGTTTTGGTGCCCTAAGCAGCACTGCTTAGTCCAGAAATAGTTTCGACCTGGAGTAAAAGTAGTCTTGCTTGAGTACAATGTTTGGCTGCTACCTCTGGTTGTTACTTTGCCTGTTATTAGCCAAAAAAGGCACTCTCCATGAAGAGCAGGAGGAATGCATCATCATATTTTCAAGGGGATCCTATAGATAATACAAATTAACAGCAAAATGCTATATAATTGGGGTTTATATGGACTATAACATGTCAGAGACCGACTATTGGTCTCTGAGAACAATGTGTATGACCCAATTTAGATTTTAATCTGTAATACAAATAACAGGAGCTAGAACTATGCAATTATGGTGATCAATTATTAAACGCTGTTCAGTCTGTTTCAATTGAAATTCCAGTTATTTTGTTTGTGATGTCCTACAATTATAGACCAGTCAAAACTGGTTTTAAGTATTCAGTTGTAGTTAAAACTGAGTAATAAGAAATATGGCTTAGAGCTGTTGAGATTTTATGTAATCTTCAAAAATGTTGTTGCAAGGATGGGATGTCTTTTCTACTCATGACACTCACTGCTGTATTTATGCTTTTGCTGTACTGTCTATAGCACATATCGGCTACTGTGTTAAGTGTGTGGGCAGTGGGGTTCCTCCCACTGGTCCCTCCCTCTGCACAGTAGTTGTACTGATGACTGCTGCAGGATCTCACTTGGTTCTGTCAAAGCCGGCAGAGCACATGAGGTAAGAATTTAACTTGTTTATTTTATCCTGCATATATGTCCTGTGTACAGTGTGCAGATAGGACAGGTGAGGCTAGGGAGACAGGGAGGTGTGATGGGCAGGACAGGTGTTGCCAAGGCAAATGATGTGATGGCTCTGACCGGTGGTATCAGAAGGACTATGTGGTAGATGGTACATGTGTGACCTGTGAATGTAATTGGAAGAATGAGTGGAAATTGGAACAGTTATGACAGGTGCAACCCAAGGGATAAGACAGGTCTGACCATGAGACAGGTGTGTGATGTAGGACAGGTGTTATATGAATCGCAGTTGTGATGAGTAGGGTATAATTATAGTACAACAGGTATGTCCATAGTACAATAGGTGTTATCATAGACAGATGCGATCACAGTGGGACAGAGGCAGAGTTGACCAGTGGGACAGGTGTGATCCTAGTATGGCCAGTGTGACCACAGAAGGACAGTTGTGACCATGGTATGCCAGGTGTAGTCAAGGTATGACAGGTGTTACATAGTACGACAGATGTTTCATAGTATAATTTGTGTTACATAGTACAGCAAGTGTTACATAGTAAAACTGGTGTTAATTAGTACGACAGGTGTTACATAGTTCAGCTGGTGTTACATAGTACTGCACATGTGACCATAGTACAAGAGATATGACCATTGTGTGACAAATGTTTACAAATTTGTGGTTGAAAACAGCCACTTGCAGAACTGCTGTTGTGATCTTGAGCGACAAACTTCATACAACTTTCAGTTGTAACTGTATTAATGATTATTACTGGAAGAGTGATGAATTATCCCAGTATTTTTAGTTTGAATCCAATAACAAGTCATACTACAGCTTGCATTGTAATATATCAAGAGTTCAACATAGGTTAAGAGTCTTGCTGAAGGACACAAAAATGTCACCTTGTTTTGTGAAATTAAGATAATTGACTCGCTGTAGAAGCTACTTGCATTACTACAATAAAAACAAATAAACGGGAAATATGAAAGGACATCAAACAGCATGTATTTTATGAAGTGGTGACACTGGTTTCAACACATGGAATGCAATGTGGGCTGGGGCCAGAGGAGGGCGATGGAGCAACCACAGAGCTGTGATTGTGGCTGGCCTCTGCTCATTAGTGTGATGCTCCCAGATGAAAAGACTCACATCACCCACAACCGCTAAGTGCACCTGGGTTTGGAATGGACAGGCACTTCGCAATTGTCACTTTCCTTTTTGTTTGTGAAGAGGTGCACATTTCCAAAGAACAATTTCATGTTCCATTTATAGACAACAATATGATTTTTTCTGTTTTGTTCATTGTAAACTGCAATACCGATCTAAAACGGCTTGATTATAGAAACAGGTACATTGATTTCCTGTTCAAAACTGCAGAACATGGCAAGAATCATATTTTCATTTCCATCTTTTTATTGTTGATAAAAGGTTATGTGACATTTCTGAATCCTACACTTGTATGGCCCAGAGTCTGATTTTTTGTAATAATCACAACTGTAGTGTGCAGATTTGTGAGGGGAGATAGGGGGTAGGTGAAAACAGGAATTTTCTAAGCACCCTTGAATCTATTCAATTCAAGTTTATTTATATAGCACATTTAAAACAACTTCAGCCGACTGCTGCTGGTAGAGGGATTTTTCTGTTTTAGAACTCAGCTTCCTGTATTTTTGTACTTTTCTCAACTCCTCTCAACTTTCTTGCTCTAACGGCTTCAAAACAAAAAAAGACAAAAACAAAAGAAGTACACAGATAACATAGGAAAAGAACAATAAAACACCAACATATCCTGTCTAGGTAGTATTAAATGCCAGGGAGAAGAGGTGGGTTTTCAGTCTAGTCTTAAACTACATTAAAAATTGTGAGGATCTGACAGGTAGAGGGCGCTGTTCCATAGTCTTGGTACTGCCACAGAAAAGGCTCTGTCACCTCTGGTCTTGAGCCTGGTTTTGGGCGCAGCCAGCAAATAAAGAGGACCCATAGAGTGCAGACATTTAAACACAATTAATTACAATATAGGACAGGATTAACTTGACATAACATCAAACATGAATGAATGAATCAAATTACAACTCTGAGTAAGCTTATGATGAGGGAACACTTTTGTAAGATGGTTAAAAGCTCATGAAGAATTTAAAATAATCAAAGTCAATGTTAGAGCAGGAAAGGTTCAAAAAGGAGGCCTATCCTCCTCACTGCTCCTGTTGCGTGTATCTGCCTCATCTGGACCGCATCACTGTGCTCCTCCCAAACACATAAGAACAGACCTCTCATCGTGCAGTAATCACAGTCTTTCATTGGTCATAAAAGCAAAGGATATGGTCACCGAGAGGTGTGTAACCACAACCAGAGAGTCCTGCAGCCAGAAGAAAAGTAAATAAACAAAAAAATAAATACATCAATAATTAATCAATAAATATTTTTAATAAAGTGATTCATTAGCTATTACACAAAATCTTGTAAACCAGACTTTTGGACAATTCATTTTGCCATTTTTCAAAATTGTCCTATCACCTTTTAAGTAAGTTTATTGACACTGAAGGTTATTTATCCAACATTTGGTCCTTTAGTGCAGCCTGTGGTGGCCTGAGCAGATAGATGACCCCAAGGAATTAATAGTATAATAATTCATTAAACATATATAGCTTTTTGGAGACTCAAAGATGCTTTACATTGAAAGAAAGGACAAATAAGCCAAGTGATCAGATGGAGCATGACTACTGTGCATGTTTAAACCCAGGAGTGAGTTAAATGTAAGACCTAGAGCATATGGCAGGTTTGGTTTATATTTATCATAGTTTTTATATCAGCCAAATGACAGCTTGTGAAATAAGTTGAAAAGGGTTTTAAAGCACAAAGGCTATCCATTTCACTAAAGCATAGTTTTACACAATTTTATATATATATATATCTATATCTATCTATCTATCTATCTATCTATCTATCTATATATATATATATATATATATATATATATATATATATATATATATATCTATATATATATATATATATATATATATATATATATATATATATATATATATATATATATATATATATATATATATATATATATATAATAAAACAAAATCCCTTATACTGTGTTTATTAATGCACAAAATTCTATCCAAAATGCAAGGATAATTTACACACACAGACACACACAGACACCACGCACACACACATACACATTTTTCTGAATATGAATTATGATAATTACATTTTACAGAAGATTCTAAAATATGTATTTTAAACTGGTACCATACATGGGCTATTGGTCTCCTCCTGTTGACATCCACGGTGCTAAACTTACTTGTCACCCTTACTACACTGTCTGGAGTCTGGGCGTTAATCCCTCTAGACCCCTGTTTGCAGGCTCTGATATCCCTGTTCTGGAGCCTGTTGTTTTATCTGGCTCTGCGGTTACTCTAACCATGTTTGTTCTGCACAATGAACCCAACCACCAAGAAAACATGGTGCTTATAAAGACTGCTGGTTAGCTTGGATTTCACAAGAAAATCAAATCTCATGTTTATGCCAAGTCCACATAACAGCAGCAGACAGCTTTTATGGCCCGCTTTATGGACAGCTGCGACGCCCAAGCATGTGCCATGGTTTGGACTTTTCACAAAGACAGTATGCACGCTTGGACTTTCTCTCAGAGTGGCTGTAAATTTCCTACACTACAAAGCTCTCAAACATAAGAACTATTTTATAACAGCTAGATCTATAGTGACATACACTGACCCTGCTAGAAAGGATAAGTGTCATGCTCAAAGACACAATGGTAACATGCAGTAGAGAGACAGGTGGAAATAATTTGAGTCCTTAGCAAAGTTTGGTAATAAAGTCTGGGCTACTAACTGTACAAATGAGTTTGGAATAGAGGTGGTGGTTGTTAGCGGTAAAATAACATCTCTGGTGTTGCAATGGCAGGTGTCTGGGATGCATGGAATTTTTAAATTTGAAGGCACAATTAAAATTTGAGTAGAAATTGTCAATACAAACGAAAACCTCATTCAACCACCTCTGGCCATAATAATTGCAATAGTTAGCGTGGAGTCATATTATTAACCTGAGAATACTACAACTGCTAGTAAACCTAAATGAACCTGCTAACGTCTCTTCAAGTTAATGAGAATGCCCTTTTTATCTGTGCTATGGAGACGTGATCTAAGAGACAATGACATACTCAGACGGGATGGACTGAATGATGACTCTGCCTATAAAAACTATAAAGGTTTTCTCTAACAATGAGCCTACAAAAGTATGCACCCTCCAGGCTATTTTTATATGCAAAAACTACCACAGTGAATCATTACCATGAAGTTTTATAATATTTGATTTTTTCATCTTTAGTTTTGACTTAGTTTTGGTTTATGTTTGCATATCATTTTATGAAGAAAAACATTTGATGATTTTTGTACATTAAAGGTGCGCTATGCAACTTTTCTGACAGAGGGTCCGCTACAATGATATAAATGGTATAAATTAATTATACATATATTAATTATACTGCATCACCTTCAGTTCTTGACATAATAAGAGAGACATTAAAATCACAACACAAACAAAACATAAATAATCATAAAATTAACATTAAAATAGAACTGTCCAGAATTTAAAACAAATTTTTAAAATGTAGTCATATGCACACTTAAAGAAAACTGTTTTGAGCCTGGATGTAAACATTGCCAAAGTAGAGTCTGACTGTTCCAGGTTTTAGCTCCATAACTCCATAAATGAAGCACTGATTCCCCATGTTTTGTTCTTGACTTTGGGCACCAGCAGGAGGCTGGTCCCTTAGTTCCTCAGAGTGCGTGATGGTTCATAGACATGTAGTTTGGTACTAGTCCATGGAGAGACTTGTACACAACCAGTCTATTCTCTGAGTCGCATGATGCCATTTCAGAGACCTGAGAACAGGACTTATGTGGTTGTACTTTGTGGTTCTAGTCAGGACTTGAGCAGCAGCAGCGTTCTGACTGTGCTGCAGCTTTCTTAAAGCTGATTTAGAGAGTCTGGTTTAGAGAGTATACCTTTGATTTTTGCAATGTTTTAGATGGTAAAAACTGCAGAGGTTATTGATTTGATGTGGCTGTTAAAGTTCAAGTCCGAGTCCATTATTACCCCTAGATTTCTAGCCGATTTAAGCCTCTTACAGCGAGAGACTGGAGGTGACTGCTGACACTTTCTTGTTGTTTCTGTGGGCCAAAGACTATGGCTTAAGTCTTGAACAAAAGGGGTCTCAGGATTGAGTGATCTGAGAAACAGTTTCAATTTCAACAAAGTACTCCCTGTCTTCTAGATAGGACTTGGACCTATTTAGAGCAGTACCAGAGATATGCACCCATTCCTCTAGTCTCTGTAAGACGATCCCATGATCGACAGTGTTAAAGGCAGTACTCAGATGTAACAGGATTAAGACTTTGCCTGCATCAGTGTTCAGGTGAGTGTAAGTTGTGACATTGATAACAGCACTCCGTTAAAACCTGACTGGAAAATACCAAAGGAGTTGTTAATTTGGAGAAAGTTAGTAAGCTGTTGGTAACCTACTTTTTCAAGGACTTTGCCTAAAAACAGCAGATTTGAGATGGGTCACTCAATTACAGATGTTGTTGTAATTGAGTGAATTGAACAAGATATAAGTTTAATGCCATACTATGGAACATTTTGGGTAAAACAATAACATCTCCACAGAGACAAGAAGATACCAGACCCTCCTTCAGAATTTCAACAACATAGTGTACTGTCCTACCTATCTGAGTATGTCAAAAGCTTGTTGTACCTTACATTCTGACCTCCATTATCTGCTGGTTCCTACAGGATTACATGGTTTTGAAGGACATGCCAGGAGCCATGTTTCTGTGGGCCCTGTGGAGTGCTGTGCTACTTGTGAGCTCAGCTGTTGAGGACAATGACAGTGTACGAGCTGGTAAGACTTTAGAAATTGTTCACTGAACCTCGATCACATCATTTTTGGAGATCATTCACAAACTAATGACATTACATACTCTAATAAAGGCTCTGTACTTGATTTTTACTCTCATAAAAACGTTAAAAATTGAACTAATTAATTTTAAACGTACACATTTTTTCAACCTTCCTACCATCCTAATTATTCACCACAATGGTTTTATAAGCGGTTTTCACAATTTTCAGTGGCCAGAGCAGAGTTTTGCAGTCACGGTAATGCCAAAAACTGCATGCTAACAGCACATCAGCCTTACCTCCTGGAGAGCAGACGATAAAAATGCTTTATAATTAGATGCAGACAGCACGCAGTGGTTTTAATTTTGACCCTAAGAGCTGCTTTTATATATCTGCACTGGGGCAAAACAAATTTTACTTTATTGCATGAAAACAATCTTATTCAGCCCCTTTAAATGACCGAAATACAGTTGAATATTCTGTAACTGTGCACAGGCTGCAGCACTGCTCAGAATGACCTGGTCTACATCGTGGATGGCTCCTGGAGTGTGGGCCCTGATGATTTTGAAATAGCAAAACAGTGGCTCGTCAATATTACCAGCAACTTTGACATCAGCCCTCAGTACACACAGGTACTACAATCACTACTCATATAGTATCTAACATTACTCTCAAGTACCTGAGTGTATGGGCCTGTTTCTATGTGTTATGTAGGTGGGCGTTGTGCAGTATAGTGATACACCACGACTGGAGTTCTCTCTGGGGAAACACCAGGGGGCAGCAGAACTCATCCAATCCATTAGTAGCATAGATTACATGGGAGGAAACACTCAGGTAAGACTCACTACTGAATAAAGTGATATTTGCCAATGCCGTTTGAGTAGGCGCTGTCTAATTGCGATGGGGAGAAAAGTACAGAAAAGTTGAGTAAAAGTGTGTAAAAGAGTTACATTTGTGCAAATTTATAAGTAAATGTATTGCAGTGCTTCCCAATTTGTACTTAAGAAAAAGTATAAAGTACACAATAAAATACTAGGCCCATTCCAATTAGTTTTAGTAGCAATTTAGACCAGTCTTTTATATAACACTTTATTACTCAAACAGTTTACAGCTGAATTAAGTTGATTTAAACTGCAGAGCCTGGACTATCAGAACAGGCAATGCAGTGGGATTATTGTGACAAAAAGTTATATGATCCCAAAATCAACTCAATTACAGCAAAGTGATTACTTTTTAACTAATTGTGCCAGTCCCCTGACCTGGTAAAACAGGAGGAGGTACAGTTTATAAAGTAACCGATGTGAATGTTAAAATTATTGCATATACTGGTGACAGTGCTATTTTGTAAAAGCAAAAGTTATTTGATATGCTGTATTCTGTTCTACATACAGACAGGTAGAGCCATCAAGTTTGCAGTGGACCACGTTTTTGGCTTGTCCCAGAGAGGCAGCACAGTGAAGAATCGCATCACTGTGGTCGTGACAGACGGAAAGTCTCAGGATGATGTGGTGCGTATGTTAGACCTTTATGTTCTCTCTATGCTCTGGTGCTTTTGTCTAATCAGCATTGGTTAACAGGTGGATGCCAGTGAGGAGGCCCGTGCACAAGGCATAACCGTGTTCGCAGTGGGGGTAGGATCTGAAATCACCACGTCAGAACTGGTCACCATTGCCAACAAGCCATCAAGCACCTACGTGCTGTACGCCCAGGACTACACCAACATCAACCGGATCCGAGAAGCCATGCAGCAGCGCCTCTGTGAAGGTCCACACTGTTCTGTAGTTAATCCAGTCCAGTTTATTCTAGTTTTAATGATATATACAATATACAGTATATTTGACCTTAAAGATGCACTATGTAACTTTTCTGGTAGGGAGTTGGTCATATGCTCGTCTAATGAAAATGCTATTGCTTTGTTTGGAATGTTCCATCATTTAGGATTTATGGATTTAAAATTTCTGTTTATGTAGGCAACATTTCATCATTCAAAACATATTTGAATGGTGAATCATATATTTGTCCTGAATAGATAATTGCCATGACAACAGCAAGGCATTTTTATTGCCAAAAAGAAAAAAAAAAAAATCAGTCTACATGGAGATTGCTAAATCTTATGCCAATTCATGTATTCATCTCTATGAAAAAAGAAAACCCTCCACTTGCAATGAAATAGCGCTTGTAATTACTTACTTGTAATTAGTTTTCATGGCAATTTTGCTTTCTTCATTTTTATTTTCAGAGTCAGTGTGTCCTACTCGTATCCCTGTACCATCTCGTGATGAGAAAGGGTTTGAGCTGCTGCTGGGCATGAACATTCCCGTAAAAGCCAAAAGCATCCCAGGATCACTGTCCACTGAGGGTGCTTATGCCCTGAGTGCAGATGTGGACATCACGGAGCACACAAAGTATGTGAGAATGTGTCGGAGAAAGTAACATTTTTTTTTTTTTATTTAATGAAAAAATGTATTAACTACTTTATCTTATTTCTTTCTCTTATTTATTCTGCAGGAACATTTTCCCTGAGGGCCTCCCCCCGTCCTACGTGTTTGTGGCCACAATGCGCCTGAAGAGTGGCTTCAAGCCGACCTTTGACCTGTGGAGGGTGCTGTCCAAGTACAAGGAGGTCCAGGCAGCCGTGACCCTGAGCGGCCAGAACAAGACCGTTACCTTTACCACCACAAGTGTGACAGACAGGGAGCAGAGAGTCCAATTCCAAACAGGTTTCCAGGTGTGACGCCATGACAATTTATATTCTCCAATACAATTCATATTACTCTTTTGTTTAGTTTACTCGTGTTCTAAAATGTCATACAGATCCAGGGGCCTGTATAACTCTATGGGAGATGTACTGTTTTTGCAAGAAATATCCAAACTTTTGATCCATAACTGTTGGACCTTATCATTATTAGTTAGTGATTGGCTCTCTGAAGTCTTCTCAGCTGACATGAATCACTTGTGAAAAAAGTATGTTGTTTTTGTTTCATGTGGTTAAGCCAGGAATTACAGTTTCAAATTGAGTTGGGGGTCAGGGTACAATTCTATGGCAGAATTTGCTGTTGACCTGACACATTGCAGATTTGTTGACCTGGTTTATGGTCAATATCTCTGTAATTACTGGGCCTATCCACATGAAACAAAAATACTGGCAAGTGTATGTATTCTTGTTAGTATAAATAAACTAAAGTGAAATTATTTTTTCACAATAGATTCAGAAGATGACGAAAGCCCAGAGCAGTGCAAAAATTGTGCATCATTTGGGTTCCATTTTCTATGTTGGTAATTTTTTTTCTGAAATGCTATAACTTTATTCTTGTGGAGCCCGTATCATTCATTTTTTCTGTGTTACCACTAAACTCTGTTGTACAAACCAGAGGGGGTAAAAAAATATTGAGAAAATGGAGCCCACACGATGCGTTTTGTTTTGTTTTTCATTTGCCGCTCAGGGCTTCTGTAGAAGATGGTGTATTATTTAACCCCATAGATCTGGTTGTTGTGGAGTTTGTGGAGTCAATCCCTAACTAACAATAATGATAGGGCTCAACATTTGTGGAGAATAAGTTTAGATATTTCTTCCAAAAACTAATTTATATATGCCCCTGCCCTCCATCCTAAACAATGACATCATGTAATTGTAAAATGTGAATGCAATTGCTATTGAGAACCTATTGCAGAGTCAATTAATACTTATGTTATGCTGTTTCTCCCTACTAGGCCCTGTTTGATGGAAAGTGGCACCAGTTGAAAATCTTAGTTAGGCCTAGAGAAGTCAGTGCTTTCCTGGATGACCTGCTCATTCAGGAGCACCAACTGCAGCCTGTGGAGCCCATCTTCATCAACGGATACACGCAGGTCGCCAAGAAGAGCCGCACGGAGGTCACTGTCTCGGTAGGAGTCCTGATGATCGCTGTGGATTACAATAATATATGCAGTTAAAAAGATAATGGTTACTGAACTTAAATAAATGGTTAGATAACATAAAAGTGGAATGATGGAATGTATTTCAGCTTCATAATGTTTCAGAGTGATGAAAAATGAGGGCCGTTGTTATAGGATTGAACAATTTAAATCTTTTGAAAAGTCAAAAGTCCTCAAAATATCACCTCTTAACAGGAAGCTGAAAGTCGCGAATAGCCAAATCGTGGGTTTCACAATGATGCAGAATTAAGACTTATTAGTACAAAGTATTAAATGTTTTGAATGAGAAGTCCTCCAAGTGTTACATATAACAGAAAGAGCCATGTTGCTAATTTTATTGACAATATTCTTCATTCCACACAGTTGCTAGAAGAGGGAATTAAACACCTTATCCAGTTTCAGTAGTGCACAGTGAAGCTGTCAAGAGTATTTTAAATCCCCACAGAGCGTGTTGTTGTTGTGCAGGTGGACCTCCAGAAGCTGCGTCTATATTGTGACCCAGAGCACAGTGAGAGGGAGACGGCCTGTGAGATCTACTCTGTGGTAAACCTTCTGTTCCTCTCACAGTCACTGTTCTCTGTGTCTGATGCTCCATAACCTCTTTGTCTTCTCTCTTTTGCATCGGGCAGGATGATGAGAGGGTAATTGCTGTATTGCTTGAAATAATTCAATATTTTTACATTTAAGTGAGTGATCTGTAACATGCGCTATTACATGTCTGTGTGTACTGTCCCCAGTGTCCTCAGAACCGAACAGCCCCAGAGGAGCCTGATGATTGTAACTGTGTCCTGGGCCCCCCAGGGCCACGCGGGCCTCCAGGACGTATGGTACATACAGCTGCTCCTTATCACTATGTGCGCCTATATTTGGTTATTTTGGTACAGAGGGGACAGACCACACTCACCAATGAAAGGGAAAGCAAGCAGATCTGATGTGGAAATGTGGCTATTTGGCCAATCTGTATTTTTCTAACCTCACTCTTAATACCACACCCTCTTAGTGACATGGCACATGTGTTATCTGCTTTAGATTCAACTAAATATATCTTCAAAACATGTACTATTTCCACTTTGGTGGTCCATGTAACTGCATCATATCCATCAGGTGAACACGCGCTTCTGATTGGCTTATGCGAGTTTAGTAATCGTCAGTCTTGTGTGCAGGGTTTTCGGGGAGAGAAGGGCCGAGAGGGGCCCCCAGGACCTGATGGGAAACCTGTAAGTGCTCATTCTTTTCTTTCTTTAATAAATTCTAAATAGAAGGTAACGTAATGAGCATGTGGTTCTTCTATAGGGCAAAGATGGAAAAGTGGGGGCACCTGGGCCTCCCGGAGCACGTGGGAACAAGGTCTGTGGATATACTTTATTTGATAAATTAAGCACACCACTCTTTACATATACTAACAAGTAACACTGGCCACATTGTTGGTTTTATAATGGTGATATTCTGGTGTTTCATGGCAAAACTCACTCTAGCCCAACTTATATATTGAACAGGGTGAACCTGGACCCCCAGGACTACAAGGAGAGACTGGTCTCAAAGGTCTCCAAGTATGTTGAGTTGTATATGAATACATCATTGATCAGTTATTACGTTTTGTCTACAAAACTGAGAATACTTGTTTGCAGGGAGACCCAGGGGAACCAGGTGTGCCTGGAGAACCCGGACCTCATGGACCAAAGGTAATAATCATAACCTAGCACTCTCTTGCCTGCTTTATCTTCTGTGTGTTTGTATATTAAAAGTGGTTGCTCAGCTGTGTCTGTGCCAGAGGCGCTGATGAGGGCTGACCAGAGTTTATTTCATACATACCTTTTGTGTTAGTAGTTTTAGAACTAAAAGCAATCTGAACTAGTCTACAATAGTCTAAACCAGTCTCCACCAGTCTGTACAAATCTGCATCAGTTGAAACTAAGTTTGGCACTTGTCCAAACCAGTATCTGCAGGTCTGAACCAGTCTGTGTACATCTGGTATAGGTTAGTCAAAATAATTACTACAACTAAACAAGTTTGTTGTTGTCTTTGTTTTAGGGGGTTCCTGGTGAAAGAGGGGAAATAGGACTAGCTGGAGAACACGGGCCAATGGTAAACCTGATTTGAGAACTGATCATGGTGTCACTGTTCACTTGTTTAAATGTTGTGTGTATGCACAGGGAGACCCAGGACCTGTGGGGAAACGAGGAGAGGTGGGACCCCCAGGCCCAAAGGTGAGACAAAGTAAAGAGAGTTTAATGCATTCAATGGAGAACAATTTCTTATTAATTTTCCCTTGAACTAATGACTCAAATGCGAGTCCACATCCAATAGTATTTCTTTATGTCCCATCACATCATGATGAAAAAAAAAAATAAGGGCATTAAAAGCAGGTTAATAAGATGTATAGGCCTATCTAAGTCTGAGAAGAGTGTAACCTTGTGCATTCATCTGTGAAGAAGCCACATCAAACAGACCTTTTTGACACACTGAAATATATGACATTGTGTCGCTCATTGTCCTCTGGTTTAGCCGACTTGTCTGTGTAATTAAGGGCTTGTCATTGTGGTAGACCCACACTCTTCTGTATGTGCAGTGCGGCTAGACACTTCAAATAAAACCAAGTGAGTTTCCTCTCTGCCAATAAGAGCAGGCCCTAACCAGCTCCTCCCCGTCTGTCCCCACTAACCTGCTAACGTCATTATCTTTTATACCACCACCCATGTATGTATGTATGTATGTGTGTGTATATGTATATGTATGTGTGTGTATGTATGTATGTGTGTATATAAAAAAATAAATAAATAAAAGCATGTCTTGCTTGCTTCCATGGAAATGTTCTTTTGGCTATAATCTTCCACAGTATGGCATAAAACTTATCATATCTTACTTTAAATACATGTTTTTTAACTTTCTGTTTCCATGGACGCAGGTGATGTGACACTTCCAGAAAGTTACTGTCATGATCTCTGTCTGCTCCTGCCTCCTGTGTCTCCTCTCCCCCTCCCTCACCTACCTAACTCCAGAGCTGGGTGGAGCCCTGGCTCCTCTCCCCACACACACCTGCAGCGCTTCAGGGCAATTGACACAGCTGCAGGAGGTTAAAAGGAGCCAGGACCCAGCTCTCCTGGCCAGGTCGTCTGATCGTCACCCTGCTGATTCTCACTGTGTGTCTTCACACTGTTCGTCGTCGTGCTGCTTGTCTCCCTGTTCGTGTCCTGCCTGGTGTCCTGCTGATGTCCTGCCCATGTCCTGCCCATGTCCTGCCCATGTCCTGCCCGTGTTCTCCGACCCTGTCTCCCGGTACCGGCTGTGTTTCTCGTGTCTTCCCTGCACCTCTGGACCCTGACCTCCACCCCAGCACCCAGCTCCTCGTATGTTCTCCCGTCACCTGTTGTGTCTTCTGTCAATAAACACCCTTAAACCTGCCCCGAGTCCTGCACTTTTGGTCCACCTCACACCCCACATCACGACAGAACGACCTGGCCACTTTGGACCAAGCAGACTCGGGGCCGACAGAACATGGACTCACCCTCCCGCTTTCCTGCCCTGTGTACCTGCCTGTCTACCCTGTGTACCTGCCTGTTCTCTGCTCCCCGCCTGGTTCCGTCCTGACCTGTCCGCTCCGGCCCTGGACCGTTGCGGCTCCGCTGGACATCGTCTTCCGTCCAGGGACCTCATCGCGTCGTCTCCCCTCATGGACTGTTGTGGCTCCGCTGGACATTGTGCTCCGTCCAGGGACCTCCACATGTCCCTTGTTTTTATCCGGGCCAATGTAGCTCGGCTGGACACTGAACTCCGCCCAGGGACCTCATCGTGCCTTCTGGCTCCTCGTCCTGATCCTTGCCCTGTACCTCGCCGTGAGCGGACCCCGTTTTTCTGCACTTTTTTTTTTTTTTTTTTTTTCCCTCCTCCAGGCCCCCTCCACCCTCCCGATTTGGTCAAGCTCTTTGGGACGTCTGGGAGCCGTCCCTTAAGGGGGGGGTACTGTCATGATCTCTGTCTGCTCCTGCCTCCTGTGTCTCCTCTCCCCCTCCCTCACCTACCTAACTCCAGAGCTGGGTGGAGCCCTGGCTCCTCCCACACACACCTGCAGCGCTTCAGGGCAATTGACACAGCTGCAGGAGGTTAAAAGGAGCCAGGACCCAGCTCTCCTGGCCAGGTCGTCTGATCGTCACCCTGCTGATTCTCACTGTGTGTCTTCACACTGTTCGTCGTCGTGCTGCTTGTCTCCCTGTTCGTGTCCTGCCTGGTGTCCTGCTGATGTCCTGCCCATGTCCTGCCCATGTCCTGCCCATGTCCTGCCCGTGTTCTCCGACCCTGTCTCCCGGTACCGGCTGTGTTTCTCGTGTCTTCCCTGCACCTCTGGACCCTGACCTCCACCCCAGCACCCAGCTCCTCGTATGTTCTCCCGTCACCTGTTGTGTCTTCTGTCAATAAACACCCTTAAACCTGCCCCGAGTCCTGCACTTTTGGTCCACCTCACACCCCACATCACGACAGTTACATACTATACTTTTAAAGTCAGGTCAGTGAATGTGATCGCATCTTTGAATAAAGGCGAAAAGTGTCAGAACCCTGTCTAGTTAGGCAACAACCTAAAATAAAAAAATGAAAAATTAAAATGATCAGGTTAAGGACAGGACAGATGCTCCGTACTGTGTGCTGTGGAATGCCTTTAGCTCCTGCCTCTTGGCTTCTCTTCAGTGTGGCTTTTTACGAGCTGGCTGCTAAATGTACGGTTTTGTCCTCCACATTTATGTGTCGCTTCTCCCCATTTGTCCCCAGCAGCATCAGCACATTGACACGTTTTACTGTGTGGGAGAAAACAAACTACAGTCTTTGGTCTTGTCATTGAGTCTCACTGAAATACATTGTTGTTCTTCCTTAGGGGCTGAAAGGTGACCCTGGACCTATAGGTCCTGCTGGACTTCAGGGGGATCCGGTAAATGTTTTCCACCTCATAACGATGTTTCAAAATGATAGAAGCACACTAATGCTTTCTAGAGGTGTAGTTCTTTAGTCAACTGATCGCTCCAATGGTTTCTTAGTCCAACATTTTTTTAATTAGTCAATTAATTAATTTTATTAGGATTATAAGGCTTTAAGTGGACCACAGTTGAAAGCAGCATGCATGCATGAGGAGTGAGTTATTTGGAGTTTAGGGAGTGACTAGACAGTTTAATCTGCGTTTTCACTTATGAACATACTTTTTATTTCTCAGTGTACACAGTTCAGTTAGTCAATTAGTCAATTAATTGATGCACAGGGAATGTCTTAGTCAACCACTAATTTATTTATGAGCCAATAGAGCGCCCTTTGCTGGTAAGTTGTGCTTCTGGATGCACAATGCTAGGATAGCTGCATGTGCCAACAGTGGTCAGGCATCCAAGTCTTAAAAGACAAGAAAAGCATTATATTTACTCATTCAGGAAGGTCCTGTTCAAAAGCATTTTTAATACAAACAGTCTCCAGAGTTAATGCACAGTGCAGCATTAAAGAATAAGACTCAAAGGGTCTTTGTAAAGAAGCATTCCCCGACAGTGCTGGCTCTGGTTGGCAGTGCTTGAATGAAGTGGTTTCATGTTTATGTGCATCCTCTGTGTACTGTTCAAGTCATTATGTTCACACCCAGTCTGTATATAGTCAGTAATTCAACCACAGCAGTCATCCAGTGCATTGTTTGGACCACTCCATGTCCTGATAACTGCAGAGGAAATGGATGCCAAAACATGACTACCATAGAGGATCAGTCATTGCACAGGTTAACAACATCAATGGGTCAGATTACAAAAGGATACAGGTGGAAAATTATGTCACTGCTGTCCCACACACAAAATTTGACACATCCACACACACAAAAAACACAGTAATGTATGCATATTGATACTGCAAACTGCAGCTGCACAGACCTAACCAAACTTTATTGTGTTGTAGGGTGAGCGTGGAGCTGTGGGTGCAGCAGGTCCTTTGGGTCCTCCGGTATGTCCACTCTGCACCATTAGGTATCTTTTTTATATCTTACAATTTACTGCTTTGATTCAGGGAGACAAAGGCCAACCTGGACCTCCAGGGTCTGCTGGTGTTAAAGGCACAATGGTTTGTAATTCCTCTGCATATTTTTACATCCATATTTATGGTACAAATAAACCATTTATTTTTTCTCTAAATGAGAAGCCAAGTCAGTGGTTTTGCTCCATGTTTTTGCCACTCTCTTTCAACAGGGAAAACAGGGCCCCCCAGGACCACCTGGAGAAGTTGGCCCTGAAGGAGCCAAGGTTTGTGTTTTGCATCAGAAGGTTACTTAAAATAGTTTGGCACATGTGACAACTAAATACTTTCCCATGTATTATAAGGAACAGAAATAAATGTTGTGCTCTATGAAACAGAGCTTAATTAAAGGCAACATGTGTAGAAAAAGATAGGTGCTAAAATTGTTCCTTGGCGAACACCATAGAGAGGAATCAGAAAGAAATAGCACTGACCAACATTTGAAAAGTCAAACATGACTCTTCAAATTCCATGCCCAACATGTGTCATCATCACATATCACTGCCCACCACTAAACCGATGTGTCTATTTTATTTCTAATGTGAGTAACAGTGATACCTTTCTTGTGTTCAGGGAAAGCCCGGAGATCCAGGTGCAGATGGAACTTTGGGTCTACCTGGAGAGAAGGCACGTTACAAATTACGTGTCCAAATTTTCAGCACTCGTTCCATACGGAATTAATTCACATAACTCTTTTCTGAAATATTGAAGTTATTTGTAAACTGTGCCATCTGCAGGGTTGTTCGGGAGAGCCAGGTGCCCCAGGTGTACCTGGTAGGGTGGGGCTCCCAGGTATCAAAGGTCATAAGGTGAGAATAGAGGGTAATGTATGGAACTACATCTGTGTCAAACAGTGAGAGGGATACACAAACTAAAATATGTTTCAGTAATTGTAGCTGTCTCAAAGCTATTTGTCAGTGAACTTTCAGGACAGGACATCCCATCTTAAAGAGGATGATAATTCAATGGAGCAGAGTTTACATTTCACTGTATATGATACTAATGTGGATTATTAAATGCATGGTTTTACCGTTTGCAGGGAAATACGGGTGAAACGGGCTGCAAAGGCATACAGGTATGCCCTTGTTATTGTATTAACAGTTATGTCTGCTGTGCTGCTTACTGCTTGTGTCTTCTCATCTACTGTGTCCCTCATGCGTCTTCTCATGTACAGTCTCCTGGTCACATATAGTACAATGTTTTACCACAGCTGTCACAAGGGGCTTTGCTGAAAAAGAGGACCTTTGGTTTTGATAGAACCACAGACAAAAAAAAAAAACATTTTAAAAATATTTACCAAAGACTGTGTGTGTGTGTGTGTGTGTGTGTGTGTGTGTGTGTGTGTGTGTGTGTGTGTGTGTGTGTGTGTGTGTGTGTGTGTGTGTGTGTGTGTGTGTGTGTGTGTGTGTGTGTATATGTGTGTGTGTTTTTCAGGGGGAACGAGGGCATGATGGAGATCCTGGAGTTCCTGGTTTACCTGTAAGTGTGGTTACATTAATTTTTGCTTTATAGTTTTGCTTAGCACTTAGCCCTGACAGGAGCAGGTTATTTGTGTGTTAAAAGTGAACAGAACATTGTGTTTCCTTTTGTTTTTCTCAGGGTGATGTGGGACCCATTGGAATGAAAGGAGAGGTTTGTGTTTTCTATAATCCTGATATGACAGCTTCACACAGTGATCACTTCATACTCTGTACTCCACACTTATCTGGTGTGTAAGCATGCTCTAGGTTCAGAGGTTCACTGGTAGATACTAGTGGCAGACCAACTGAAATGTAATGGCATCTTTGTGCCCCTCAGAGAGGATCCACTGGATATATGGGACCCACAGGAGCTGTGGGGGCCAAAGGAGACACAGGCCATACAGGGGTGGCAGGCCCCAGAGGTTTTCCAGGCCAAGATGGACCCCCAGGTCAGCCTGGGCAGCCTGGACAACCTGGATACCCTGGCAAACCGGTGAGCCCTTGCTTTTAAGGAAATGTACCACACTGTTACACAGATATATCACAGTGTTGGTGTTCTTAGGGAAAAGCTCCATCAGATGATGTTCTTCTGAAGCTCTGCGTCCAGGCTCTGCGCAGTGAGTACACTACATCATCAAGGCACAGGACAGGACTGTGCTATAACATAACATGATAATATTATTTTTTCAACTAAAAAGTTCACATTTAGTCAGGGTAGGTATCCATATGCTACATCAAACAAGGAGGTCCCTTAGGAGTGCTGACAACTATCTTTAAACGTTAACTCTGAATGCTGTTTCTTTGCCTACAGGTCAGTTGCCCATGCTGCTGCAGTCTGTCAGCGCTCCAACTAGATGTGCCCCATGTATGAGTGTGAAGGGACCCCCTGGTGAGCGTGGAACACCAGGACCCAAAGGCTCTATGGGGCCTCCAGGCTACCCTGGCACAAATGGAGCTACCGGTTATCCTGGTCCTCCAGGCGCGCAAGGAGAGCAAGGCCTTAAAGGTAGGACTATTTCTTTTGATCTCTAATATTATTTAAACTAAAACAGCAATTTTTGTTACACCTTTCAGGGCTACATGCATTCTGTAATTTCATAGCTCAATATAATAATAGTAGTTGACAGAAATGGCTTGACAGAAGCTATTTAGGGCCTACTATAACCAGTCTCTCAGTTTCTTGGTTTGACTGGTCAGTGGTCAAGGCTGACATACTGTACAAAAATGACTAGTGTTCATTCTCATTCATTCATTTTAAGACATCCACTACAGGGACCAGCAGTAGTCCGAGAAATATATTGATAGCACTATTAAAACACTAAAGCACTGTGATATAATGTCCCCAGGTGATGTTGGACCTAGAGGACAGAAGGGCAGTAAAGGAGAAGGTCATCGAGGGCCCCCTGGAGAACCCGGGCAGCCAGGTACACTCACCTGAAACATCTGTTAATCAAAACTATTTATTTTCGTCAATTACAAAAAAAAAATACTATTGGTAATCTGAAAGTATCTATATAGCTCAATTGATTGTATTGTGTGCAAAATAAACTCCTTACATTTGCTAGCTTACAGTATAAGCACTATGGACTTTGGATGTTTCTAGGATCACGAGGTCTGCGAGGCTTCGATGGAACCGGCCATCCAGGAGTCCAAGGCCCTCCAGGGAAGCAGGGTCCTGCGGGATATCCTGGCAAACGTGGGGGCCCCGGTCTACCTGGGGTCTGTGATGTCTCCATTTGCTATCAGAGCTACAACCTCAGAGACCACTATAGCAAAGGCCCCAGCGAGTGAACCCATGTTCCACTTCAGAGTGAGTGTTTGCTCTGCCGTGTGCAGTGTGGTCTGGAGCCTCACATTTGACATTTCCACTATGACAGTGAGGGACAACACAGTAAGGACAGTCACAGGCCTATGCCTACTTCTGAATCCTCCATCTCATGAGAGCCACACATGTAAAAACTAAACCGATTACATTCACTTATATATTTATTTTTTACTTTCTGTGATTGTTGTAACTAGAGTCTTTTGATTTGTTCAGTGTATCCCTCTCATATGAGAGGCAGGTAGTGCAGGAGCCTCCTCTGAACATAAGGACTGTACCACTCAGGACAGCTGTGTGAAGCTGTGGATGAACAGTGAGGAGTGAAGACATAAGCCCTACAGAGGAGGGAGAGGCAGCCGTTGTAATGGAGTCATATTTATCATGTCCAACGAGGACCACACCCTATGATTGGACATTACATCACTGCAGCACATGTCCATGTGGGTGACTTCTGGAAATGAAAAAAATATATGGACCCTAAGTGCCCAGCTAGACTATGAGCTCAAATATTCACAAGAATATCTGTTGTATTCAGCCAGTATAAATAAGATTGTTGTCAATGATCATTTACAGCCATGCCCATTAGAGGGGAGTCTCTTATGTGCTGTGTTGGAGCCATTTTCCTTTTATGGTTTAACTGCATCTGAAGATTGAATATATGTACTTTGTGTCACTGTTGTTTATGGTGCTTTCCATACAGACAAATAAAGGTTTCTTCACTCCTCCTGTTACTAGGAGTTGCAGTGATGATAATCTTTTAACTGCATATACTAACACTTCCTGACCATCATGCAGTTCCTGTTCTACCTGTGCATGCTTGCATGTTCCTCTGTGTAACATACACATATGGTATCGCTGTATGTGGATTTCACAGTTACCCAGATGAGATGTGAAGACAACCACACCACAGGAGTTGTGTGTTCCACAGATACTCCACTCCCACAGAATGTCAGGCTCCCCTCCTGTTTAACCACAAGTAAAGAGTATTGCAAATATTTCTGTTTGTGGACTCACAAATAGAAATGGCTTTCTGTATAATTGACTGAAATACATTAAAATTATGTGAATTTGGTAAAACAAGATTGTGTCAAGCACAGGTAATATTTTGAATTGTTATGATATATACATATGATTATAATGATGAAAACTCCCACAATACTGTGGACTGAATAATATTTTTATGTCCATAGATTTGCAGCAGCATGCCAAAAATCTGAACTACAGATCTGATTCTTTGCTGTGTTTCTGTGGAGTCAACATGAAAAACAAAAAACAAAAAAAATTGTTATAATGACAGTAAAATTGCACTTGAAACTTTTGACATTTTAAAGGAAAAAGCAGTATTTGTCCATTTGATGGGAATTGAATATGGACTGATCCTGAGTTAGGACATTCATGGGAGGGGCAGCTTTCCTATCTGTGAGAGGAGTCATTGCTGTTTCCCATCAGTCTGACAAAACAGCCTCCCCTCTCACTGTCTTGGGTCAGTCTGTCCAAAGCATGGACAGACGGAGAAGGACCTGACGCCATGAGCATGTAGAGAATCCACCA
Source organism: Periophthalmus modestus (assembly GCA_019594935.1). Taxonomy (NCBI): domain Eukaryota; kingdom Metazoa; phylum Chordata; class Actinopteri; order Gobiiformes; family Gobiidae; genus Periophthalmus; species Periophthalmus modestus. The sequence continues at coordinate 3,472,811 of JAIEZT010000021.1, forward strand.
AGAGGGAATCCACTGTATGGTATGAATGGGGGGAGGGAACTAATTGCATCTATTTGCATTACCATAATGTAGATAATTTCTTGGATTACATGTAATTAATTAGAATTCAAGGCTTGTAATTGTATTCTTTTACATTTGAAATTGCATGAGTTACTGGGTCATCAAAGTCCACAACTAATCGGGTTTTGTATAGTCTTCGTAGCTTTGTAATAGAACTTAAAAGTAATTAGTACTACCCTGTAAGATAGAATTGTGTATATTTTAGCCAGTATTTGCTCCTACTCACATACATAGGTGGAAAAATTACTGAAAGGTTGTACTTAAAGATGCACTATGTAACATTTCTGGTGGGCGGTATGCTACCTGCTTTTCTCCATTGTGTTGTTGGAATGTTCCACAGTATGGCATTTAAATACCTATTTTTATTACAAAAATCCCTTGAAAAATGTGCATTCTTACTGTTACCTCTCAGTAAATTCAGTATTATTTGCAAGATAATTACATTTAAGATTTTGCGAAAAATCTTGCACAAATCTGTCTAGTTTTTTTTTTTTTTAAATTCTGGTAAAATTTACAGATTGGACAATATGTGATATATTGGTAGATGTAATTCCAATTCTGTTACCTAGCAAGCATAATGTTAACAAGGGCCAAAATGTGTCTAAATAATATAATAGTTAATTAGACCAATAAAAATGAATTACAACATCTTTTTTTGTTAAATGAAATGTCTCTAGAGAAGGTGTATGAAGTTTAAAAAAACTGTGGAGCACTTCCTGTATTACCACATGACATCACAAGGTAGAAAAGAGTGTTTTCTGTCTGAGAGAAGAACTCAACCTAAATATGCAGCGTTTTTGTGTTATACATGTGTAAATTAAACAAAACCCAATTCTAATGATGTTTTAGATCAAAAATAGATCAGAAAATAGTGTAATATGGGCTGTTGGGTTATGCAAAATTATGATACATATTTAACACAGGAACTACGCCACCAAACCAAGTGATAATTAGAAAAACATGAAAACCTGTCATATGCCCTTTAAATATTTACATTAACGGAACATGTTCAGTGATATAAAGATAGCAGGGGTGACTGTGAGCCATACTTCCTTCCTTCCTTCTCCGGCTAATTCTAAGAAGAACTTGAGTCACTATCTCTCCCAATAGCTTCCACACACACAAGAGAGAGGAGAACAGTCTGCAGTCTATCACGACAACCATGGATTATGCAATGGATTCAACAAATGCAAGCACCATTTACCCCGACGAGTACGATCTGACTCCAAACATCAATGATTACTTGCCGTATCCAGAGGAGGTGAGGCAGGAGGACCAAAGTCACTACATACTGGCCGTCTTCTACTCCCTGGTGTTTGCCTTCAGCCTCTGTGCTAATGTCCTGGTCCTCGTCATCATCCATCGGTGAGTGACAATAAGCAGGATAATCCCAGTATATAAATGCTTAAATATGCAGTATCATTAAAAGAGCTGAGCTACAACAAAAAAATTGCAGAATGAAAGTGTAATGACCTTTCAACCCTCTACAGCTCAAATTTTTTCATATTACAACACAAATCACATAAACTCCCCATTATTGCAAAGAAACTGTCTACATGATAAATATTGAGCCCGAAAATATATTGATCCAGCTTTCATGTATTGAACAATAAGTCAATAAGGCAGGCCTATGAGTGACATCCTCTGATGAACCAAATACGAGCTAGAGTAGTCCTTATCACGTCTCCCTAATACTTGTATTTGAGTAAAGGATATTCTGGTGTTTTAAAATATTACTATAACTGTGGAGAATTACTACCACAAAAAGATACTTGTTGTACTCATGTATTTGTTCATAAATTTTGATTGGAAATGTTGGACTCCATTTAACATTCCCACGAATAGGATGCACTGATATAGATCTTTTAGTTAGTTTAGTTTCTTATATTGATTTCGACACTATAGCTTTAAGTATCTGCCGATATCCGATACCAGTCAATATCAGTGTAGAGATTGAAAACACCATTTATCCACTTTACTTTACAAAAAAAATAAGACAAGACTGATAAAACTGTTATTTATTTCTCAGTTAACTACAGAACAACATTGTATAAATAAAAGTTCAAACATTATAAGGCTTTTTGGGCCAAGTACAACCAGTAAATGGTCTTACTTATTATATCAAATGATATACCCAACCAGGATATTGGCTGACTCAATATTTGGAAGCTAATATCTGATCCAGCAATTATTTTTCAGTATCAGCACCGATATTGGAAAGTAGTATCGGATCGGTGCATCCCTACCCAATAACTTTATGGATAGTGTGAGGCCTGTGTGTATTCTTGTTCATGACTCATGCCGATGCTTTTGTGACTGTACACAGAGGTTCCTGCACAAACAGTGCTGTGCATAGTTCATAGTCTGTACTCACAGAAGCTTGTTGTGTTGGTGCAGGTTCGAGAAGCTCACCACAGTGACTAACCTGCTGCTGCTGAACCTGGTGCTGTCCTCTCTGATCTTCATCAGCAGTCTGCCCTTCGTGGTTGTGTACAGGCTGAGGTCGCACTGGCCCTTTGGTTGGTTCATGTGTAAGACAGTGAGCAGTCTCTACTACCTGGGCTTCAACAGCTCTGTGCTCTTCCTGGTCCTGATGACCTTCGACAGACACCTGGCGGTAGTGTACTCCATCAGCTTGGGGAGGCTGAGGAGTAGGGCCTATGCTCTGCTCTCCTGCGGGGTTGTGTGGGTGGTCAGTGCTCTGGCCTGCATTAAACCCATGGTTCGACAGCAGCTGATAGTCCGGCATGTGGACAACCGTACCTTCTGCCAGGAGGACGAGCAGGAGGAGACCCTAGTGCTGTGGGCGGTGGGCTTTTACATGCAGCTGTTGCTCTTCTTCCTCTTCCCCTTGCTCCTCATCACCTACTGCTACACGCGCATCGCCTGGACCGTACTGTCTTCTCACATTGTCACCAAGTTTAAGACAGTGCGCCTCATATTTGTCATAGTGCTGTTGTTCTTCTCCTGCTGGACCCCCTTTAACATAGCCCTGTTGATGCACGCACGCGCCTCCACTCCCGATGAGCGTGAACAGTGGCTGTCTGTGGTGAGAGTCACTCGGATTTTCACCCATCTGTATTTCTGCATCAGCCCCATCTTCTATACTTTTGTTGGGAAGAAGTTCCAGAAGTACTTCCTCATGTTAGTGCTGAGACGTTTCCCAGAACTGAGGAAGCATGTTTCTGTCAGTCAAAGCAAAACCAACATTTCCACCAAAAGTACCCCCAATGACCTGTAGACACATATCTGTAAGAGTGTCTATTAGGATTAGTTTGTTGTAATTCTGGCGCAAACTATTAAATATTTACCAGATATTTGTGTCAATGGTGGCATTTCTCTTCCTCCACAGCTGTGCAGCCCTTATCACCCATGGAGATCTGTTTCATTTGTATCTGTAACAAACAGAAAGTGAAAGACCGCAACACTGATTAGAGATTAGAACAAAAGAGTCAGGTATTTGTGTGCTTAACTTCCTGTTTATCAGTGATGTTTGAGGACTTTTACCTAGAGAAAACTTTTAATATTTTGTTTTGAATTGTTAATTGCAAGGACAAAATTTTTATAACTCAGGGTTAAAATGCATATGACAGGTTAGGCTACTCGTTTCACTAAAACATAGTTTAATTTTATTAACAAGGGCCGAGACAACTATTTCTATTGCAAATTGAGATTTTTTAAAACACATTTAAACCAAATAAAAGGATGAAATATGTTGACTGAAGGGTGATAGATGGAGAATTTACAAACTGGCCTCTACTCTGACAATGTTTAAATTCAGGCTCAAAACGGTTCTGTTTGGCTGTGTTTCACTCTTTTGTTGTGTTGTTTTAATGTTAATTTTATGGTGACTATTTACATTTTGATTTGATTGTATTGGGATTTTAATTTCTTTCTTATTCTGTAAAGTACTTTGAATTACTTTGTGTATGAACTGTGCTATACAAATAAACTTGTCTTGCCTTGCCTAGACTATACTATTATTTTCACAGCCAAAAATAGACTATACAGCATTTTTTTTTCCAATTTGGTTTGGTTTATTTAACTGAAAATCATAAAAAAAACAAACCTTTGCATTCATCCAGGCTTGCATCTTCACAAACCTGCTTACCTTACTCACATAGGTTTATCAAGTCTTCAATTTCAAATCAAAGTACTGTGAGAGTACTCAGAGTAGAGCAGAAATCTTTTGACTTGTTTCTGTGTAGATTCTGCATGTGCGTCAGAGGAGAAGCATTTGGTCTGAAAGTTTAAGAAAACTCCCACACACTGTCTCACTCTTGATTAACTTTTACTCACACAACGTTTCGGTAAAAGTGAATAAAACTGAATCAAGAGTGAAACAGTATGAGGGAGTTTTCTTAACCTTGCTGAAATCTTTTGAATCACGGATAATATCTGAATAACTTACTACTACTTTCTGTAGAGTAAAGACTTTTGTGAACCCTGACTCTTTGGTGTCTAGTGCCATCTCCTGGGGGTTGTCAAAATGATTCTAGGACTAAAAGTAAGCAGCTTTTATTAGGATAGGCCTACTGTACTTTTCCATTCATCCAACAATCCATCCACCTTACTTTTGCCAACTAAATACTATAGGCTACTTTATCTAATAGAAAAAAGTAAAGAATACACTTTGATGTCTTTGAGGGAAAAAAAAAAAAAAAAGTTTTCTTGTACTTTTTAGATTGTAGGATGTGATAATGGCATTACTCTTTCAAGGGGGTTTCCTGTTAAGAAATGAATCAACTGACAACAACATGTACATGGAAAAAACAATTGCCACAGTGTCAAAAGAACAATATTAAAGAGTCAGGTGGTATTGAACGGTTAGATTTTACTGAACTATACCTTTAAAATCAAGAAGAAGTACATTGAAAACCCAGAATCTTTGTGGTGCTGCCAATATATGCAAAAGGTTAAAGATCTTCACTTTTTACTAAAATGTAACTACAATCAAGCAAAACTGCCTTTATATTGAGAGTCTTTCATCAACAATCCTTTCTTGCCTGGAAAATATGCTACAAACACAATTTCTCACCACATAAATCCATAATATGAAATAATGAGAACATAACCAAATTTAATAAATCAATATTTCTACAAATAAATATTGGAAAAGAAAATTGTATATCTACAAAATGTACTTGATGATAATGGCTTATTAAAAACAATACAATATCTTTATAACATGTCATATGAATTCCATATAGCCTCAAAAGAATTTAATTATATAATAAAAAGCATCCCTAAAAGTTTGAAAGAACCAATGAAGGTACACAAAAAGACACAGACACCAGCCATTACTGACCCAATAACCCAATGAAATTAACTTCAATACATAAATAAATAAATACCATAAATAAATACTCCAATAAATACATTAGAAACTGTGTACAATCTACCAATTTGTCTGTATCCATTTGTAAGACCTACCAGAGTTCCCATTTTCTTATAATTAATTGGCCCACAACTTGGTTAATACCTTTCCAATATTATATCAATTAACAAAATCAGAGAAATGTTACAATTACACAGATACACAATATAGAGCATTACACAGAGACACAGTACAGAGCATTACACAGAGACACAGTACAGAGCATTACACAGAGACACGGTACAGAGCATTACACAGAGACACAGTACAGAGCATTACACAGAGACAGTACAGAGCATTACACAGAGACACAGTACAGAGCATTACACAGAGACACGGTACAGAGCATTACACAGAGACACAGTACAGAGCATTACACAGACCGACAAGTGCAAAAACGGCAATTCCACTCCGCGCCGCCAGAGGCAGCAGTCCCATCATGTGGCAGTACTCGCGGTGAAAGGTCACGGCTAACCACATGTGGGTTTGTTGTTGCTGTTTCTGCGGCAAATAGTTTCTTCAGGGTGAGTTGCGACAGATTTGACTATTCTTATATTCTAGATTAGAGTTTGATCACTCTGTGATCCTAACGCTCGTGTGTAGATCCGGTCTTCCCAGTGTTGTGTTTTATTTGCTGGTTTTCAGATAACATGACATCATTCTAAAAGGTCTATGATTCTTAATGGGTTAGGCAGAAACGGCTACTGTCAGATCATGGATCTTGTAATCATGTCTAGAGTATCCAGGCTAAATCAGTATCCGTTTGTTTTACTCCTAAAGTCAAGCTGTTGGGTTGTTTACGAAAACCCTTGCCTGAGATATACAATACTCACTTCTCCCTCTGTATAAAATATAGAGAAGTATCATTCTTGTAATGGCAAGCAACTAAAACCTAATTTTGTCAGTGGTCCGGGCATCCTGGAGCAGAATGCGTAACTTGGTGTTGGTGAGGAGCACGCAGGGCTGTGCGCAGCAGCCAGGGGCCCCACACTGTGTGACAGTGCGCGGTGACAGCGGCTCTCTGCTGGGGGCCTCACAGTTCTCTATTACAGAGTTTGACCCGCGCACAGGGAAGGTGAGTGAGCGAGCCACAGGCAGAATTTTAACTTTTATGTACACAGTATTCTTAAAAATATTTTTATAATCTGATTATAATTGCTTTGTCTGGTTCTATAGGTACTGAGCGAGGCCTCCCTGACGGCTGAGGGCTATCTCCCTGAGGATGGCAGTGGGACAGTAGTTGGACTTCAGGACCTAGCAGAACTGGAATCAGCCTGTGTGGCCACAGCTGCAGGGGATGTCATCCTCTACAACTTCAGCTCCACACAGGTTTGTCAAAGGAACAATGTTCAGTGAACCATTTTCATGCTGCAGTGTTGATGCACTCATATAGATATGATAGATAGAAGCCCTGTAGTTCTAAGAAGACCCTGTTGCTGTCTTGGTTATGTATGCTGTTGTTTCACATCTCCTCTCTGTGCTTCTCTGTCTAGTTTGAGTGTGTGGGAAGTGTGGACAGTGGCCTCACCTCAATGAGCTGGAGTCCTGATGAAGAGCTGGTCATTTTCACTACAGGTTTGTGCACTGAACATTCAAACTAGGAACAACAAATAATAATAAAGTTGTGAGACTGTTTACATGCTACATGTTACTTCAGGTCAGGACACTTTCATAATGATGACCAAAGACTTTGAGCCAATTATCGAAGTGGGGATTCACCAAGAAGACTTTGGGGAAGGTACAGCACAACTCCTGCACTCAAAACTGATTTATAACATTAAAAGTTAAACCTATACAATAAAGATAAAATGACAAAAACAGTTGAACTGATTGGTCTATAGATGGTCAAATGTTTTGCTTTCAGGAAAGTTCATAACAGTCGGCTGGGGGAAGAAGGAAACTCAGTTCCATGGCTCTGAGGGGAAACAAGCTGCTCAGAAGAAGGCAGTGGTCAGTAGATCAGACTGTGTTTAAAAAGAAACAAAACTATGTACTGTGTTTGTAAGTGTCCTGATGGTGTGCACAGGAGCTGCAGCCGGCCCCTGCCTGGGATGATCACCGGCCCCGGGTGTCGTGGCGAGGGGATGGGCAACTGTTTGCTGTGAGCGCAGTGTGTCCTCAGAGCGGAGCCAGGAGGGTCCGGTTGTGGAGCAGAGAGGGAGTGCTCCAGGCCACCAGTGAAGCCATCAGCGGGCTGGAGCAGCCGCTCTGCTGGAGGTGAGGACAGAGCTGTGGTCCTCACTGTACAGTGACTGAAGCTTTTACTTAGGACATGTCTGTACTGTGTTCAGGCCCTCGGGAAATCTGATCGCCAGCACCCAACGACAGCACAACAAGCACTGTGTGGTCTTTCTGGAGAAAAATGGGCTTCAGCATGGAGACTTCACCCTGCCCACCAGCACGAGCCAGACCAAGGCAAGAGCTCCACCTGAATCTCCTCACAGGAGTGTCTGATGATAAGGTCCTGATGTAATGTGTGTGCCTTAGGTGAAGGAGCTCTGGTGGAACAGCGACTCCACAGTGTTGGCTCTCTGGCTGGAGGACACCAGTGCAGCTGGAGAGGGAGCGCTCAGCTCTCAGAGTAAGCAGGACAGACCTTAGGCAGTTTAGTCTGAAGCACTTGCACAAAAAGAAATGTTATCGTGTCCTCTATAGTGTCACTGTCATAGTGTTGAATAGACTAGTTTACATTTTAAATGTTCTATTTGTATGATTTAGATGTTAACTGTATTGTGACGTTTCTGACACTGTTGCCTGTGCCTGCAGTTCAGCTGTGGACGACTGGAAACTACCACTGGTATCTGAAGCAGAGCCTGGCCTTCGGGGATGATCCCCACAGAGCTCCAGTGTGTGTGTGCTGGAACCCTGTGCTCCCCCTGCAGCTGCATGTGTTACTGCGGGACTGGACCACACTCACATATGAGTGGGGCTGGTCCACAGAGCACAGCAGAGGGCTGGATGGAGCTGATAACGCCAGTGTGGCTGTGATTGATGGGAGTGAGTTATTGTGAGATGAGAGTGACTGAAACCTTGCGAACATCTCAGTGAATGTTATTTTTATCTTCAGGTAAAATTCTTGTCACCAACTTTCGTCAGTGTGTGGTACCCCCACCCATGTGCTCCTATGAGCTCCAGCTAACATCTGTGGTCAACCAGGTAATGTTTTCATGCCAAGCTGACCGGAGCAATGACCTGGCCGCATATACAGCAGACGGACACATCTCAGTGTTTGGTCCAGCACCGGGAGAGAAGGCCAATACAAGCAGCAGTGGCTTCAGGACAGTGTGTCAGCCGCTGGTCTCAAAGAGAACATACAGGTAGATTTCACATAGTGCTTTGATGAATGTATTGGATGAGTAGATACATGAGTTCCTCTCTGTGTGTGCAGCATTGACCTTGACCTGGAGCGCCCCCTGGAGTTACATCACCTGCTGTGGCTCAGAGAGGACCTATTTGTGGCTGTGAGAGTATTTCCAAGAACAAACTATTCCAAAGTGCTGTTCCTCAGTCCCTCACAGGCCTTGGATCAAACACTTGTTGTCAGGTATGGAGACAAGAGAGTGAACCGCAATAGCAGGCGTTATATATTATGATCATTGGTTTTGTTTGTGTGCAGTGATTAAAGGAAATACATTTTTTTTTTTTTTTTATTATTTTTTTTAGAAATACAGCAACAAACTTTTTAGAACATTAAAAAGGATCTAAAGAGTTCAAAGTAGAAGACCTTTGAAGCTTTACAATTAGCTGTAGAGAAGCTGTTGTACAAAGATGTAATGTGAGCAGTTCCACAGTTCTCGCCCTCCTCTGGTGCAGGTGTGAGGTGGAGGTGTCTGGAGCAGTGGTCAGTGTGGCTCACAGCGCTCACAGCGGCTCTGTGGCTCTGCAGCTGGAGGATGGAAACATCAAAAAGCTCCTCTGGGGTTAGTCACTCTGTCTGTAAAGACCCCAATATGTTAATGACTGAAGTACAGGGCTGCAACTGATGATTATTACTAACCAAAATTAAAAATTTTACCATTTCTAATAATTTATATCTGTATAATTTCTAAATATTTAAGACATTTATTCTTGAGTCTATTTCTTAAATTATTTGTAGCTATTTATCTATTATCTTGTTTTTTTTTTTTTTGTGCATGTACGATTTTCCTTCTGTTCTCTATGTGTGCGGTGCAATGCTGGAATTTCCCCACTGTGGGACTAATAAAGGCATATCTCATCTTATATTTGTACTCTGTATATGATCACACATTATTAAATTGGTCATAGTTTTTGTGATTAATCATCATAATCTAATCTGAAGTAAATAGTTTTTTTCTTGACTGTTAAGTTGTCTAGAATTGTATTATAACACCTTGTACATTACATGTGAATTATGGTAATTTGACTGTACAAACATAGCAAAATAGTAAAAATGCTCTTTAAAACAACTTTGTACCTTTTTCCTAACTCATTTAAACCTAGAGTGTAAATGCTATGTGTTTTGTTTCAGACTGTGCTGAGCCGTTGGTGGAGGAGTGGGAGGACTCCAGAGGCTGTTTGGGCCGCTTCCCTGTGGTCTGTGTCCAGACTGCACTGTGCACCATCGGACAGGAGGTACAACACAAAGAATGCTCTAAGATTGTAACTTTATTATTGGTAGGACAGCAAAACTATACTGTATAAAACAGATAGAGATACAGACAAAAATAGTTTAAAAAGAGTCAAATAACAGTATGCAATGCTAAGTGGTACTATTAAGTTTTTGTGTTGAATTTGTCTGTAGGAGTGTGTGCTTGGCCTGACCGACAGATGCCACATGTATGCTGGAGACACTAAGGTATGTTATGAAAGCTTCTCTGCCTCTTTAATTGTACAGTGTATTTGCATACAAAGACTAGCGACCATTTGGTGGAAACTAATAGCACTAGCTAACGTTTTAAAACTCTGTTGAGCGTGATTTAAATAACTAACAACTTGGGCTTTAATATAAATATGGGTAACAGTAGCTGTTTCTAATAACTACACTTGAATTAGCCTAAATAAAACATGAACAAATTCTTAATTCGTAATGAACAAATAGTTTATTAAGGATGAGCCAGGCTTAGTAAAACTAAACTTAACCTCTTACTAAGTTGTTGCTAAGTTAGGAAGTTACTGAATCATTCTTAATAAACAATTTGTTCATTATTAATTAAAGCTTTGTTCATGTTTTATTAAGGCTAATTAAAGTATAATTATTTAAGTGGTACAGAAATATGTAAATGAAAACCATTTTAAATGTTTATGTCATACTGTGTGTGTGTTTTTAGCTTGCCTCCAATGTCTCATCTTTCTCTGTCTGCAACGATTTCCTGCTGGTCACAACCCATTCGCATCACTGCAGATGTCTCCAGGTCTCCTCCATGAGTGTTAAAGGTAAGTTCTGTGCACTTTTTGTCAGACAAAACCTTTTTTATTACCAAGCTGTGTGCTGTACAAAAATAGTATTAAGACACAGCTGATCCTTACATAAGCATCTTTTCCTGGTCAGACCTGCAGGTGGCGCTGGCTGCAGATGTAGGACAGAATGACGAGACACTGCGCAGAGTGGAGAGAGGGGCGCGGATAGTCACTGTAGTGCCACAGGACACCAGGGTCATTCTACAGGTCTGCTCACATTAGCTTATTATTCATGACCAGTACAAAATAGTGTGAGGCTTAATAACTACTTAATTAATACCTTAATTAGCTCAGGTACTTTTTACAAAGCCTGACTTATTTTTGATAAACTACTTGTTCGTTAAGTATTAAGTCTTTGTTCATACTTTATTAAGGCTAATAAAGGTGTAATTATTATAAAATGTTAAATAGAATTGTGTAGTTATTTCACACATTATCTGGTTTTACTTTGCATAGATGCCAAGAGGGAACCTGGAAACTGTGCATCACCGTGCCTTAGTGTTGGCTCAGCTCCGAAAATGGCTGGACAGGTCCGTGTGGTACTAAATGTTAATACTACTACTAGGTATAAAGTTGTTTTTTTTTTGTTTAATATACCTTATTCATCAGGTGTTATTAGTTATTGTAATGTTTATTCTTTTCATTTACCACAGGCTGTGTTTATATGCACAATAAAAATCATGATTTTTCTCACCATGGTCCCTCTGATGAGTCACATCAGATTTTGCAGTTTGCTGGTCATGTGAATAATCTTAAAAGTCCTAAAATCAGAAAGTACGGTAATCAGATTTTGGTGTGCATGTGAACATAGTCTGTAACAAATGTTTGTAATATCCATGCAGTCCCTTCTGTTGATTGTTATACTTGACTGTACACCTACAAATACTCCACTGTTCATGTTTTTAAAATGAATCTGGGTTTTTTTTTTTCCCCCTACATCTGTGTTTTCAGTCTGCGATTCAAAGAAGCTTTTATGTGTATGAGAAAACTAAGAATTAACCTGAATCTCATTTACGATCACAATCCAAAGGTAAGATTAGGCTTCTCATTTCAATTCAGTTATCTCTAAAAAGAAAGTGAAAAAGACTGTTTTTGTCTTCCTTTTTCAGTTATTTTTGGACAACATTAAGACATTTATCACACAACTTGGCTCCATCAACCACATAAACCTGTTCCTCACTGAACTCAAGTAAAATTCAGTCTGGATTATTATAATTCACACCACCTGCCACCATCACTAATCTGTTTGTTTCTTGTTTTGTTTTTTACAGGGAGGAAGATACCACCCAGACCATGTACCCTAGGCCAGAAGACTCTCTCCCCCAGCCTTACAAAGTGCCTGGGACAAAGGTGGATGTTGTATGTGATGCTCTAAGGAACACTATGGAGTCCATGGACCCAAACATGTCAGTGCTAGTAAATGCAACTTATTGAGTAATCGCCTCAGATTTTGGTTCTAACTTGTCTTTGCTGGGTAGGTATTGCTTGTCCATTTTGACGGCTCATGTGAGAAAGACCTTACCTGAGCTGGAGATTGCTCTGCAGAAAGTTCATGAACTTCGCGGTGAGGCATAGTATGACTTTGACATTTCAAGGCTGCTGATAAGGGTTGTGTCAAAAAGTGCTCCTAGTGTAAAACCTTTGACAAATACACAAATCTCTACATAGATGATTTTCTATGAGGGCTGCTCTAGCTTGACCCTTTATTCCCAGGTTTCAGCTTCCTGTTATATGCAACATTTTCATGATTTTTTTTTTTCCATTCAAAAGAAATAATGTTTTGTTTTAAATTGTCAATCAGTATGGCAGTGGTCCTGAACTTTTAATATTCTGAAACCCATGGATATCTCACTTAAGACCTGTTGGGTAACCTAGGACCTATGAATGGTTTGATAACTGTGTTTCATTTTACAATATTTTTTCATGTTTTTGACATAGTAAGTTTAGTTAAATTTCAACAAAAATAAATTAAACATGCTTGTCAATCATAATCAAATTGAATTAAAATATGGTTATGATAATCATCATAGCTAAAGGGTGACTGCATAATTGCGATGTCAGTTTTATTTATTTTAATAAAAAAAAATATGTTGGCAGATCACATTAGTAGTGGAATGTAGAACTACTTTCTCTCTCTGATAGTCTGTTTGTCTGTGCAGTAAACCCCCCTCCTGCTGCGGCGGCTGTGAGTGCTGAGGAGGCTCTGAAGTACCTGCTGTTCCTGGTGGATGTCAATGACCTGTACGAACACTCTCTGGGCACGTATGACTTTGACCTAGTGCTCATGGTGGCCGAGAAGTCTCAGAAGGTGCGCAGTACATTCCAAATATGTATTTTTTAAATTGTCTTTTATTTGCATTTGCATAGGACTCATATTTGTCTGTATACAGATCCAAAGGAGTATCTACCTTTCTTAAACATGCTGAAGAACCTGGAGCCCAACTACCAGCGCTACACCATCGACAAACATCTCAAGCGCTACAAGAAGGCTCTGGTCCATCTCAGTCAGTGTGGTCAGTATAAGCCTACATTATAATATGTTTTATGGCTCAAAGAAACACAGCACCCATCTGTTCAAACTGCATCATTAGGCAGTAACATTTCACAATAACACAACACACTCAAAGAACATGCTGAGTGTCACAGGACTCATATGCAATCTATTTCTAACATGTTTTTGTGTATGTTCAGGACAAGAACATTTCCCTGAGGTGCTGCAGCTGGTCAAAGAGCAGAAGCTCTACACTGAAGCTCTGCGCTTATTTGCTGCTGACAAGACTCACTACAAGGTACTTTTACTGTAGGAGGACTGTGAAGCATCTTCATTGTGCCATGTTCGATTCCTTGACTGTGGTCCACTGGTTTCCCCTGGACGGACTAGTACTATTACTATCACTATTGTAATGCCTACCTGTAGTGTTTCCTTTTGTACATATACTGCAAAAGTGTTAAGCCCGTCAGACTTTCACCTCTGTGTTATCCCCAGGAGCTGGCGGTTTCCTTTGCGGAGCACCTGGTGGGGCAGCAGCAGATGGAGCAGGCAGGACTGCTGCTGTGGAGGTGTGGAGAGACACACTTGGCTCTGCAGAGCTTTGTGAGCTGCTGCAGCTGGAGACAGGCCCTGTGTGTTGCGCAGGTCATCCCTCTGCCCCCGGACCAGCTGGCTCTGCTGGCCCGCGACATGGCAGGTAACTACGGCATCTTTTATAAACTAGTAAATGGCTTATGTAAAATTCCCTGATCTTCTGAATGTTTCAGAAAAGTTGAGTGAACAGCGGCGTTACTCTGAGGCCGCTCTCCTGCTGGACCAATATGCCAATGTAAGTGTGTCACAGGACGCCCTGCTGATTTTATGAATGAACTGACTGAGCAGGTGTGTTTAACAGGACTGTGAGGAGGCCATCCTGGCTCTAATCACTGGGGCTGTTTGGGACGAGGCTCTGCGATTGGTTAGTGTATTTTGGCTTATCATTTCAATTCTATCGACAGTATAATGGGTCTAGCCTCACCTGTACCTGAACTCCTTATCTATCTTTTATCCCCTGCAGATTCACACACATCAGAGGCAGGACATCACGGAGACGAATCTCAAACCTGCTCTACTAGAAGGTACACTGCTCCTGCTCTGGATGTTGCACCAAATCCTCATCTTATCTGCATTTAAATGCTCCACCTCATTTTTGAATAGCTGTTTTATTTCACCTCTTGAGTACTATTATTGTATCCCCAGCATTCGGTGCACAGTCAACCTTTCTGGAAACTCAGGTGTCCACGTTCACGCGCCACAGGACCAGACTGGCTGTGGTCCGAGAACAGAAACTCAAGGCCAGGGTGGACATGCTCGGTACGAATCACATCTCAGCTTATATTTTATTATATTTTTATATCTTTTATATCGTCTTTTTTTGTATTTGGAATAAAGTTTACATTTCAAATCAGATGTAAACTTCTTTCATTGATAACAGTCCCAATGCTCTATGACAATATTTCAAAAATCTCAAATATATTTTTTTAAAATTTACTTTCCAATTTTGAAACTAGCATTTAAAACTTTTCAGATGAAGAGGGCCCAGACTGTGCTGATGCAGAGCTGTACAGTGAGGCCAGCAGTGTCCTGACCGGATCTAAGTACTCACAGAGCAACTCACGCATCTCCTCGTAAGACTACCACTGTTTTTATTCTGTTAACTATCAATGCATTCAAGTCTTTCACTCCTATTTTATATACTGTTGTTTATGCAGGAGGTCATCGAAAAACCGCCGGAAAGCAGAACGCAAAAAGCTAAGTCTGAAAGAAGGAAGTCCGATGGAAGACAGGGCATTGATACATGCCCTTGGGGAAATCATCACTACTGTGGACAAAATGAGAGGTACGCCTGTCTGCTGATTTGGATAGAACTTGGGTTCATGTCATGTTCCAGAATTTGGTGCAGGGATCAACATACAGACTCTACATGGATAATTTACTTTGAATAATGTATTATTTCTTAAAAGAAATAGGACTGATAATTTGAGATTAGGGATACATCTTAATCGGCCCTCTCTATGATTCAAGCTTTGTAAGATGGTATGTATTATTGGCTACTGTTACAAGAGATAAGACACTCACAGTGGAGAACTTCACTTTTCATTTCTGCGCTTGAAGCCCCTATATCCAATTTTTCCCATGTATTTTCCCATTACATGTATATTGTATAAGCAGCTCTTGGGTTCAAAATCCATTTAATTATAAAACGCTTCATTGTTCCATAATTGGGAAGTGCACTGTTAGCATGCTAGTTTTTGTTAGCCTAATGCATGCAATGCATACATATAAATGAGGATTAATTTTGAACCACCGCAAACCGTTTAAAGTGAACTAGTTCTGTTTTTCATCTTTTCAAGATGGTAAAAAAAACACATTTAATACGCGATACGAATGCGAAAATTCAAAAAATTAATCACTGGAGGCTTGCTATTTACTTTTGTTTTAGTGTTTTCAAAAAGCTAAACTGAATTTGCTCAATGTTGGATGGAATATTTTTTTATTGCACTAAAATCAATCAACTACAGTGTACCGTCATTAAGTAGAGAGGAAGGAGCCTGAGCTTGTGCGGGAGGTTGAGCATTACCGACTAGATATACTCGGCCTCACCTCCACGCACAGTTTGGGCTCTGGAACCCAACTCCTTGAGAGGAGCTGGACTCTCCATTTCTCTGGCGTTACCCGCGGGGATCGGCGGCGGGCTGGTGTGGGCCTGCTCATTGCCCCACAGCTCAGCCGCCATGTGTTGGAGTTCACCCCGGAGAACGAGAGGGTCGCGTCCCTGCGCCTTTGGGTCGGCTTTCGACTGTGTCCCTCGTGGTGTCCTTTGGGGGGTGCTCGGGAGTATGGGGTTCGGGGTCCTTTGTGAAGGGCTGTCCGTTCCCTGTACGACCGGAGCAGGAGCTGTGCTCGCATTGCCGGCAGTAAGTCAGACTTGTTCCCGGTGCATGTTGGACACCGCCAGGGCTGCCCTTTGTCACCGGTTCTGTTCATTATATTTATGGACAGAATTTCTAGGCGCAGTCAGGGGCTGGAGGGGGTCTGGTTCGGGAACCACAGGATCTCATCTCTGCTGTTTGCAGATGATGTTGTCCTGATGGCTTCTTCGAGCCAGGACCTGCAGCAGGCACTGGGGCGGTTTGCACATAAATGTGAAGTGGCTGGGATGAGAATCAGCTCTTCCAAATCTGAGGCCATGGTTCTCGAACGGGAAAAGGTGGTTTGCCCTCTCTGGGTGGGTGGTGAGCCCTTGCCTCATGTGGAAGTATCTCGGAGTCTTGTTCATGAGTGAGGGAAGGATGGAACGCGAGATTGACAGGCGGATCGGTGCAGCGTCCGCAGTGATGCGGTCGCTGTATCGGTCCGTTGTGGTACTTATTTCTGTCCTTATTTCTGTCTGCCGCGTTACAGAGGAGGTACACGGCCTGCTGAAGATGCTAGTTCTGTTTGAGTTTGAGCGGCAGGCGCACAGGCTACAGGAACAGTATGCCGAGGCCCTGAGTCTGCTGGAGGCTGCTGTGCCCGAGGTGTGGCCAAGTAATGCCCTCAACAACTGCACACCGGTCAGTCCTGATCTTAACTACTTACTTACTAAGAAATTTTACTTTTCTAGTAGCATACTTTTGCTCCCACTTGAGTAATATTTTTATTGAAATAGCTGTACTCTTACTGGTGTATAAGTTTTGGTTACTCTTTCCTAGCTTTATGTTGACAATGAAATGATTTGAACATTTATGTTTCATGCAGCACTCCTTCAGATATGATTCTGTTTTCCATGTTTTTGTGGAACATTCTTTGGAAATACCAGATTTTGTGCATTATTTAATATTTTGTCCTTACAGTTACGTTAACTTAAAATTATAAATCAGTTGTTACGTCCCAAAAGTTACTCTTTAATTTACTCTTACTTGAGTAGTAGTTTTCCAAAATACTTTTTTACTCCAACACAAGTGACTTCTTGGACCACTACTTTGTACTTGAGTGATGTTGCTTTGAAGTAATGTTACTCTTAGTATAGTATAATTTTTGACTACTCTACCCACCTCTGCTCAGTAACAAACATGATGTGGAATAATCTTGTTTCTAAGCCTGAAAAACGATGGGACATCAGTTTTCATAATTACTCTTATAAACATTCACTTACCTTGAAAACCTTTTGAAAAGTAAAGTTGTCTAATTTAACTTACACTAAAAATATTATGTGTTTATGTACTTATTGTACTACTACTGATTGTACTACTATTGATTGTTGTGTTCTGCTTTGTAGCTCACTGGGCCTCAGAGTACGGCCAATAGCATCTCAGCCTCCTTCCAGCAGCAGAGTCCAACAGCCCTTCCACAGGCGCAGGCACAAGGTCAGACATATAGCACAATACATCATTGTATGAGTATATTTTTACAAAGAAAAATATCTAATTGCAGCATTTCTGACAAGCATTGTGATATGATTAGATTAGTGATTTATTTCATTGTAGTATTCTGTTCAAGGTTAAACACATTCACAAGAATTGACAAAAAGACTGAAAAATGAAGTGACAAATTAATACAAGAATCAAATTTTGAAACATGCCTCTAAAGTACAGGGTTGACAGTTTTATGCAGAATAAGAGAGAATATTTAGTTGTTCGTCGATTAAATTATGATATGCAGCCTTTGCAATTTGCAAATTGTGTCTATCCAGCAGTTTCGATTTGTGAGAGATTAATCTTGCAGCCTTACTTATCAATGTTGGATTCTTTGTTTTAGATGCTGAGATTCTGGCTCCACCAAAGCTGAGACACAATATCAAATGGAAGCTCATTGTTCTAACATGAAATATGTGTATTATTTAATTTAGCTTTTTTTTTTATTTTTTTTTTTTTTTATCTTTACTTGTTTGTATATGTTATGAAATATTAAAATTATGTCAACTGCACAAAAGCGTGTCTTTCTGACTGTTTGCTCTCGGTGTGTCTAAATGGCACCAACAAGATTCAAGGATTTGTCATTGTTACAAGTGACAAAATTACATTTAAAGCTTTAGAGTATTTGCACTTTCATAAAGTACAAATGCTCAGAATGGAAACACATACACCCTTGAGGTACTTCTAGCATGTAACACAACAACATGGCCTATAAGGCAGAGGTAGATACAGGAGTATAAGGTGTAGATGAGTTTGTTGCATCAATGCAAAGTCCAGTTCACAGTTATGACAGGTGTGGGGACTGGAGGGTTATGGGTTACCTGGGTAGAAGGAGGGGGAAGAGGGAGACAGTGATCTGATTATCTGAGGATAGAGGCTGTTAGCCATTCTAGTGGTTCTGACCTGTACTTCCATCCAGAAGGCAGCAGGTGGAATAGGTGGTGTGCTGGATGGGAGCGATCCCTGAGGATGTTGTGAGTTCTGCACAGACAGTGGGAGGTGCACACAGTGGCAATCTCCAGTAGGCTGGACCTAATGATTTTTCCAGTGGTTTTCACCACCCTCTGGAGTGTTCCTGTTTCTCTGCCTTAGTGCGGCTGGAGAACCACACAAACAGACCATACGTCAGCGCACTAAATGACACAGTTGTAAAAGTTTGTCATGAGTCTCTGGGTTGGTTTGCTCTCTTCAGCTTCCTCAGGTAGAAGAGCTACTGCTTACCTTTCCCTACAGTAGAGGTGGTGATTTGGCCCCAGGACAGATCCTCTGACACCAACAGGGTCAGAAATTTAAAGGAGGACACAAGTCCCCAACTAAGCATCCGACGCAGCACACAGTCTGGTCTGGCTGCTTTCCTTGGGTCAAAATGGGCATAGAACATGGTAAGTTTCTCTACCAGGGTGGAGGAATGGTTAATCGGGGCAGATGATGTTCACTGTGGTTACATACGTATGTGCTAAAGTAGTCTTTATTTCTGAGCATACCAAAAAAAATCTATTAACAAATCTACCCTATGATGCACCTTATTATTTAAATTGTGCTGAAGGAATCAGAATCTTATCTGTCGAAGGTGTATGTACTTTAAAAACCAGAGGAGGCCTTCCAGCATTACCACCTCATGTAAAAGGAGCACATGTTGAAACATGGACAGGGAGACTAAAGATGCATTCACACTTTGGTCTTGGTTTGAGCCCAGTTTAGTCCTGTCTAGTCCAGGTTTAGCTCCAGGATCAGTCTCAGTTTTGTCCCCATTTTGATGCAGTGTTTGTGTAAGTGTGGACACACCCTAAATAATGAATTCATCAATCTTAGGACAGGTGCTCTTTCAAACCATTAGGCACGTTTATGAGTTCCAACAAGATTTCTACATGTTACAAAAGTACCTATCCTGTTCCAGAGCAGCTGTGGTTAGTCCAGTGCACCCTCAGCCACAGTCCCAGGTCTGGTCCCCATATGGCCCCAGTGTGTAGAGGTCTGCTGGTCCCAGATTAGACTCTAATTACAGCCTGTGATGGTGGAGTGAGGCACAAACATCCAGCTGCTGGAGCTGCTATTTTTTCCTCTGCCCTGGACCAGAATAGGACTAGGCCTGGTCAGGCATGAGTCCTGCAGGGCCTGTACTGGACAGGGAGCTTGCATGCCGAAGTACAAATGAAACAGACACAACTTATCCTATAGGCTGCGTGAATGAGACGGTGTGGTCAGAAAGAATGATCCAGTCTTTAAGAGTCTAAATATGTTGAACTTGGTTTGCCATGGCCTGGGGACATCACATCCTCTAATTGACTGTTGACCATCTGTGAGCCGACCACAGACTGATGGTGATCTTGGAATAGCTGCAATCAAGTTATACACCAAAAGCTGGAGCTAAACAGGAAACACTGCCATGTAAACATGTTACCTCCTGCCTCACACTTTAACACACCGGAATTTCAACTCTACTTATGCCAAAGACCAGCGTTTTTCAAACTGTGGCACATGTACCTCTGGTGATACGAGGGTCCCTCTGCGGTTCGAGTATACACTTCATTTAGAGACAGCTCTTTGAGTTTAGAACTATTCATCCCTGGTTTAGTCTCATTTTTTTTTACATTTGAAGTATCAATACCAAAAAAGTCACATCAATCTTTCCTGAATAGCTTTAGAATGATCTTGAGCTGTATCAGAACAAGTATAAGACACATAGAATAATATACGTCCAAGGGCCACTATGGAAAATACCTGGATGACTAGAGGATTACACAGATTTAAGGCCACATTGTAATATAAAAGAAAGTATTACAATTTAATGTTGAAAATTACATTCTATTGTCTAAAGAAAGGGTGTTTTTTATTAGCATTTTGGCTTCAGGATTGGTCATGAGTATCGAGTCTCATCCTTTTGCAAATTTTAGTATCATGACATTCTATTATTGAAATAACAGCAGCCTTCAATATGTGATAATTGCACCAACTTGCAGCATATTGTGTAACCCTACTCAAACAGTTTTCTCTCTGTTGTCCATTGAAATAAATACAAATTACTCCCTGCAACTGGTCATGCATGGATACCAGACACTCTTTTGGGGATATTCAATAGTCCCCCACAGTGAGGATCTGAGGACATGGACACGCACATATGTTTCAGCATATAAGTGGGACAAAGGACACTGGGGGGACATAGGGGGACAGTTATGTGATTGACTTGTCCTGCTGCCCATGCATTCAAGTGCCCATGTAAAGAGCTGACTCGTGCCTCCTCTCTCACATCCTCCGGGGGCCGCACAAAAGCAGGGGACGGGGCCGCACAATGGGCCCCCGGTGCTGTTGACATGGGCATTATAGTTACAAAAGGCCCCCGTGTCCAGGGACCCCACACGCTTCCTGTCTTCCTCTGTGATGTATGGCAAATCCATGTCGCACTCTGTTAATTTATGTTTCATTTGATATAATTTTATATAGAATCAGTAAAATATCACACATTTATGACAGGTAGTAACTAACAATCTGTCTATGTAAAAAATATTAAATTGTAAAAACGTCTACAACATGACATAGGCCAAGTTGATAAGTTACTAGAGATGTCACGACACTAACATATTAGTTTGTGTCTTATACTTGTTCTGATGGAGCTCAAGATCATTCTAAAGCCATGTGAATGTGACTTTTTTAGTATTGATACCTGCTCAAATGAGTATCTAGTTTCAGTACTAGTTTTACAATCAATTATCATCTGATTTTTGATACGTTTAACAAGCCTATAAGTCACAAAATAAATTACGATTTATTATATTTTTATCTGTGGTTATTGTGGGCTATTTGAAAGAGTATGTAGACAGTCGCACACAGAGGCTCCATCGTCAATATGGTAACATTATGATAGACCAACTAAAACATGCATGTTTTCAGATAATCACTGATATTATGAATGATGTCCTTCTCTCTCTGGATGTGACAGGAACCAGTATTTCTGCATCTGACAGTATATTTTCATAAGCAATATTTAACATATTGTAATATTGCTTTTTGTGGTTCATATTCTAATATTATTGCTTTGTATGTACAATGCATAACTTTTTTTTCTGGTGGAGGGACATCATCTGCTTGTCCCTATAAAGATTGTATTGTTTTGCTTAAAATGTGTCACAGTATGGCATTAAGCATATCTAACCCAGTTATTATTATTGCTTCAAATACCATGATTTTTTTCCTGTGTTAGGGTCAGCTTTCCACATATTTGACCTTTAACTTTACTAGGTCACGTGCTTGTCTTCATGGAGAAAGATACGTTTATTTGCCATATAATAATAATAATAATAATAATAATAATAATGATAATAATAATAATAATAATAATAATAATAATAATAATAATAATAATAATAATAATAATAATAATAATAATAATATTTAAAATTCACTCTTCATTCCATAGAATCTCAGAGTACAATAAACAATACAATACAATACAATACAATACAATACAATACAATACAATACAATACAATACAATAAAACAATAGTAGTAGTATAGTAGTATTGTAGAATATTTTACAGAGTTACACAGGTGGTGGAGAAGTTACATAGAGTACATTTAATTGGATATAACTCCATTTGAGTCTTTTAAACTGGTCTTTACGTTTAGTCTATTATGAAATAGTCTTGAGATATGAATCTTAACAATGGGCCAATCATCTGAAGAGCACTTACTTGACTTACCTCTAGAGGTCCCCGTACCCCTCGTTGGGAATCACATTTCTGCACAATTAGGACAACCAACTCTTCTCATTTGTTTTCTCCAAGGGCCTATCATTTAATTTGTTCAAGGTAGAGAGGAAATTACAGATAGACCTATATAAGGACAAATCCATCTATACAATAAGAGGCAGATAGTGCGCAGAGCCGTGGCCCCTGTTCCTCCCCTCTGCCTTGTGCAACATCTGGCGACAGCCCCTCTGCAGACCTCCAGACCGTGCACACACTCGCAGCAGACCGAGCAGAGGCTGTCCTGTTCTGTTCTGGGCTGTTCTGGGCTGGTGTTTGCCTTGTGCGCATGTCCGCTCCCCTCAGCAGCCACAGGAGCGACGGGGCACCCACTCTACAGTAACGGGACACCCAGGGCCAGGGGACTGCATCTATGGAGCGGCTCACAACTCACTTTTCCAAGCCTTCTAGTCCACGATGAACTTTTGGATTTGCGTAAGATGTATTTCCAGATAAGCTGCTCCATCCTGGTCGCTGTCTACTTGGTGTGCCAGCCGCTGCGAGCTCAGGGTAGGTCCCGCGACATCCAACGCTCATCTACCGCGATTTCCTTCACGCATAAACTTCTTTTTAGTTTGAAATACTCTTTTAAACGAGACAAACTTGTGCTTTCCGTGTACTTTGGATTTTTCCCTGCTGTGCAAATACAGTGTCGTTAGCTTAAGTCCACTTGAAATGGTCCAACTTTACGCGGATAAACCCAATTTAAGTGCGTAAAAGTTGGTCATGGCGTTTGCGTATGGAGCTTTTATGGCAATTTATGATACAGGTACAACTTAAAATAGGTGCACAGTGTTAAAAAGAAGAGATGTGACCGTGATCCTTGAAGTTAGTCCAGGATTAGTGAACGCTAGCCTGACTTTCCCGTTACTTTTGGAGAGGGCTAGCCTGCTGTAGCGAGCGAGGGGACAGGAAACCGCGCACTGCACAGGACTGGAGACAACTTTTTCTGCTTTAAACCTTGAATACTAAAGTTAAAAGATATCTGCAGGAAATATATGGACAAGGAGAGCATGGAGAGAGGAATAGAGGAATAAAGGGACATGGAAAACGCGACATATTCCCATATTCGCACCGCCCGGCTGCCATAGGACTCCAGCCATTGTGCGCGAGCTGATCTAATATTGTTCAGAAAGTTATTTAACCATGTTCTTTTACTGTTTATTACATCTGGTCTGAGCTGAGGGATTCCCTTATCAGTCCATGTTGCTTGACAGGCATTGGCTTCAAAGGATAGACAAAGTTGAGATTAAAAAAATAGATTTGTCATTTTCCTCACTGCAAAAATGAGAAAAAAAAGTGTCACATTTAGTCCATAGATAGATATATTTTTTTTTTTTTTGCAGGTTTATTTATATTAGATGTATTGGTAATTCATAAATAAATATAGCCTACTGAAAACATAACAGGACACAGGCCAAGTTCTGAGTTACCAGCGTTGTTATGATACTAAAATACTAGTTTATATGGTCTTATAGCCTACAGCAGGGGTGTCCAAACTATGGCCCGGGGGCCAAATAAGGCCCTCAGACCAGTTTGTTTTGGCCCTCAGGTCTCCTGCTGAACCGGCCCAGTTGATCATAAGCAGTACTTTTAACAGCAAATTAAACTATTTCTACCACTATATCCTCAAACATCACATTGCAGTGTGATACAGACCTAAAATGAATGTGTTTCAAGCCTTATTAATATACAGCAGCTCTGTCAAAGCTGTGTATAAAGCACAGTGCTGTATTGATCACCAGTCTGTGGCCCTCTTTTTCGAATATGTTTTGAGATGTGGCCCTCGATAAAAAAAAAAAGTTTGGGCACCCCTGGCCTACAGCTTCTGTTACAGTCTGTTCTGATACAGCTCGAGATCATTATAAACCGATCCGGGTATTCTGACCTGTGAATGTGACCTTTTTAGTATTGATATCTGTTCAAATAAGTAGTTTCAGCATTTGATTTTTGACACTTTTGACAAAACTATAAGTTACAAAATAATTTACACTTTGTTATTGTGGGCTATAAGTGTATGCAGGCAGTAGCACACAGAGGCTTCATTATGCATGGTAACATTATGATAGGCCAACTAAAACATGCATGTTTTCAGATCATCATTGAGATCATGAATAATGTCATTGTGTATTTTCATAAGCAATCTCTACAACAAATAACCTATAAATTGTAAGCCTGACCTTTATTAACCTAGTGACAGGGTCCATTCTCGCTGCAGGCCTATATCCAAACACATGCCAGACATTTGAATTAAATAGACAATGTTGTGACATTATCTGAAACATTCTGTTTTTGTCAGGACTCCCCAGGAAAAGTGCTCCAGCCAAAACTGTCATCTGCCTAAAGTATTCCGCTCAGAAGGAAAACAAAGAGCGTATTTGTTTTTCTTAAAATCTGCCAGTTATTGTGAGGAAAATTTAATTAAAATGTATTCAATTTGCTGAGAGAGATTCTTTGAGCTTTTGGTTGACATCTTAATGTTTGTATATTTCATTAGAATGGGAATTTGATTGATGTAGTTTATGATGTAATATAAAAATTCATGATACAATGATGTTATGGTGACATGGCGGTTGGTTGATATATCAAGCCGATATTTGGACTTTTTAGTGTATTGGCTATTGGCCTTAAATCTCTAGCACAGGCTGATATTTTTTTAAATTTAATCTGGTGCCTAAAAATACACACAAAACTTTATTTTAACACTTTTGTGCAAAACGATAACGTGACTACAGTAAATGTTTCTAGTGAAAAACAGCTGTGGGTGAGTTTGTAGTGAATTTAAATACACAAGTTGAGGAAAAATAATCTGCCCTACATACTGGCCCAAAAAAATGGGCGGCCCATTTCTAGTAGCTGACCGTTTCCTCTCCAGGTTTAGTGTTTGTTTATGTAGAGTTCATTAACATTTTAACCAACTTTTGGTGCTTTTTAGAGGTTCTGTCGTCATATTTTAGACCTGGTTTAGCCCTAGATTAGAAAAAGTATAGATCTGGTAGTTTAATATTTTCTTCTAAGGTATTAATGAAAATGAAAAAGTTTAAAAGTGAAAGTTTTGAGAACCATTCAGCCTGCAATATTGCTATATTTGGTCCTATATAAGCCCTATATGAACCTATACTGTTGTCAGTTATCATAGTAATACTCACTGAAATGGAGCATCGAATGCATTTAGACCTAAGACTATACAAATCCATAAAAACACTATTCAACATTATACTCTTTCATACATCCTATTCTAATACAAAGGAATTAGCACTTAGCATGAGCCTGGTCCACACGCCAGCACAGGCTATATCTGAAAGCTCCAGCAGGAGTCTTTAGAGATGCTAATGAAGCTGCTAGCTCGTGTCAACACTACAAAAGTGCTGTGTATTGGACTTGTAAGACAACTGGCCTTCAATTAGCTCTCACTTGCTAATTGACTAAACTAACATTAGCCATTTTGTTATCGTAGTACTGTGTTGAATAAGCCATTTGGCCCCAGTCTGTTATCTGGAGGCTGGGGCTCAGATGCTGGAGGTCTTTGAAGTCACACCACATGGAGGCAGCATGTCCATGTGTGAGGATTGCCGTAGATGGTCGTTTTTCTTCTAGTGCCACGTTGACCTGGGACTTGAAAGAACAGAAACCGCTCTCAGATCTCTTTTTTGGGCCACACATTTGCTCTGGAGTCCTCTGACAGTACAAGTTGTGGAGCCGTGTACAAAAACATATGTGTCAAAAGGATATGCAGGCGGAGTAACCATTAGCATCAACTAGGGCTGTATTTCAGTGGTTAGAATCAACAAACCGCAAAGGATGCAGTTCTTTATGTCAAGATATTATATAATTAGGTAAACATAAAGCACACTGTCTTCATTAGGTGTTATAATGCAACCTCCTAACTTTGGGTGAGCGATATTGAAAACATAAATCTTATGACATGATCAGAAGAATTCACAATTAAACGTGCACGATGTAACTTTTCTGGTCGAAGGTCTGCCATCTTGTCTCTGCTTGTCTCTATGGTGATGGTATTGATTTGCATAGAATTTTTCACAGCATTGAAGTAAACTCCTCTTTCTCCCTGGAGGTGACACCATGTACCAGGTCAGACCTTGGGAGAAGTTATTCACTCACAGAATTAATGCATGTTTTGTATTGTTAAGTTGTATTTTATCAATAAAAACATAATGGAATAAATGCAAGATATATGTTTATTGCCATATGATGAAACATTCCAGGCAAAGCAACAACAACAAACTATGGGGACAGGTGACAAACCCTCCAACAGAAAAGTTACATAGTGCACCTTTAAGTATTTTTACAAACTTGTTCTATCTTAGCAACCTCTGTATCAGCATCTGTGAGAATTCCATACATTTTTCTCTCTTGCAGGTTTTTTTTTTTGTTTTGTTTTTTTTGGGGTGTCCGTGAGAGAATGCATCTGGATCCAGTTAGATTCCTCAAAGCGTTTGGGGGGGAGGAGCGCCGCAGAAGCGTGTCCATGGCCCGTCCACAAACCTAATTATAGTTTGGTCAACACTAGATTAAAGTGTGGCCAAGAGAGTGGGCTTTCCTGGCAATTCCTGGTCATCGCCAAAGCATCAAACTGTGTGCAATGGAGTAGACTATAGGACTACACAACAATAGAGAGTTTGAAATAGCGCTACTATACTACATTTACTATATATATATATATATATATATATATATATATATTCCCACTTGGAATCAACCTCTGGCCTAACATTAGACACTTCACCTGCTTTTCCTAGTAAGAAAGTGGTGTGTGTGTGAGTGATGCCACAGATTGGCAGCTGTGCTTCTGTCAGTCTACCCCAGGGCAGCTGTGGCTACAATAGTAGCTTACCAACACAGAGTGTGGATTGAATGAATAATGACTATAGTGTAGCTCTTTTTTATTATTAGTAATATACACCAATAGAGTACATGACTGAAATATGTAACCTTTTTTCCTGTATGCAACTGTATTGTATATAAGATGACATTTTAAGATGTTCTCCGCCAACAACAGCAAACTCTATATATTTTTGTTACATTCATTTATGGGTCTAACCCTGGACTGGACCTGATCTCTTGCCGCTGCCCCCTTTCAGTTTTGCAACGTGATTACATTACTCACAAGCTTTCCCCATTAACAGACAGAGGACAATTTGCCACAAACTTATAAGGTCCTAAATCCTCCATGGCTTCTTCAGACACACAGACTCAGAGGACAGTCTCTCTTACCACACCACATGTCTGAAATTAATGTGCACATAATGTGATAGAAGTTCATAGATCCAGTTATCTTGTGGTTACCTCATTCTTGTGTAATTGAGTTGTATGGTCTGCAGCTGGCTCTGGGTTACATCCATTAAACTCATATCATTTAGCCATTACTGATGTTAAACAAGAAGTGAGGCACAGTTTGGTTGATGGATGATGTAGGGGTGAGTCTCTACATTACATGCACAGGGAAATCTACGCTGTGCTAAACAACCAAATTTAAATCATCTTTGCCTCAAAACCTGTCAGAGCACTCTTGTCTCAGCCTACAGGAGGTCAAAGCCTACAGCAGGTGAAAGAATCAAGCGTTCCATTTTCCCTTTTCACTTTGGAAGGTTGTACCTTCAGCGGTCCGCTCCCGTAAAAGGGAATTGCTTTATGCATCTTCTTACCAGCCCTATGGAAATGAGAGACTTTCAGGGGCGTCTAGTCATTTGGAATTGGCACTAAAACTTTGCAGCACTAATTCACAATAAAATGGCTATTATACATATAACCGCACTTTTGGCAGAACAACGACATCTTAGTTATCTTGAGCATTTGATTTTCAGACATGCTTGGAACTGAGAGAAGTTATTTGCTCTCCGGCGCACAAATAATCACACTGAAGCTCGAAGCGGACCAAAGCAAAACAGCATGTGCTAGTCCGTGGTGGAGGGGCCTAGTTTGTCACTGCTGCTGATATAAAACAAGTACACAGAGTAAAGAGTTTGGTGTACATGTTCAAACACATACATTTTCCTAGCCCTTTCTTACCCAGTGCAGTTGAACGCCTCCCCTAGCCTTCTCCTATATGTAATCAGACTGTGTGTTTACATGCATCAGACTGCTGAGTATGTCAATAAACAAAACTCATGATCAAAAAACATGAACAAAATTCCCTCTTATATTGATCAATCTAATAAAAAAAAAAAAAAATCTTAATTAAAATTAAAAATAGCACTTAGCAACGCTGTCAGTCAAACTGGTTGCTAATGCTACAGAGGTGACCTCGGAGAAATAAGGCGCCTGATTTGTCTGTTCTTAATGTTCATATCTTGATTTACGGACAAATTGGTGAAATAAAAACACTTGGGTCATGTAGAGAGGGTCAATACGAACATTTTAAGACCAAAATGACTAGCCTGACAGCAGCAGTTACAGAGAGGGGGTGACAATTTCTTAATGTAAAGTGAAATGGAGCCAGGTTGATGGAGCTGGGTATGGATTAAAGGGTAAACATTATATGGAGTAATATTCAGATTATATAATATTTTGTTGTATGTGGAGGAAATGATGGCACTTAACTGAGTTGCAGCCTTTGCGATTTGCCAGTTCATTCAAATTGCAATTTTAATTTGACTGAGATTAATCTTGCAGCCAAATTACCGGCAGTTTAGACCTTTCTAAACATATTCTGAAATGCCTGGGATTCTTGTATTAGTTTATCAGTTCACATTTCAGTCTTCTCTCAAAAGTTATTGCACCTGGAGTTATTTAAATGTGAACTCTGAGCAGAATTGTAGTTTTTAAACATATATCGCAAATCTAATCACTATTGCTATACTTGTCAAAAAAGTAGCAATTAGATTTTTTTTCCCCAAAGTCTCTAAGAGGCCTCATACTGCATTTCCCTGACCAGCTTGGTGCCCCTAAGGCCAGAGTTGGGTGTTAGAATGGACCCTTGTTGTGTGGGGGCCAGACCCTCAGAGCAGGCCTTGTCCTGACACTGCTGCTGCGGCTGGAGCCATCTTTAATGCCCATTATTAATCAATGCACAGGAAATCACCTCTGACTGCAGCCATTAGCCCCCCAGCGGCCCCTGTGGCCCCGTGGCCCCTGAGCTGATGTGCTTCTGTGGAATGCAGGACAAGAACAACACAGCAACTCTATGTATTTTAGAATGCAATGTTTTCTATTTTTTTTCCAGGAAATTTACTTAGTTCTCCTTTAGAGAGGAATGAATACTGATAAATCCCATTGACTTTTGCCAATGAGGTACACATGTTTGTGATGTATGTACAGTGAAATGGCTTAACCCTGTGTGAGTCCATATGTGCATGTAAGGGCTGCGGCCTCTGACCTCTGACCTGACGCGTATCTTGTATCCGTAGAAACCTAGCTCTGGTTCACAGCTGTGGAAGCACAACCTCCCCAGGCCCGATGCTTACCAAACCAAACTAAGGCTGAACTATATCTAGGTTTACACATTCCAATGCTTTTTATCCTAATTGTCATTTTTACATCAACATTTTTTATCTTGTTATGATTTAGTGAAACCAGCAGATTAGGGGTTAGAATTTTGGGTGAAGAAATTGTAATGGTCTTTTCTCTTTCTATTCCAGTAGCAATTTATGTTAGCAAGATTCAGTTAGCAGTGCACATTTTAAACATTAGAACAAGAATCACGTGCTTTTCATAACATGTTTGTAGATAAGGTTGACCAAAAAAAAAACTACATCCTACATAAGTACTATAATTAGTGTCAAAACTAGGTTTCAGTAGGTATGAACACTGAAAAATAAAGGACAAAATCTGAACATTCCTGAATTGTTTTAGATTATTTGGAATACTGGTACATTGAGTTGAAAATTCCATTCTAAATCGATTGTCTAAAAATCTAAAAACATTTTTTGGTTTCAACATTGTGGTGTCAGAATCTGCACTGAGTATCTGGACTTTTTCTTAGTATTATAATTGAGTTTGAAATTTAAAGGCACTGTACCTAATTTTTACTGTCTTAAAAATGTGAAAAAACAGAAATATTTCATTTTAAACTGTTTTCTGTGGTCCGAAGTTGTTCTTCACTTATCTTATGCCTTCAGAGCATCCTAATTATTCACCATGATGAGTTTATAAGCACTTTTCACAGCCACAGTGGAGTTTTGTGATCATGGTAATGCTAGCAATGACAGGCATGCTAACCATGCCCTTCCTGATTCTCTGACAGAAGGCGCTTTATACTTAGATGCAGACAGTCTACAGACTTATTTTGACCTCAAGAGTTACGAATCTGTACTAGGGTGAGACAAATTTAGCTGAAATACAAAAAACAAACAAAAAACATACATGACCAACTCAATAGTCTCAGCAAAATAACGCACTTCAAAATGTGCCATCACAATTGCCGTACCCTCAGCCAGTCATGCACAATTATAAATACTTTTTGTGCACATGAAGGAGGCGGGGTCATACTGTGTGAGCGTGGGCAAAGGGGCGGGGCCAGCTCAGCGGCCGTGTGTGGAATGGGGCCAGGGCTCATTAGCAGCCTCTCGGGTACAGACCCCTCCTCTGGGACAGATTATGCCACATGCTTTTGTTGGTAGTGTACTTCTTATTGAGCTGACCCACATGAGTTCAGCCAGGACACTGCTCCTCTGTGGTGCGGTCAACCCACTATGCTAACGTGGAGTTAATGTTGGGATTAGATTTTTGGAGTAAAGATATCAAACATGAGCCTATTGGAGACGTGTAATGTATGGATTAAAAGACAGTCCTATCTCTTTACATAGGATTACATGCTACGCTATTGCTAAAATAGCATATTACCTGTCATTAAAGGTGCACTATGTAACATTTCTGGTGGTTACCTGCTTGTCTTCATGGAGTTGTTATGTTAATTGCTTCGCCTGAAATATGGAGCAGTATGGTATTAAACAGAACTCTGTTATTTTTCAGCGACAGTTTTTATTGCCCACAGGTCCCTTGCAAACATGCATTCTTCCCGTGAATGTGCTCGCCTCTCCACAGATCTGACCAGTAACTTGACCTGGTGATGTTACCCACTTGTCTCAGAGGAGATACATTCAAAGTCACACTGTGGAACAGGCATACTATTAACATCTCTTTGGTGACAAGCAGCAAGTTACATAGGGAACCTTTAAACTCTACACAGCAAGTTGATTCTAACAAGGCAAATGAGTTAACAGTTTTTCTTGGTGGGTCATATTTTTCTAATTGTCCTTTCTTTTTTAGATCCGTTGTGCTGTAACCATGCCCCGGAATACTCCTCCTGTAAAGAGGCTTGTGACCAAGTATGTCTTCTCTTCTGTTTTTCTGTAACCCACCTCTCCTTTCTCCTCTCCTCCATTCCACTCATGCTTCTAAAGGTGCATAACATATTGGGTTCAGTTTGGAACCCTCTGACGACTCCAGGTCTGTTTAAGAAAGTAGTCCTGAAATGAGGGTTTACTAAATGACCACATGTGCCAGTTAGAGGTTATAATCTGCACAGTCTGTCCCACCCTCTAAATGAAGGCTCTGTAAGTCACTAATAATACATTATCTGACAACATTACCAGAGATGGAAGGTTTGAAAGGGTTTGGAAAGTATGTATTTATTTTTAAGAAGATTTGATTCTCTGAGGCCATGGTTATCTGAGGCCATGGTTCTCGACCGGAAAAAGGTGGTTTGCCCTCTCCGTGTGGGTGGTGAGCCCTTGCCTCAAGTGGAGGAGTTCAAGTATCTCGGGGTCTTGTTCACGAGTGAGGGAAGGATGGAACGTGAGATTGACAGGCGGATCGGTGCAGCGTCTGCAGTGATGCGGTCGCTGTATCGGTCCGTTGTGGTAAAGAAGGAGCTGAGTCGAAAGGCAAAGCTCTCGATTTACCGGTCAATCTACGTTCCTACCCTCACCTATGGTCATGAGCTCTGGGTCATGACCGAAAGGACAAGATCGCGGATACAAGCGGCCAAAATGAGTTTCCTCCGCAGAGTGGCTGGGCGCACCCTTAGAAACAGGGTGAGGAGCTCAGTCACACGGGAGGAGCTCGGAGTAGAGCCGCTGCTCCTTCATGTCGAGAGGAACCAGCTGAGGTGGCTCGGGCATCTGCCCAGGATGCCTCCTGGACGCCTCCCTAGGGAGGTGTTCTGGGCATGTCCCACCGGGAGGAGGCCCCCGGGGAAGACCCAGGACACGCTGGAGGGACTATGTCTCTCGGCTGGCCTGGGAACGCCTTGGGGTCCCACCGGAGGAGCTGGAGGACGTGTCTGACGTGAGGGAAGTCTGGGAGTCCCTGCTTAGACTGCTGCCCCCGCGACCCGGCCCCGGATAAGCGGAACAAAATGGATGGATGGAAGATTTGATTCACCCAAATTCTGATTTGTAGTGATTATATAATATAATTGTCTCCATTATTCAGAGTGCTAACATGTGCTGTGTTTGCAGCTTGCCGCCATAAAGAGTGAGTCCCGTCTGAAGCACCTGCTGCAGAGGCTGCCCAGCTACTGCCCTGAGTCTATGGTGATTCACCTGTTCT
This sequence comes from Periophthalmus modestus, assembly GCA_019594935.1. Lineage (NCBI taxonomy): Eukaryota > Metazoa > Chordata > Actinopteri > Gobiiformes > Gobiidae > Periophthalmus > Periophthalmus modestus. The sequence goes on from JAIEZT010000021.1 coordinate 3,505,848, forward strand.
CATTCCTGCTTTAATACTGTGATGTAATACTGGTTTAGAGCTCTGGGTCTGTGGTCCTCTACTTGGGTCAATTTGATGTGGTCACTGTGAAAAGTCACAGAGATGCATTAACTATTAATGTTGAATATTATGATAACACATTTTTTATCGATTGGCCTATCCTTGAGCTGACATCCTAAAACTGCTCTTGCCTTGCACAGGAAGATGAAGTCCTATGACATTTAGAAACTTACAAGAACCGATTCTGTACAGCTCCCTCTGTTGTGTTTGGGCTCGAATCACTGCGTCGTCCTTTGATGTAATGATTGCCACCAAATTAAAGAAGAACTGTACAGCAATACAAAAAAATACAAAAAATCATATTCTGAATATCTATTATGGATATGTATTTTATTATTTTCCAACACTGTTTAGCAGAAATATAGACTTAAGTTTTGACAAACGTGAAGGCAGAAGTGCTGTGTTAGTTCATGGATGGGATAGATGTCTGTGATTTCCTCTCACCTGAATTATGCAAAGGTTTTCTTGATCGCTTTCATTGATAGAGAGCCTTTATTGATAATGTGTACCACTGGCCTCGTTAGTGCTACATATTCTTAAATAAAATTCAATAATAAAATATTTCATTTACCAGTCAAATCAGAAACTTTTGCATTTTATCCTGGCGGGTCCATATAACTCCCCGAGCCCTGTGCCTGCCCTGATGTGATGTACATGAATGTGTCTGACATCCATTAGCCACAGAGCAGGCGGAGTGCTGGTGCGGTGGGACCAGGTGCCACTTTATTCTGTAACCACCAAACCACTTCCTCTGCCCCTAATGAGAGAGCTTCTATCAGAACCACAACAGGAAGTGAGCAGCCCCCCTCACCACAGCACATGGGGAGGGCATGGGCACTGAGTTCAGCTAGGCTTCATATCTCCTCTGCCCTGGGTTCACGCACAGCTAGACCAAAACAAACCCACTATTTACTTTCCCAGTAAAGTTATAAAACATTTGTGGTTAAAAATAGCTATAGTCTTTATATTTAGTGTTATAAGTTTAAATGATGAATTTTGTTCTCTGTGCAGAATGAACTCTGGACTTGTGTCAACTCAACACTACCAGGTACAGATGTTTTTCTTTCTTGCCTCTTGCAACTTATGTGTATTTTTTTTTTATGATAATAAGAATTTAAAAAACACAGTCTGTAGCTATTTAATATATTCCAAATATTATTACAAATCAAAATATTTTTCCTTACTGAAGTTAACAACATCTTGGATTCTGGTGAGTAGCAGTGGTGATGGAAGCTTAAAAAGAAACTGCTAGTGGTAAATCTTAAAAACGAGTAGTAGTAGCAGTACACTTTTATAACTTCAAAGACCTAAAGAAAAGAAAGTTCATTGTTGTAGTACTATCTTGAGTAATACAGATGATTTGATGTTTGTTTGATGTCCCCCCTAGATTTTGGTTTCCTATAGTACATAAATATTTGTGTGAGTCCTGCTTCATAAAACTGCTACCCCTCCAATCATTTACTATGTCTCAAACTACAATACTCACAATGCAAGTCAAGTTCAAACCTACTTTAATCATTGAGTAAAGGTATTATGAATGTGTTTTCTCCAGGTGTGTCCAGGAAGTCTGAAGGCTGGGTGGGCTTAGGCTGCTGTGAACTGGCCATCTCAGCTGAGTGTAGGCGCAGGTGCGAACAGGTGAGTCCTCCTACTATTATATAACCCTGTGTATCTGTCATGCACTATTGAGTATTTAACCATGTGCTCCTCTACAGGCTTCATCCAAGAGTGACATAACTAAAGTCTGCAAAAAAGTCACTGAGGTGCACTTATTCACCTACACTTTATCTTATTTTTAATTATTGAATGTTTTGTGTGTTTAAATGTGTGTTTATATGTATTTTCTTTTTCCAGAAACCATTGTATGGCTGCATCACCAAAAATGAAAGTATGTTCAACAAAGAAATTATACAAATGAATTATTTCAAAGTAGCTGGTAGACTGCTAACATTTGAAGTTGTGACTTAAAGGTGCTCTGTGTAACTTTTCTGGTCGAAGGTCTGCCACCTGTTTGTCTTCATGGAGATGTTGCTCTTTCTAAAATGTTTGACCGTATGGTTATAAACTTATTTCTCCATGAAGACAAGCAGGTGACACCACCACAACAATAGGTACATTTAATACCATATTGTGCAATATTAATTTCAAAGCCATAAATTCTCCATTGAGATAAGCAGGTAGCAGACCCTGTACAAAAAATGTTGCATAGTATACCTTTAAAATTTGAATATTATTCTTCTTGTGACTAATAAATAGTTGAAATTTACTAGGCTTTCTTTCAGATGTAATTCATTTATGCAGTACTTCAAGTAGAGTAGCTCTTTAAATCAAAAGTGTCTTGCTCAGAGACACAACAGCAATGTGTATATGGTTTGAGTTTTGAACCAGCTACCCTCAAAGGCAGAAAATGTGGTTATTAGTTTTGTTGATTGTTGTGCTGTGATGGCGTGCAGTTGGTTCCACGTGCTGCAGTTACGCGGGCCGCCACACCGTCTGCCGTGAGTACTGCCAGGCCATCTTTAGGACGGACTCCACCCTGACCGCTTCTCAGATCAACGCTGTGAAGGACTACTGCCAGAGCCACAGCACCCAGCTCCTCAACTGTGTCAACAACTTCACCAAGTCCTACCCCATTCGCAGCCCCCTGGACAGTGAGTGCCGCACCACCCACACAACAAAATATGAGCTATGTAGCTAAATAACACTTATCCTCTACACTGCAAAAAAAGTATCTATCTTAAAATAACTTGAATTTAGCTTGAATTTTTGTTTGGACTTTAGTAGTTTTGAACTAGTTATATTTAACTGCTTTCATTTGATGTATTATATTTCGCTGTTTTCAATACATTTCTGATTGGTTATAAGACCAGTAACTGGACCTGGTGATGGTTAACATGAAAAGAAAAAAAAATGCCAGTGGAGAGAATAGAGAGTTCATTTGGCTTGAATTGAGAAATAAGTAATTTCAACAATAGGTTGACCAATATGGGCTTTTTCATGGCTGATGCCAATACGGATTGTTTAGAATACAGAGAAACCAATAACCAAAAAGCTTTGCTGATATTTTTGGGCCTATATGTAGGGCTGATTTTGATGATTTTCCTCAAATTATGTATTTGAATTCACTACAAACTCACACACAGCTGTGTAGTCAGCTTGTGTGCAATTATCTCTTCACAGTAAAGTGTTTATGTGTAAAGATTTACGCGTATTCCTTAGGCAGCAAGTCAGCCAAATATTAGCCTATGCTGGAGAAATAAAGCCAATAGCCGATATGCTAAAAAGTGCACATATCGTCCTGATATACCAGCCAACCGATATATACAATACATATTTAAACAAATTTAGATAATCATTTTACAGTGTTCATACAACACAAGCAAATTTGTGTGAGACATTATTAGGGATTTGAAACTTTGAAACACTGACAAATTAAAATATGAATCTTCCCCCATTACCAAATTCTCTACTCTTCCCCTCTTCCCTCCTCCAGGCCTTTACTGCTGTGACCGAGCTGAGCAGAGCCACTGTCAGGTTGCCTGTCGTCGGATCCTTCGCACCATGAACACAGAGCATGAGATCATGGAGGGTCTGATTGAGGAGTGTGGCTCCCAGCCCCTCCCCCAGGACCCTCTGTGGCAGTGCTTCCTGGGCAGTGCTCACCCCCCCTCCCCGCCTGAAGAGGAGACTCCCCACCCTGCCAAGATGGACCTGGCCAAACTGCACTGCTGTGCCAAAGCCAACACCTCCCTCTGCAGGTACCAATCCAGTCACATTCAGTTCATACAGGCTGTACATGTAACTGTACTATGTCAGTTTTCTGGTGGAGGATTTGACACCTGCTTCTTTCCGTGGAGATGTTGTTTGCTTTGCCTCTAATGCTCCATAGTCTGGCATTAATTAGATATATAGACCACGCATTGATTTAATTACAGGTGTTTTAATTGCAAAATGCCTTTAAAAATGTGCATTCTTAGTGGGAGCAGGGATGCCTCCACAGATTTTACCTGGAAATTCGCCTGGTGTTGTCTTACACTTGTCTAAATGGGGTTAGATAAGTTTAATTTCTGCTATAATTTTTCATGAGCCTGAGCGACTCTATCAAACTCTTTTTGCAAACTATTTAATCAGCGTTTATTTGCTGGTGGGGTAGTGTTTTAATTTTTCCACATATCTCTGCTCTCTCTCCCCCGTTTTCATGCCACAGCTGTCCTGCCCAATAAAGCATTTAGGCCAAAAAATAAATCAAAAGATACTTGCTTGTCTCCATTGAGATAAATAAGTTTCATGCCATAATGTGAAACACTCCAGGCAAAGCAGTGACATCTCCATGGAGACAAGAACATTGCAAGCCACCTGAAATGTTACATACTATACGTTTATTCAGTTAATTAAAAAGTAATAAATCGTGAATCTCGTATTACACCAAAAATAACGGTGAGTATTTGAAAGAAAATAATTATTTTAGAGACCACATGATCTGATTTATAAGGAACCAAGTCTGCATGTTTAACATTTTGGTTCAAGTTGTAAAATAAATGTAAAACACATGTAAAATTGATGGTCCTTTAGGTGCACTTGTGGATTGAACACTGCTTTTGTCACCCATAGAGAGATGTGTGAGGAGATGAGCACTAACTGGGGCTCTCAGACGTGGCAGGACTTTGACCAGCTGTGCGAGTACAACCCTGTAGAGGCCGAGCTCATCAGCTGCCTGTCCGACGTGAGGGAGCCCTGCCAACTGGGATGCAAGGACTTGGGCTATTGCACCAACTTCAACAACAGGTGCAGACACTGCTTAGTACACACAGCAATACAGGTGTGGTTAAAGTGGACATATGATGCTTTTGTCTGGGAAACAGATTGGATAACTTAGCAGTGATATTATGCTAAATTTACTCTATGAGGTCAAATACATACTTGAAGTTGTGTTAAGTATAATTCCTGCATGTTTGAGATGCCAAGTATATTTACTTCTCCCTATCCCAAGCTTAAAACACTCTGATCCCCCTTGTAATGTCATTACGTGGTTGATAGTTGGTTAGCATTGCTCCTATACTTTTATGCTTTTAAGTTTATTTGTTCAGGATAGTTCATGTTACTTTAATGGACATACATGAGATACACGCCATGGACTAATTTCCATCCATTGTCCCACACACTTAATCATACACCAGCGTACATTCAGACTGGAGGCAGTGTTGTTGAAGTATCTTGCCCAAGGACACAACCAAAGTATGCACTGGTTGAGTGGGGTTCAAACCGCTGACCTTACGGTTAGTGGATGAGTGTTCTAACCACTGCGGTCTCCCATTCCAGTACTAACCAGGACCGACCCATCATAGCTTCTGAAATCAGACAAGATTGTGCATTTTTGGGTCTGATCATTTCTGCAGCTGGTATTCAAGTGGCCAATGTGGGTTAAGTGTCTTGCCCAATGACACAGCAATTAGAGTAAACTTTATGACAGTTACCTCCATGTTTCAGTCATCATGCTCACCATGCTAGAGCATAGACTGGTTTCGACCTCATACATCTCAAGTTCATGATCTAGTACAGCTATTTTGGTCTTCTTTTACACAACTGTAAGCCTCATGTTCCCATTACTTGTTGACCCTTCAGAAACCCATAAGCTCCATCGTGACATGTCCCATCAAACTAACCACAGGAGAAACTTATATCTGGAGTGGCTTCAGACGACAGGGCTGGGGACGGGAACATTCCATAGCCAACAAGCTAATAAATAAACATAGTCATAATAGCAGTATACCAGCATGTATGTGATAGCCCCGCGGAGCCCTGAGGAGTTCAAAGTTGTGTTGTGAAGACTGGAGCAGCAGGGGCCACTAACAGGGGCCACAGGGGCCGGGGCCGCACTGTGGGCGGAGAGCAAACTCAAGTCTCATCTACTGTATGTTATTAGTATTAGGCTATGAGACATTACTATCTCATGTGGCTATGATGGGACAATAAGCTAATAAACTCGCTGATTATGATAAAAAGGAGGCCAATAATCATTCATGCTACAGTTTGTGTGGGAAAAAAACCCTGTGATGTTTTCTTCTAGGTTGTTATTATCTTTTCTTTACACTAACAAAATATAAATCTATAGTAGTTGTTTAATGTGGAACTTATTCATAACAGGGTTGTCAAAAGTATAAAAATCAAAAAATGAATCGATACTAAAACTAGTATTGAAACTAGATCCTTATTTGAGCAAGTATTGATACACATTCACAGGACAGAAATGAACCTTTCCTGAATAGCTTTAGAATGATCTTGAGCTGTATCAGATACACATGCTAATATGAAACAAAGTACTGTTATTTAATGATGAAAATCACATTCTATTGTCTAAATGTCTAATCATCATTGTGGTATTGGAATTTGTATTGATACTAACTCTATTCCTTAATATCGAAATCAAGTTTAAATTTTTTAAATCTTGACAACATTAGGTCAATTTAGTTACTTCCATTTTTGCCCATTTTGGCCCAACAAAGCAATGCACTTCAGAGTTAGCTGCTTAACTGACTGTGCAGTGAAAGTGTTAATTTGTGAGACTTTCTATTGAGTCACTGCTTGTGCTTAAATGACTATGGACTGAGTGAGTTCCTGATGAGTCACAGTAGACAGGCCCAGCACTGGATAAACAAGTCGTCCATAACCACGAGGGACACACCCAGAGCTCCAACCCAGAGCTTCAACCCAGATCTGTCATCACTGACCACAGCCGCTGCACCAGAATGCTCCTGCTATGGAACACTGTGTCTTGTTTTCAACTGAGATGAATAGCTACATTGGTTAGATTTCTTTCATATGAGTAGTTCTGACTAGTTTAATTTACTAAGTCTGGCATTACAAGATTCATTGACAAGACTTATATATATTTTGAACCAGGCAGACCAATACTGAAACAAGTATTATGACTATAAATTTACTACAACTAAAATTCAGCAACTAGCAATTAAAATAATATCAAGTCATAGTTCATATTTCAATGCCTTTGTATTTCCAGAAATATAACTTCAGACAATTGATGTGAACTGAGGGGAAGAGTTGTGGAGAACTAAAAATATGTACTCAAGCAAAAAAACTGAAGTCAGTTTAAAATAATTAATTTCTATCTCTGGACTTTAGAACTCGCCATATTACAACAGAAATCAGCATTTTAACATTATTCATTTTAACTGCCCCCCATCTAAATTCAGTATTATAGGCATAAAATGTTATTATGTCATCTGAAACCCGGGAATTACTCAAAAAAAACAAAAGACAAAATGTATTTAATTACCACAAGAGTGCATGTGAATGTAACAAAATATAACTGATCATAAGATGGTTGAACTCCCTGTATCCAGGCCCACAGAGCTGTTCCGCAGCTGTAACGTGCAGTCGGACCAGGGCGCCAGGAACGACTTCAAACTGTGGTCCAATGGCACCATTAAGATGCCCTACATGAACATCCCAGTGCTGGACATCAGGAAGTGCCTCCCCGACACCTGGAAGGCTGTGGCCTGTGTGCTGCAGATCAAACCCTGCCACAGCAAGTCCAGAGGCAGCCTCATCTGCAAGTATGTATGACACCAGTAGGAGGCACACTAAGTTAGCTATAAACTCACATTAGATATCGACTCACTTTGTGTTAGAAATGCCGTAAGATGTTGTGCCTAAGAAAAGCCTGTGGTCATGTGATGTTATAACAAATATTAGAGACCTAAAATGAGGAGCATGGCAGATAAGAATTTTGTTGTTGTTTTGTTGTTCTTGACCTGATTATGGTTAATATCTAACTAATTAGGTTTAATACATGTATATTTTTTAGGCCACAAACAAACCAGCATACGTGTGAGTGCACTCTAGGTTGATAGCAGTGATGTGTACCCACTAGTTTAGTATCTACTTGTAATGATCTTGATGATATGACGTAATATATTTTAAATGTGTATGTGCAGGTCTGACTGTGTGGAGATCCTGACCCAGTGTGGGGACAGGAGGCGCTTCCACGAGGGGCAGACTCCGGAGAGGATCTGTGAGCTGCTGTCCCCGGTGGATGACCCGGAGCGCTGCATCCCCCTGCACACGTACCTCAGTGAGAGTCACTACTGAATCTTAACAGTACTGCTATATCCTGCCAGTCTCCCATGTCCCTTATAGAGACATAGAGACATGGATACACAATATAATACTAGTGCGTGTGTGTGTTCAGCTCCCAGCATCCACCCGACCAGTGTGGTGGACCAGGTGATCCACCCATGTAACCCCAACCCCTGCTCCACTAACCATCTGTGTGAGGTGAACCGCCGGGGCTGCCTAGACAACTGCCTCCCTTACATCTGCGTGCCAGGTACTGCATAGACCAGAGCCCACTCATTTTCTCACTCACATTTACAGTAGTCTATTAAAATTATGCATTTATGTAGAATGTGTTCTCAGAGTTCAGTTTTATTTATGTGAATTAGGGCTGTGCAGTTTGGAAATAAATGTCTTGAGCTTTTTTCAAAGTATTGTAATTACAATTAGATTTGCAATTTTAGTTTGAAAAGTAAAACACTCCAAGAGCATCACAGGTCCTATATTACACAAAATGGATTCTTGTGAGCTTTAAGCCATGTGATAATATATTTATCTCATCAAAAACATACCTGGAGTTGCGTTTTGTTTCATTAACAGATGTTTCAGTAATCCTTTATTATTAATCAGTCTCCATCTCCAAAGCTGAAAATAGCTCCACCATGTGATTTCTTGTAGTGGTAGTTTTCAAATTAACAGCTACCTTTTACCTTTTGTTTAGGGTAGATTGACAATTCCAGGGCTGAAATTATCCAAAGGATTCTAGTGAAGGAGTGTATGGAGTTTAAAAACACAGTGGAACATTTCCTGTATTACCACATGACATCACAAGGTGGAGTGTTTTCCGTTTGAGAGAAGAATATAGCTTGAATTATAATACAGATCAGAAAATAATGTAATATAGGCACTTTAACATTTGAGAGAAAACTGAAATGTACTGACAAATGCAAGAATCCCATGCATTACAGAACATGTTTGTAGAGGTCTGAACATGTGCCACAGAATAAAAAAAAAAAAAGGATATTTTGTTATATATTCTATTCTATTCTATAAGATTTGATAATTGTGAAAATTCAAATTGCAATATAAATTTCATTACGATATATATATTCTGCAACTCCAATGTGGATTTTTTATTCCCTAAATCTTACTCACGTGTGTGTGTCTTCAGCATGTAAACTGGGAGAGGCATCGGAGTTCCTGGTGCAGCAGGACGCTCTAATTCAGGTGCCCTCCCGCAGTGCTCCGGCTGGCTGCTATGAGGTGTGCAGCTGTGGGGCCAGTGGGCGTCTGGAAAACTGTGTGGAGATGCCCTGTGTGGACACCACCAAGGCCTGTGTGGTGGGCGGGCAGAGGAAGAGTGAGTATGGGTGTATCGGTGACCGCACTGTGACATAATTTTTATATTATATAATATTTGTCCAGTAAATGCTAAAAATCAAGATTTTGCTTTCATAAACACGTCATCACTCTCTTCTATTATACAGAATGAATTTAAAAGACTATTGTAAGTGTCTTTATACTAGGCTCTGATATTACTTACATGTATTTGAGTGTATTGCCAAAATCTCCAATGATTTTTCAGATTTTGTGATATTCTAATTTGGCTAATTGCCATTTCTCCATTGAAATATTATTAAATAAAATTTTAAAGGATCTATTGTATGTTTGAATAAAGGTATCTCTGACAAAAATGTACAAATAAAATCTTTTTTTTGTGTGTCTGCTCAGGTCACGGGACGTCCTTCCAGATCGACTGTCACCACTGCTCGTGCTTCTCTGGAGACACAGTGTGCTCCACCAGAGCGTGTCTGAGTGAGGGCAGCTCTGTGAGGGACAGGCACCATTTCACCGGTATGTCCCCCTGCTCTGTGCTCTATTCATCACCACAATCAAGTGCTTATTTGTACCCAAGTTTAATTGACTACAATGTAATACTTGTGATGCTTCCTAAAGGTATTATCAAATCAGGTCAACAGGAGCAATTTAATGTGGCTCTTAGGTGTTTTTAGTAGATTCCTTCTGTAATCCTCCCTGTCCTCCATAGGTCTTCCGTGCAGCTGTCCAGACCATTTCATCCCTGTATGTGCGTCTAACGGACGTACCTACCCCAGCGCATGTGTGGCTCGCTGCATGGGCTTCAAGGATCACCAGTTTGTGTTTGGACAGTGCCGCCAGATCAACCCCTGTGCTGTCAAGCCCTGCTCCAGGAGCCAGAGGTATACTACATCACTGTATATTTCATACTATTTATACTATGATTTTTTAATAAATGAATTATACTGTTCTCTAAACTTTAACCTTGTTGTGACGCTTTGACCAATCAGATTCAAATAATCGTCATGACGTTCTGCGTTTTCTTATCGCTTTCAGTGAGAGCCATTCCAGATTGATTGGAATGTGTAGAACTCAGTTCAGAGTGACACACATGCCAATTTGGCGTGAGCCAGGTTTCTAAACTTGGCTGCATTGACAAATGCCAGACAGCACAGCGCTCCCAGGTCGCCTGGGCCTTCCAGTGCAGAGTTTGCATGTTTCTCCCTTTGTCTGGATGGGTTTCCTGGATAAATGAAACATTTATTGCCCCAAGGAACTCCGGCGTCCCCCATCAATTCAAAACATTCACAATAGCTAAAATCCTCCAACTAAGGTAGTCCTGACCAAGTCTAGCTCAGAATCTGCTCCTGACAAGTTGCCCAAGTGGGATTGAAGAATGGGTCCAATGCAAAGGCCAAATTTCCATACGGGGACAATGAAGTCTAACCTTCACCTATCTTTATGGTTATTAATTAATGCTTGTTGTGCTGTGACAGGTGTGTGTTGCGGTTCCGTGTGTGCCTGAGCGACTTGGGAGACTGTCCTCAGTTTGAGTGTGTGGGCAGACCTTCCCTGTGTGACCGCAGTACTGTGGAGCCTGTGTGTGACACTGAGGGCCAGGTACACCGCAATCTGTGCCACCTGCAGGAGGCCGGCAAGAGCCTTGCCTACATGGGACACTGCCAGGTACTACTGCTCCTAATCTTATTGAACTCAAGAAATTCTTCTGTCCTGGTTGAGCATGTACCAGATTTAGTATACATTAAGACACTTTATATGCACCGCCAATAGACTACATTTGTGTTAGATTTGATTGCTGATTCTCTGTGGAGAGTGGAGACAAAACAAAATTTATCAAAACTTATTAGCTTAGAGCAGGGATTGTGCTCTTACAATATATAGTTGAAATTAGGGCAAATAAATATAGCACACTTAGGTCACTATGAAAAAATAACAAAACAATGAAAGTATTTTATTCTTTCACTTATCCAAAAAATATATGAGGACCTGAGAAATTATGATACCTTATATTCTTAGTTCCCTCTTTTTAAAAGGTACATGAGGGCTTAGGTATGGAAACCTCAGTATTGTCCATTATTGGTGGTTTTCAGATTGTAGAATGTGAAGATATCATATTCCCAGATGGGAGGCAAGACTCAGTATTGATTACACTGTACTTTGCCATCAAATATCTCAAAGGTGAATTCACAAATGTTGAACCTGATAATTTCTTTCAGTGACTAGACCCTAGAACTCCCCGTATTACAACAAAAACGTGCACGTTAACAGTTTTCATTTTAGCTGCCCTCATCTGTATTAAATATTATGATCAATTGAATGTGGTGATGTTATCTACAACACAGCAATAACTACACACATTAATATCTTTATCATAATTCCAAAAATATGTCATATATATCATATTTGTTCACTTTTCACTAATGCTTTCAGGAGTCTTGCCGGGGCCCTCAGCCAGTGTGTGGTCATAATGGAGAGACGTATGAAACCGTATGTGATGCCTTCTCAGACCGTGTGGCGGTTGACTACCCTGGCCCCTGTCAGGCTGTGGGGCCCCTGTCTGATTCAGCTCCTGACTCCTCCTGTGCTCTCGTCCAGTGTCCACCAGTCTCCACACCTGGCTGTCAGCCTGTTATTCCTCCAGGTAACTGCCTCTAATTGTTAATGACAAATGGGAAAAAAAATCTTTGATATTATGTAAAATGTCCAGAATTTTGATCTTAGAATCTTGATTGTACTACTTTTTGTGATTTCCCGCTTATTTCAAGTTTGCCTTTCATTCTCATTTCAAGCATGATTATCAGTGGCAGTATTTATTTTTTTTTTTTTTTTTTACTATTATTTTTATTATTTATTATGTATTATTTAATTATTTTTTGACTATTTCACTTTTTAGAATTTTTAAAACTTAATTAAAATGTTCGACAATAGTTTAGTTTTGCATGGTTATTCCTAAAAAACATGGATTCTTACTGTGAGTGGATTTGCCTCTCCACAGATATAACCTGCTTGTGTCGATAAATTTAATATCTTACTGACAACATTCTAGTAGGCAAAGCTATAGTATCCATGGAGACAAGGTGGCACTATCTGCCAGAAAAGTTACATAGTCCAGCTTTAAACTCAGGTGTAGTAATGGAAACTAATAGAGTTGTGTGTGTGCTCTCTGCCATCAGGAGCCTGCTGCCCCATCTGTGCCAGCATGCTGCAGATCTTGTGGAACAAAGAGCACATCAACACCTTCTCCAAGGTAACTAAACCACTGTCACAGAAATAATATACACACAAATATGAATACAACCAAAAAAGAAGAAAGGTAATACGGAGTTTAGAATTTGAATCTGGCCTCCCAGAAATGGAATTTACTGAAAATACATCCCAGGCTGAAGGTGGCCTGTTCACTAGCAGATGTAATTACAAATGATTACCACAAGAGGGAGCTGTCAGCTTACTCAATGTGGCCATTAGCTAACTTAGATTATAGACAATTATGACTCATTGATGACTCGAAACATATAAAATACTGAACTAGAAACAAAGTCACACTATAAGTTTTTTGGGGAAATTTATTTTACAAAATCCAAGGCCAAGAACAGACATTTTATCTTTAAGGGCAAGTAATAATAATAACAATAAAATAGAAAACAACAGGCTGAATAGCAGTACAACACGCTAACGTAACACATTTATATTTATTCAGCTACATGAAGCATAGACAGAACTGAATAAGTGTCTGGTATGTTAATGTAATATATATTAACAGTTAATCAGATAACTAAAGCATAAAAAACAAGCTAACAAGTTTATTCTCGATCTCACTCCAAATCACTAAATCCACTGAATTCTTCAACCTCGGTGTCGCTTCTGAACAACTCCGCTAACTCCTGAAGTAGTTTAAGCGCCGCTTCCTCTTCTGGGTGTCATACTGGGACACAAGCCTAGAGATGGCAGTGTGACAATAACAAAAATGGGAAATTATATATTTTAATAATTTCGCATTTGAGTATAAGTCGTACCCCCAGCCAAACTATGAAAAAAAGTCTGAAGCTATCATAATACAACATAAAAATGCTAATTTATTTGACTTTGACAAATGTACAAAATAATATTCTGTGAGCAGAGTTCAAACTTTTAATACTGTCTAGTCTACTTTACTTTATAGTTAACATTATACACAGTAGAGTTTGGAAAAGGTGATTTTGATACCAGAGAATGTAACTTTAACCTTACCTTATGTTTTTATACATTCTATAAAAAAGTCCAGAAGATCTAATTTGTCTTAATTATGTAATTTGTTCAATATTGATGACTACTTAAATTTTAGTATTGATTTATATTTTGGTATTGATTGTTTTGACAACCCTAACACACACTACCACAAAGTAAACAGACCCAGAGTAGGTTAGCTCCACAGTGAAAGCAATTTAATCATTGAAAAAGGTCAGTTTAGCATAATTGGGGCGGCACTTAATATGCAGCATTGACATTTCTTTGTTTTTAATGCAATATTTTTAAATCCATTCTTTAGGTTGTGGGCATATCAGAGAGGAGGGGTCGACTCCCTCTGCCCTTACAAAATACCAATGAACTCACACAAGGACAGCCCTTAGCTATGAGCAGAACTTCCGCATGAATTTTAGAACGTATTGATTGCTACATAGAAAAGTTGTGTAGAACATACTGTCTGGGACTGTCTGTGCAGTCATTTTGTTCAATATAAGTAAAGTTTGAAAAGAATTACGTGTGTTATCATGAAACATGAAATAGGGTTCCGATTTTTATCATTTTATGAGATTATTATATGGAAAAGAATATTACAAAATACTATAAAATGTATATTATTTGTAATTCTGTATTTTGCCACTTGCTACTGTATAGTTGTGACAATACAAAGTGTTCTAACTTTACTTGAATAGGGATGGAACAGGATAATCTATACCAATTTTGATACCATTGATGATTTGAAACATTTTTTTATACAATAGATTAGAGTGTAATTTTCAACACAAAATAACTATAGAAGAAAATAGATGGAGATCTGAGGCACTCTGACTTACAAAAGTCCTTTATTTAGGCAAAGCAGACATGATGACGCATTTTGACTATGCAAATGGACTTCTTCGGGGCAAAGGTAAAAAAAAAAGTGTTTTTTCCTTTGCCCTGAAGAAGACCGTTTGCATAGTGACCATTACTCACCCCCGGATCCTCAAAGAGCACCTCCATAACATTTTATTTGACCCAGTGATGCACTCACCTTTCATCATAGATTTTTCATTAAGAAGAACATCAGTTTGACAATATACAACTGCAAATACTCAGGTTGACATGTTCGTCTTGTTTTGTTTTTGGAAAAAGTACAACTCCCATCCACCCAGCCACCCAGCCACCCAGCCAGCCACTTTCCCTTCCCCTCCCCCCACCCAGCCACCAACCAGAAATCTTACAATGATGCAGGGAATTAAATCTTATCTGAGCAGAACACTTTTAATATCATCTGCCAGTTGTGTCCACAGTTCAATAATCTGTTGAGAAGCTTTGTTGACTCTAGCCGAAGATTGTTCAAGATCTGCAATGTCCAAAAAGCAATGAAGCCCGTGATTGAAGGATATATATCATTAGGTAGTTTTCATCTCTGAGCTATTAGTTTTTTGGCCACAGTAAGGCTCACTAGTCAGATTTTTCAAGTCCCTTCCTGAAAGGAAATTTGGGTGTCATCATTTGAAAGATGTACAATAGGTTCCATGGTTTGGTTAACACAACCAAACAATCTATTACTTGACTCCATAGCTGTTGATGCCCTGCACACTCCCAGACAACATGGAGAAAAGAGCCCATGGTCCCCAGGGCACAGAGCAAGCAATAAGGATCAGGTGCCAGCCCCATCTTATTCCTCATAACTGGTGGTAAATATGCAGTATTTTAAATGAATATAGCAGTGGTTAAGATTTTTGAAGGCCTTTTCAACATTATGCCGGATGGTTTCCCAGTTTGGTTTAAAGGTGTTGGTTCACATTTCTTCCTCCCATATTTTCATTCCCACTAAGGGTATTACATTTTAGGACAATAATTGATCATATCTAAATGATACAGTGCTTTTGGGGGCGTTCTGTAACATGTGAGATAGGGTCGTATAGCTCTGATCTCCAGGGAACACCATAGGCCCTACATGAAGACCATATCCTGAAATAAAACCATAACCCTAACCCAACATCTTTATTTAAGAACGGTTTTCCTCCTGATAGGAGATGTATATTATTCTACAGGGGTGATGATTATTCCAATATTGTTTGCATTTTAAATATTTCTCAACTGCTCTAAATACTACAAACATTTACAGAGTGTCCATAAAGTCTCTGTACAATTTTAAAATGTAATTACAAGTGGTAAGATATATTAATTAGATACACTCGGTGCTTATAACAGTTTTTATCACATTTGGATCTGCATGCTTGTGAGTTCTTCAGTCAAACATTTCCAGACTGTTTGATTGGAGGGGTTGGACCAATTCCGTGGCCCCCACGTTCCCCAGATATCACACCTCTGGATTTATTTTTATGGAGCTATGTTAAAGATATCATCTATGGAACAAAGATACGGGACATTAATGAACTAAAGCAAAAGATAACAGAAGCGATTGTAACCACTGAGACTATGCTACATGGCAAGAAATACATTACTGTCTTGATGTGCTTCATGTGACTAATGGTGCCCACATAGAGATGAATTTAATGAGGTAAAAAACTTTGGAAACCACTGAGTACAACAGAACAAATCTGATTAAGATATCTTATCAACTGCCTTTGTAATACATTTTTAAATTGTAAAGAGACTTTATGGACACGCTGTATGTCAAGATTGGACCCTACAAGTTACATTTCTAAATTGATATTCCTTGAAAAGTCTTTCAAACTCAATGGTTAAATTAGGTCCTTTTCAATACCCGTCCATTAGGAATTTTTACCATGATCTATGTTTTTTTTTAGGTAGGACATTTATTTTAACAACTGTAATTCGGGCAGGAACTGATGCTGGCAGATGTGTCCACCTGCTAATGTCCTCTTCAGTTTTCTTTAAAACAGACAGTTATTTGTAATCACTGTTTGCATTACATTACATCCAACCTGAATGCCACGATAGTTTCCCTCTGTAACAATGTGAACCTGTGGGGGCAGAGATACTTTTTGTTTGTCATTGTTCATCAATATTAGGGCAGTTTTAGAGGAGTTGACCTTATATCCAGAGAGATAACCAAAATGTTCTAGTTTCTCTAGGACATGTGGGAGAGAGAATGTTGAATTTCTGCCATATGAATCATACGGCAGACATTCAGTCAAAGCCGTATAAAAAAGTGTCATCGGCATAGCAAGACACAGGTAATATTTGTAGACAGCTCCTAATTAGTTGTGCCAGCAGTTCAATGGCTTGATTAAACACCAACGGTGACAGTGGGTCACCTTGTCGACTCCCCTGCACTCACCCTTCATGTTTTTTGTTTTTATTTTTACAAAGTAATTATATTTTGTTTAATGGTGTCATGTGGTCTTCTACTAGTTCTGACATGGATCAAGACCGTTATAAAACTATTCAAATTAGGTTACATTTTATAAAATGAATGGGATGTATTTTGCAATATCAATTTTCAAATGATTTTCTATACAAGCTTTAGTATTGATTACTATGGTATCAACTCTAGTTGTTTCAAAATTGATCGCATTATGCAGGCATTGTGAACTATTTTTCAACACTTGAGCATTGGTTTTCCGAATTTAAAGCCTAAAATAATGTAAATATATAAAACAAATACTTTGAGTTGAATATTTCATCCATTCTTAACTTTTTTACTTGTAGTTTTACTTGACTACAAATTATTGGTACTCTTTCCACCCGTTAGTAACAATGTCTGTCCTCTACGTTCTCAGCTGAAGCGAGAGGAGCCGGTGACCGTGCAGGAGGTCCTTAGGGTGCTGCGGCTCCATGTGTCCGTGCCTCAATGCGATGTGTTCGGGTACCTGAGCATCGACCACGTACTGGTGGTACTCATCGCACCAGTGGAGCAGCAGCCCACGCCTCTGCAGGTAACAGACTGGATACTAACTCACTAGTATAGATTTTTTTTTAAAAAAGACTTAAATATGTAGCATTCTAACTACCATTCCTCATATTCATTTTGTTAGTGAAAATGTACAAAATTACATTATGACAAACTTAGGTAGAGACCATTTTATTTACTGGTTTCTTTTACAATTTTGATCAGTTTTTCAATAGTTTGGAATGTTAAAATGATTAAGAGAACAAACTGGATTGTTGCGAGGTTTGACTTTTCAAACTCATGAGAATCCATCTTGTCCCAGCTAATCCATTCAAGTCCATGGTTACAGGGTCACTGAAATGGAATAGAAAGTATTATTTCTGACACTATGCTATTAATATTTGCCAAGGTACCAAGGGTAAGAAACTGTGGGTATGATGCTACACATCCATTAAAGGCAGAAAAGACATAAAACGTAAAAGGCTTATGACAATTTACTACTCCTACTTCTATCCACCTTTTCTTGTAACTCTCCCTTTTCTGCCATCTTTTGAAAAATGAGTCCACCTACCCATTTGTACCTTTTTGTAATCTTGTAGCTGTGTTAATTCTGACGCAACACCCAGAAATCAAACTATCTTCATAAAGTAGAAATACACAAAAGCCAAATCAGCAAGTTCCAGTACATAACTTAAAGAACATATATGCATTTTTGTGGCTCTAATTCCCTTCTGAACATGATTTTGGTCACCTTAGGATAAGTACTTCACATTTTCTACCTTTAAATAATGTCTGTATTTGGAAAACACACTTTATAAACTACTCCTCCATTTCCAATGAAGCATTTAGGCTGCTGGCAGCAATGGGAATTAACAATGAGAAAATAAACGAATAAAGCCATTAGGAAACGTGCTATGCTAATAGAGCCGTGAATTCATTGTGAGCACAGTTTGACCACTAAACGAGTCTGGTGATGGTTTATGGGCTTAAACACTGTGCAGGAGAAGTCCAGATGTTTACCTGTGATGCAACAATCTGGGCAACATGTAAAAAAATAATGTTTGAGTGCTCAGAGAAGATGACTTTGGGTCAATGAAACAAACGTGAATGTAGCAAATTATTAGTGCAGTTTTTGATGAGGGAACAACAATGTAAGAGCATATCTTTCCTTTAATTTATAGGAAAAGGTTTACCCTAAGATGGGGAGGGATGTCACCAATGCAATGGAGGAACAATATGATAAAAAATATGTCTTCTTAAACCTTGACACTGGCGATGCAGAGAAGGAGTTGTATAGACTGAGCACGCTGATGGTATGAAAATTTAGCTTGAAGAACTGCGGTAGATAGAATGCATTCATATGAATCACTTGAAAGGTGATTGGTTGAGAGGCAAAACAAGAAGCTTAGATTGGCTGACACAGAAAGAACAGGTTACACGTTGGAGTTGTGTAGAGTGAAAAAGCTGATGGTTTGAAACTTTAGCACAAAGAACTAAGGTAGATAGAAGGCATTTAGATTCACTTGAAAGGTGATTGGCTGAGAGGTAAAACAGGATCCTTGGATTGGCTGACATTGAAAGACGGGTTTATACAAGGTCACAGGATACATCTTCTGGGATGAATTTGGTGCTAGCTTCATCTTTATTAATTCTGCATGTTTTCAATGTTGTGTTCAAGATGTTGCCCTGAGCTCCACAACATTTCTTTTGCCTGGCAGTCCAGCAGTCATATGAAAAACCTTGTGTTGGGAGCCAATTAAAAAGGCATTGAGAAGCATGAGAGGAGGACATTAGTCACAGCTTGTGTCTATAGATCACATTCAGACTATGGCAGAGTTGGCTGTTTGTTTGTAGAAGTACACCATGAATATTCAGTGGGATGTTCTCAGTGAGGGGGCGGACACATCTGTCGACTCACCTTTGAACTTTTCTACTGCCAACAAGTACACTAATGAAAACTACTCAGAGGTGGATGAGGATTTGATATTGGATTTCACTATGGCTTAAATACTTAAATATACAACTTTTCTGGGTGAGGGTCCACCACCTGCATATCTGAAGATGTCATTGCTTTACCTAGAATGTTCCACACAGTATGACATTAAACTTATTTATCTCAATGGAAGCTAAGTTACAGGTCCGATCTTTGG
Source organism: Periophthalmus modestus (assembly GCA_019594935.1). Lineage (NCBI taxonomy): Eukaryota > Metazoa > Chordata > Actinopteri > Gobiiformes > Gobiidae > Periophthalmus > Periophthalmus modestus. Next base: position 3,525,495 of record JAIEZT010000021.1, read on the forward strand.
AGAGGTGACCACATAGTAAGAATGCATGTGCAATAAAAACATGTAAATATGCAAGATAAACTCATTTAATGCCACACCATGGAACATTCCAGGTAATGTGTTTTGGCTAGTACCAACCGATTGATAATATTTAGGTGTGTTCAAAGCCTTTCATTAATGTATAACTAGCGTTTTCTGAACTTTGCTGAACTTCTATCTATCTAGTGACCAAAATCTTGATGAATCTACTGATGAAGAGACCACATAAAATACATACATACATACAAAAATCCAATAAACATCTATACTTTAATATGGGGATTGGCTTCATTGTACATTTGTATGTGATAAAATGTTTGAATTGACATAACTTTGGGTCGCCAAATTAATAGCAAGTTTCATGCCTATAAATGTCTGTACTGTACTGCCCTATGTCCAGTGAGGAAAATAAAATGAAATACTTCACCAAAATGATAAAACTATGGAAAACTAACATTTTTAGTAAAATGCAAGTTTTAGTGAAATGTGTGTTTTAACCTTTTATATGCACTTTAAGCTCTGCACCTAATAACTATAACTATGCTAAAATAATCCAGGTATATTTTTGGGTACAAATGTAGACCAGAGTTACGTGCTCAAAAAGCCAGTGTGATACAACATGTTAGGCCTGTCTAATTACTATATCGACTTATCGTTTAGATTATGTTAGATGGTACAGTAATTTTTGGAGGTCAATATTTACTTTTTCTTTGTACTAGTGGGGAATAAATAACTTTTATGATCCATAATACATACAAACTACTGAAGTGTTTTTTCTGCTATTTATTTATTGCAGTTTGTTTGCTTGTTTTAACCATATTATACATTTTGAGTAGTTTTTTGGGGATAATTCTACTTTAGGGTTGTTATATCAGTGGCATAATTCAGTTTGAATATTTCACTTCAAAATGTGTTATTGTGACAGGTCTAAAATATATAAAATAAAATTCAGCTCTTGCTAACAGTGTTTGATATAGTGATTGCAGAAGGCACGATATTCATAGATGCACATTTTATAAAACCCAATCAAATGCTCTTGTGTACCAATGCTTGGCACATCCCTCTGAAATTGTTTACATGATTAAAAATGTAGAAATCCATAAAGCCGTTTGAAGAACCAGACGAGGAGCAAAATCAAAGATACAAAACTGAGAACGCAGTGTGCTCAAAGAGTTTATGAAAACATCCTCAGACAAACATGCTTCTGAAAGTACCCATAAAGTCTACTACAGGCACTCGCCTGCAGGAGGGAGGGGCTTCAGCTGTTTCCAGGCAACCATTCACTTTCTGTTCGGACCAAATGAACTCCTCTCATCTGCAGCTCTGGACATAACGAGTCTCCACCGGCTTTGTCAAATCACAAAATTGATTTTTTGGTGTATTTTATTTATTATTATTTATTGTTAAAATGTACATTGAAAAGTACAAAGTGCATTCTTACTGTGAGCGGGATCACCTTTCCACAGATCTGAACTGTAACTTGTACTTGTGGTGTCATCTGCTTGTCTTCGTGGAGATAGATAAGTTTAACTCCGGACTGTTGAACATTCCAGGCAAAGCAATAGCATCCCCATGGAGACAACGGCAGACCCTCCATCAGAAAAGTTCCATAATGCACCTTTTATCAGCCTCATTTTGTTAAATTCGTGTTCTGTACGTTTAGGCTGATGGGAAAATTGGAGACACTGGGAGAACATGCAAACTCCGCACAGACAACTCATAGGGTCTTGAGACCTTATTGCTATGAAGCGAGAGAGGGTTACAACTTTCCTACCATAAAGCTGTCATGCCAATATTTTTGAATAAGTATTGATGGTATTGGTCTCAGTGAGCTTTGAGTCTCATTTAGCTCCACTACACTATATGTGCTATAGGAGAATACAGTTTGAACAGATTGTGAAGGTCAACTCCACTCTAGCCAGCCTGAGTAATGTGTTTTGTTCCCACAGAGTGCAGAAGCTGTCATACACAGACGCTTTATTTCTTTGTAACACAAGTTAAACTGAAACTATTCCACTCAATGACATTTAGTAAGTTTTTGAAAAATGCGTGCTTCTATGTATAGTTTCCATACTCCTATTTGAGTTTTATATTTATGGCCTGAGCACGAATGCGCGAGGAGGGCGAGCCCTATTGTATTTGTACAATTTTGAGGAAAATGGCAAAAATCAAGCAGTAAACAATAATGTATTGACAATTAAGTGGTCTCAAAAATTAAAGTTCAAATGAAGAAGAAGAGGTGACTGCTGTCGTGATTTACTTTACAAAAAAAATTGAATTGAATTGAATAGATGCGCCCCAAAGACGACTCAGTAGCTCCACCTTAAAAAAATCTCCTCCAACAGTTTTCATCAAAAAACTTCAAACTTGGCCAAAAGACACAAAACCCATGTGCAATAAAAGGTTATCAATTAACATTTAAATAAAATGTTGGGCTTGGTCATGATTTTTAAACAAAATATCAGTTTTTGGAAAAAAAATTAAAAATTCTATCTTTCATAAACATTGTCGGTTTTGAATGGACCGAATGAAGTGCATGTGCACATTTCTGAGCTGCACGTAACCACATGCAAATGAGGGCTCTATGTTTTAAGATGGCTCTGTGGCACCCCCTTCAAATTTTATTTAAAAAAAAATTCATAACAGTCAATCTATTTGCCTTGAACTTGTGAAAGAATTTAGAGTGAGGCTCTTCAAAATGGGGAACAATGCAACAAAGTCCCATCATTCTAACTTTTATCTTTACCTTTACTGAAGTGCGCCCTTCTGCAGTCGAAAGGGTTGGGGGCCTTTATCACTTCTTGCAGTTTTAATTGTGATTTGAGTCTTGTGGCAAAATGGCTCTCCAGCACCCCCCTCAAAGGGAGTGACAGGCAGCCCTCCTATTGAAGCGTGGTCTTCAGTGGTTGCAAGGGTTGTGAGGGAACCTTATCACTGCTTGCAGTTTTAATTAACAGTGTAATGCTGAGACAAAAACGGGCACCTGCTCCAGTTAGACACCTTTGCATTTGAGGGCAGATACTTATTGACGCACAGTGAATTTTACAAAAACTTCAATTTTTTTAACTCTTGCGTGAATACTTAAAACTCATTTAACATTTGTGTTTTTCTTGCCATGCTTTGTTGTCGTACATAAAGGGTATTTCTTTAACAAATATGTACATGTTACATTAGCCTTGAGGAGATACTGGTCCAAAGGTTTGGAAGATCATTTGTTTCATCAGATTTTGAATTTTAAATGCTGTTGAATTTCTCACTTTAACTCATGTAGAAGATTTTCATTCTGAATTTCTGTAGCAGAATTTTTAAGTATGCATTTTCAATGTGTTTTCAAATTTAAAAACAAACAAAAAAAAAACTTTTTAATATTTAGTTAATATATTATCAAGCCTTCAAATTCAACAGTCCAAATTCAGAGTGTGTCTGTCCCCCTCAGTCAGACTTTATTGATTGCTCATGTCTTGGCAGCTTGGAACCTAACTGTGAATTTTTCACTGCACATTTCACACTCTGAATTTACACTGTTGAATTTAAGGGCTTGAAATTTTCACCACAAACCTGTAAAGAGAGCTGTGTGTAGTCACATTTTGCACAGTGCCCTCTTTGAATTAAAGTGTCCAAATAAAGCTCCATGTCTTTCCTTTAGTCTGGTGGTCAAAGCAAAATAAATATTATAAATTTAACATTGTTAGTCAATATGCTAATAAGTGCAAATATTGGTATATATCTCAATAAGCTCAATAACATTTTTTTGTCTATTTTCTTTTTTTTTTTCACTTTCACTCATCTTTAATAAATAAAATATTCTTTGTAACAGGAATACCCAAACCTGAGCACAATTCTGACTACCCCACCCACCTCTGCTTGTGATGTCTTGTGTCCAGGTGGAGGCATGCAGCAAAGAAGCGGAGAAGATCGACTCCCTGATAAACTATTCCAGTCCCACCCTAATGTCCCACGTCCCCCTGTATGCATTCCTGTCCTCACAACTTCAGACCTCTTGGATCCTGTCCTCTTCTGGGACCGTGGGCCACCCTCTGAACCCCGGCCTGGGTGTGCTGCTGGGACTGCTCCTGGCTGCTGCTCCCAACCTCCTCATCCTCTAGCATCTACCATTTTGTTTCCCCAATTCAGCTTTGATACAAGACTTTGAAATGAATCCAGCCTCTGTCCCATTTAGGTTAAGAGAGCAAGATAAATGCATGCACTGCAAAAGAGGAATTATTATACATACATTGAAATTACTTCTTAATGTGAGTAATTTTGATTAGTTAAAATATATTCAGTTAAAGTTACATTTTGTAACTTTTCAGGTTGAGTGTCTGCCACTTGCTCCTCTCCATGGAGATCTTATTGTTTTCCTCGGAATGTCCCACAGTATGGCATTAAACTTAACTATCTCCAGTGAAAATGCATGTTTTGGGGTATGTTTTAGTTATGATAACATGTGTAACTGAATTCCAAGATAAGTTTAATGCCTTGCTGTTGAATATCCCAGGCAAAGCAATGACATCTTATGGAGTCAAGCAGGTTGTGGACTACCCAACCCGAAAAGTTACGTAGTGCACCTTTAATTGGCCTATATTTTTGACCTATGCTAAAATGTTTTGAGATATTCAGTAAAGAGGAAAATTTGCACTTGGAAAAAACAACAACTTTACTTCACTTGCACATAATTTAGCCTGAAATTTTCATGAAATCAGAATGAAACGTTGAAGTCAAAACTACTCAATTTAATTAAGCTATTCCTTGCAGTGCATCAGACCAGCCCCCATGTTAACAGAGAGAAACAGGGTGACCTAGCATGCCATGTTTTCTGGTCTCTCTCTCAACTCTTGACAATCATTCCTCTGGTGCCTCCTGCGTTGTAGCAATCTGAAGCTAATGCCATAGCAGTATTCTATTCAAATGAAGATTAGTGTACATTGCCTAGCTTCTGGTGTGCGCTCCAAAACCCTATCCGGTTCATTTTAGGTCACTTTGGTACAGCAGATGCCCTGGGATACATAGAGGGTATTCTCTATATAAACACCTGGAGGGGAGGGCACCAGCTGTTACCCTCTCATCCAAACAAGCAGCCGCAGTAGGAGATAGAGATCAAAATAATCAATCAATAATCCAAAAGTGTATTGCCACTGCCAGGGAACAAATATTCACAAAGTTGGAATGTGCATTGGCAGTTTAATGCTAACATAATAGGCATGCATAGTAAAACAACTTTAACTTATGTTGATCAGAATTTTAGTCATTTCTGGTCCTATTTCCATGAAACAAAACCTGACAGCGTATTAAAAACATGAAAAACAGAACTAGTTCATTTTAAACAGTTTGTAGTGGTCCAGAGTTATTCCACACTTACTTTATACATGCCTAGCATCCAAATTATTCATCACAATGACTTTATGAGCACTTTTCACAACTGCCACAGACCAGAGTTTTGCTTTAACAGTAAAGCTTACAGCAACGAGCAAGGTAATGTGCACTTCCTGATTATCAGAAAATCGTATTATTTTTTATTTTTATATGCAAACAGTATACTGAGAACTTGGATCAAGAGCTGCTTGTGTAGATAGGGTGTAGATAGTAGAGCATTAAGCATTAAGTTTGTGGACCAACTAAAAATTGAGATTCGAATCTGTTTCCACGACTAGTAACTTGTTTTAGATTTGACTTAGTTTTTATATTCAAAGTCCACCTCCTTCATCCTTACATGTTTTTCCTTGACCAACAAAGTGCAATATGTTTGGGTAAAAATAACACAATTTGAAGTCACAGCGCCACCATGAGGCCAGAGCAGGACCTGTCCGCTTTACCTTTACATTTATGTCATAGTTATGTGACAGATACGCAGTGTTTGGCCCTAGCATTGAACCTCCACCTCTGCAGTGTTGGACCCTGATCGAGGCCAGTATGAGAAACACTAAAGGGAGAGTTTCAGTGTACTTTTGTAAAACTAAAGCCATCTGAACTTTTGAAGGACAATCAGCAGTGGTCATTCTCTCTCATTTCTCTGGAAATGACCACCTTATATGAAGTCAAGCAAAATGCAATATATTTGTTGATAAATGTCTGTATATTTGTTTTAGGGCTGCATGATATCATATTTGATAACTATGTAGTGTGTAAATAACAGTATTCCAATATTTTAATGTACTTTTTAACAGTAAGCTTAGTTAATTTATGAGAAAATTGCAAATGCTCAAAGGTCCACTACTTATAGGATGGAGGGTCTGCCTCTCCCTTGTCTCCATGGAGATGCTATTGTTGCTTGGAATATTCTGCAGTATGGCTTTAAACATATCTAACTTTAGCAAATAAATAACATTTCTATGAGGACAAGAACGTGGCGGACCCTACATCAGAAAATTTACAGTGCATCTTTAAATTTACTAAGGATGCATCAATCGAACTTTTTCAATTGCGATACTTTTTCCGATTCCAATACTACAGCTTTAAGCATCTTCCAAAACCTGATATCAATTGACTCCAGTGCAGAAAACAGCATTTAATTCCTTTAAACAAAACAATGAAATAACACAGAACTGATCCAGCTATTGAACAACTTAGTATAAATAAAAATTCAAACCTTATAAGACTTTCTGGGCCAACTACAACCAGTAGTTGGCCCCAGTTTATTACCTCAAACAATATGTTCAACCAGAATATCAGCTGAACTGGTATTTGGAAGCCGATATCTGATGTATTTAGATTTTAGACACTTGCACACACCGTATCAAAATTGGGACTAAAATGGAACTAAGACAGAACTAAATCTACATTACACAGCAGTGATTCCCAACCTTTTCTGTCTGGAGTACCCCCTAAGTGTTATCTCACATTCTGAATATCCCATGTTAACGGTACCGGTATTTCTTAAGTAATTATAAATCTGTTTGCTAGTATAATAAATGAATGCCAAATTTATCACACAGAAACACTAAAGATGTAAATAAATAGTTTACAAATACCATTGAATGCCACCTTTGCTTTTAAACCTGGCAAGTTCTTGGTTGGGAAACACTGCTATACAGGAGCAAAACTATGTCTTCTTTAGGACTAATCCAAGTTCAAACCAGGACCAAACTGGACTCGTATGAAATTGTATTTAGTCTTGGTCTACAGTATAAACATTGCATTATCTGACATTGCCATAACAATAATTGTACGATATATGCAGCCCTAATTATGACTTTGAACGCCTCTGTGCCAGGTTCAAATAGCTTTTAATGCATGACAATTTGAGAGTTGTGAATGTACTTATGTATCAGTGTTACTGCACAGGCAGCTGCAGCTCCAACAGTATTTTAACTCACAGTAATTTCTATTTTTGTTTACATTGTGTTTTTATACTTTATATTGAAGCTCTATTGTATTGTCACACGTCTTCATCAGGATTTGAACCAGCAACTCTTCCATCACTTTGTCTTTGTGCCTTTTAGCAGTTGCACCAGTGTGGAAGAGACCGAACCAGTATTAGTGTGTGGAAATGCTCTGTTTGGTCACAGTTGTGTTTTTAAAGTTGAAATAGGCAATAGAGGTTCTAGTATTTTTTTAGATTTTATATTGCATTTTTGTAAAAGGTTTAAAAATGAATTCTACAAACTGATTATTTATAGTCACAGCATCAACCACAAATTGCCTACTCCAGCTTTACGTTTGTGTATTTTTAAGATTAAATATCACTATATGACTATGTACACACTTTATCATTTAAATGTTTATGAATAATTTATAATATTGTGTCATATGTAGTGAGTGTTTGCATGTATATATAGGTTGAACGAATCTTTGGAAATATATGGTGACATTCCAGTATGAAGATACAAAGTGGTTTTAAGAGGTACAGTAAGAGCACGTCAGGATAGTGGAGTATGAACGGTTCCATGTGAAGACAACTTTTCTACGATTAAAGGTGTATTATGTAACTTTCTGTGAGGGTCTGCCACCTGCTTGCCTCTATAGAGATATTATTCTTTTGCCGAATGTTCCACAGTATGACATTAAGCGCATCTATCTCCATGGAGACAAGTAGGTCATATACTATATGTGGCGAAGGGACAAAGAGTGCAAGTTTTTCAAGTGATAAAAACCCAGTACATGTTAGATAGATACATTTAATGCCACGGAGACAAGCAAGTGATGAACCCCAGAAAAAGTTACCTAGTGCATCTTTAAGTCCAGAAATGTTTGTGTTTTTGACAGATTATTTCAGAAACATTATTCATATTAGTGGGATTGTTTTGGGTAGCAAACATAATGATGAAATTGGTTTCAAATTTGAGTTATATTTCTTCCATAATGGTAACTATGGAAACTCGCTCAGGCCTAAAAAACATATTTCAACAGACAGACAAATAATTAAGTAATTTGCAACCAAATTATAACACATATTTATAACCTCATTTTTTACCAAACAAACAAGAAACGCTATTAATTTTCAACACTTTGGAGCCAACATTTTAATATACTGCAATATGAGAAGTATTGTGCATGCATAGCAAATACAAGTATGTCTAAAATGTTTATGAAGTATTTACGTTTTGTTTTTTTTTATTTGTGCGACAGATATTTTGTGTTTGAATTGTAATCTGGATGGCCACATTGTCTTGTCTTCCATGATCCCACTTAGTCACAAATGTTCAAAATTTTCACATCTTCTACACCTGAATACAAAATTAGGATTAGCATGCTCATTGGTTACAGATTATATGCAAGTGCCTTAAATGTATAGAAATCAATATAAAAGGTGCATATTTCTTTCAATAAAAACAAGAATGTAATTGTTGTGTTTTACCAAAAAAAGGCTAATAAATAGATAAAAGTCAGGTTGGAATATAAAAAAGGAGAGTCCCTATAAAATGTTATGTACTATTATTTACATTTATCCACAAGTTACATTTAACTGTAACTTAATTGTCTAAACAGTTGTGGCCCTGAATTTTAAAGCAGACCTATTATGCAAAATGAACTTTTCAGAGCTTTTAATCTTGTTTTATTTGTTTCACCACCTCACCATTTACCCACCTGAAGTTGTGCAATCTGTGCAGTCTTTAATCACTTATGTTCAAAACGCCATTTGTCCTATCAACTCTTGTTTTCTGTTAGTCTTAATCCGCCTTTCTGATCACACACACACAACATGAACCAGATCTGACAGTGACTCTGAACAGAATCTGGCCCACATCATTTAATATTGATGAGTTTATATCCAGAGCGGTTTGTAAGATGCACGCTGTCAATGATACTATGAGATTACACCGTCCTTTTTCAAATGGGGTTTAGTGTTTAAGAGCATTTTATGTCACCTGAAGATTTCTGTTCTTCTCTGGAGTGGATAGCTTTTTTTAGAAATGAATAGTAAAATATTAAGATACATTTTTAAAATTACCTTTGGAATGAAAGCACTCCATAGTTGTTTATAGTCCAGGCCAGTATTAGTGATATGAATGTGAGTAATATTCTAATAGTGCTATCAGTTGTAGTAGTAGACTAGTTGTAGTATTTGTCACTATGAGTAACAGCACTAATTCGATATAGCATCCTCTAGGGGGCAGTATGACCAGTGTGAGGGTGCACTGGAGCCTGGATGTCCACTGTCACAATTTGGATGTAAGCATGAGCTCTTTCCTCCATGATAAACACTGGTGAAGTACTGGAGATGTTACAGCAGGGTGATTTTTACAGTCTTAAAAAAATAATTTAATTTCCAGTGATCCAAATTTATTCCTAATGCATTCCTAGCATCCTAATTATTCACCACAATGAGTTTATAAGTGCTCTTCACAACTTTCAGATGCCAGAGCGGAGTTTTGCCATTACGGAAATGCTTAACAGTGCAGCAGTCTTGCTTCCTGGTTTGCGGAGGATAAAAATGCTTTATAATTGGATGTAGACAGCACACAGCGGACTCGTTTTGATAATAGCTGCTTTTACATTATATCTGTGCTGGGATAAAAAATAAATTTAGGCTACATGAAAAATGGAGGCTACAGTCTCTTTAAGTCACCCGAAAGGCAACTTATTATTTGGTTTAATAATATTATAAAGGCTAATTAAATGCCTCATTAACTTGTAACCAATGCAGTAGGGAAAGCCTATTATTCAAGATATTCACTGCCAACTGCAATTAAGCCCCAGATACTGTAGCCAAGTTTGTGGACCAATGGGGATACTACAGCGCAATAACATAAATTGGTTATCCTAGCCTACTTCGTTACTTTATGCGTTCTACAAAGAAGACATGTGCTTTTTTGGGATAGCCTATTTAGTGAACTATAACATTCATAGATCCTTATTTTCAATTAGTTCAATGTAATTCACAATATTGATCTATAAAATGGTTCATTGACTTCCTGTTCAAAACCCCAAAAGTGATTCATGGTGAAATTTCCCCAAAGCAAGCAGCAGATTTGGCAGCGTGATGGCAATGTGACATTTCTGAGTCCAACTTTTTTTTTTTTTTTTTTAATGCAAGTGGGCGGGGATAGAGGGTAATTGAAAAATGCAATTTTTAGATGACTCAAGTCTCACATGCAGAATAATACAGGAATACACAAAGATGCATGAATCAATCAAAATACAAGTATGCATGTTGTAAGGGAACATCGTTGTCATGGTGCAAAGCTAATAAAAGTCAATATTCCATAACATGTCCCCTTTGAACTCTTTGATAAGTTCACAGTCCCCCATAGCTTCAATCCCATATGTACATTGGCCTGTAATATGTATGCGAGGCTGGTGCATAGTCTGCATCACAGGAGATGTTCTGATCTTTTATGCATTTGCTGTGGACAGTCTCCAGCTACCGTCATCGCATCACTGTAGATATGAATGTTTAATGTATGTCTATGTTACAAGGCTGAGCTGGTTCTCTTGAGATGTGAAGACTGAAGGAAGCAGACTGTACTGACTGAGAAGTACTTAAAGGAGAAAAGACCAGGGACCAACCAGGACCAGTCAGGGATCAAGCTGGAGCAAGTCAGAGACCAGCCAGCCTTGTTCCCACTGGTTTGCTTTGAGCTAAAGTGAACTGTACAGGTCTGTTTGAGGGGTCCACAGTGGGAGCTTGACAGTATAAGCTCCCAGAGGGGTCTGGGGCTGATACGGTGCAGTTATGATGACCAAACAGATGAGACAAGAGAGAACTCAGAGCCACGCCAAAACAAGATGGCAAAAAGCAGATGTAATAATTTCTCACCAAACGCTCACTTGATCTTGTGATAAACTTCTGTATTTCCACTTATAGCAACTTAAGTACTGAGCCGACATGCTCCACAAAACACGAGCGAGTAACGGATGTATCCTGTTTACTGATGCACACCAATCCATATAAAGAACGAACATATAACATATTTGTCCATTGCATAATGTATCTAACATGAGTATCTAAAGAGACATTAAAAACCCACTGAATTACATAAAGAGATGCAAACAAAGGAATGGGAAGTTTTGTGTTTGTGCTAGATTTAGCCAGTGTTTCATTGAGCCCTGCCCCAGGACACGGAGCCCTGCCCGGACCATGGAAACACAACTCGGATAGAGGGAACCGCACCAAACAGATCAGCTCCAAGATGGCCCCAAGCAAACTGTGTTAATGGACAAAAAGGCTTTAAGGACTAGTCAGGGACCAGCCAGCGGCCAGCCAGTGACTAGTCAGGGGCCCATTACTGACCAACCAGAGACCAGTGAAGTGACCAACTAGACTAACCAGGGACCAAGGAGGGACTTGCCAGGGACCAGTCAGGGACCAGCCGGGGACCAGTCAGGGACCAGCCGGGGACTAATCAGCAACTAATCATAAAAATGTGAAGGAACAATTTTTAAAGAACAGTTTTGTAAAGTTTGTAAAGTTTTTGACAAAAGTAAATTGAGCCCCTGAAATGATTTGCCTGGGATCCAGGCCACTTCTTCAGTACTATTCGTATTAAAACTTGGACTTGCCAAATATTATTGTACAAATTTGCCTGGTCCCTGGTCACATATTACAAGCTGTACCACAGTTGGAACATGAATTTTCATTGTTGTCTACTTGTTATGTATTTCACGTTAGGAAAATCTGTTTCATATTTACACACTTATGCAAATTTTAAATCCTCTGTGTTTTTGTTTGATTAACAAATCATTAAATGCAAATTAGAGATTGTGCGACAGACCGTGGTGTTATAAATATAATATTATTCAACAAAAACAGCATGCAACAGGTAAGTAGAGCAGAGTGTATATAATAATCCTGAGGTAACATGTTCTTCTTATGTAATGTAATGTTCTATTGTCTGACCCCATTCATACTTCTCTGTATAAACCCTATAAGCTGCGGAGAGTGATGCAGAAACAGCTAGGCCGCAGTTGGACATAGAATAATAGACCACCATCAATCACTGTCACCCTCTCTGGAGACTGGGGGGTGGTAGTAGCGAGGGGGTGGGCTGTCCGAGCATATGGGGGAGGGACATGGGCGAGGTCAAGTGTGTGAGTGTCCACAGGGAGCCTAAGAACCAGAGGAGAGGAGACAAAGCCATTGGTTCTTAACAGGACCTGAGCATCTGTGTGTGTGAGCTAAAAGAGACAGATGGACGATGTGTCTGCATGAAAGGATGGTATAAAACATATATTAGTTAGAGTGGAAATAACAAGAATTCAGAACATTCAAGATTAGTCTTGTTGTTAAGGGCAACTCTTGAATCACAATGAACTGCAAGTGACAATAAAGTACGCATGCAAGTTGAAATAAAAATAGGAATTTTTGATCAAACACAAGTTCTGTCTGGATTGAATGGTCTGTGGAGTAGTGTTGGCACAATACTAACATTTCAAACTCAATTTTGATACTAAGGAATTGACTAATTGACTAGTAATAGAATGCAATTTTCAGCACAAAATAATTGTAGTTTCTTTATGTTACTATTAGGTCTTCTATACATTCTGATAAAGCCCAAATACCCATAATAAATCTGTTCAGAAAGGCTAAAATTTTGTCCTGTTAATGAGATTTTTTGAAGTATCAATACTCGCTCAAATTAATATCTAGTTAATTTGTTTTAGAATCAATTAGTATCTGATTCCTGATACTTTTGACAATCCTACTGTGGAGCGACAAGTTTGCACTGGACATTAATTATAAATAAATGACCAAAATATAGTTTTAAAGAATGTATAGCAAATGTATAGCTTTACAAAACTATACTACTACTGTCGGTAATGCTATTGTTCTAATAAGATAAGGCTAACAGTTATGATAAAGTGCAAAATGCTGAACCACGACTGTGTAATTTTCACTGTCTTATCTCACTGAAGTCCTTCTGTTGTTTACAGGAACATATAAGAATGACATGTCACCATAGTTTTGACTGATACAGTGGGGCCTAATACAATCACAGGGTAAACTTAAGTATTTAAGACTGGTCTATCAGAGAAATTAGTTTTATATTAGTTCACTTTTTAATTTAGTTTTGACTTAAATTACTTAGTTTGCTCATCAAAAACATACCTATCTAACACACAAACCCTGCACATTTAGGAGTTCTTTTCTCAAACTGAAAACACTCCACCTGTCACTATATTACCATGTCATCAGATGGTAATATAGTGCTCCATTGTGTTTTTAAACTTCATACACCTTCACTAGAATCATGTGGATAATTTTAGCCTTGGAATTGCCAATCTCTACTGAACAAAAGGTAAAAAATAGCTGTTAACTTGAAAGTAATGAGTAATGAATTTTGAGCTTTGGAGATGCAATAATGCAAAATGAAAAAAACACAAGAGCTCACAAGCTCAATTTTGCATGATACAGTATTTATAAACCTCTTTGGTAATGTATTTATTTTAAATATTTTCACAGTAAATGACTAAAATATGCACTTTTTTCTCTATAATGAGCAGCAACAGTGTTTGTTTACAGCAGTAAGTCGCTGTGGTGGGGGCGGGGTTTAAGGTGGCGCTGAACCAATCAGTATCGCTCTTCCGCCCGAACAAGGCCAGGGAGGCGGGACTTCGCTCGGGCTCAGCCAATCAGCTGCGCCCTTGCTCACTGCAGGGAGAAGTTAGCCGTGCTCCTCCAGTCTGCTCCGAAGCCACGATGGATGCTATACCATGCATTTTGCTCGTCCTTCTCTTCGGGGCGAGCATACACGAGAATTCCGGTAAGTGTTTTAATTAAACTGAGCGAATAGGTTTACGCTTTTGTCGCTTCCGCCAAAGTTTGACCCCTGAGTTTGTCGTGTTGATGGAGAAAATCTCTTTGTTGGAGAGGCAGCCCGAGTGGAACTAAGATGGCGCAGGTCCGCGGGCTGCCTGCCGCTGCCTGTCTGAGGAATGTTTATTGTCTGCTAAAAGGCGAGCGGCTAAAGTCACACTGGCCCCAAGTGGACCATATCCCGGGGCTCACTTTACTTTACAATCCTGAATCTTCTTGTCAAACCCCCCCCACAGTTTGCTCGTTTTGTCGCCTGGAAAGATTGTGCACATCGGACTACTTTCTCGCTGTCAGATTATAAAGTTTAGCTGTTGTGATATACTTTGCTTTTCTGGGGAACTCTTTATTATTGTAGCTTTGCCTGGACAAAATATGTAACGTTGAAATGTGTTTATCAGAGGATTACTGCTGATTATACTTTCCAAATGGCCCTTTCCCAATTCCGTTATTCGCAGACCAACGTGCGTAAAATCCATTCTTATGAAATGGATGTGATTGCACTATATCTTAATCTTTTTCTCTTTACATACTGGCATTTCGTTGGATTTGAGTTAAACCCACAAGAATACATTAACATGAAGGAGCTGATAGGCCCACTACTTGTGATCACCAAAATTTAGGGGGACAAAGTCTGTGTAAAGGGATTGTGAAATAACCAGACTGCGCGTACTACAAACTCTCTCCATGTCCACGTTTCTCGCGTTTTGGAAGGTATTGAATTTGGCCTTCCAACGTGGTGCTTCGTGAACAACCCCTCAGCACATGAGTCCGCACTGGGGACGCCTCTGCTCTTGGCTACGATTGCTCCTCGTAGTAAGAATTGTTGCACGAATGGGCAGCAGCTAAAGGGATTAGTGTGGAACTGATTTCATTCATGCCCACTGCGCTATAGACTCTGGGGCAGAGTCAGAGTTAGGGAAATGCATGTGTTGTGGCTTTTTACAGTCACTGATAAACCTCATCACCTCGGAAGAATGCTAGATTGGTTCCATGTTGATTGCTACTCATTAGTAGATACCAATAGGCTTTCATTTCCTCTGCACCGCCCAGTCTCTTTATGCTGAGAGTGGAGTCCGTGGTTCGGTTTTAGCAGCTAGACCCATCAAGCACAATATAAAACCAATCTAGAAATATGTAGACCTTTTATATATTTGTATGTTTTCTTGTGGACCATCACATTTCTTTGTGTCACATTCCTTTGTGTTGGAAACGCAGGCAGAGGGAGTGTATCGTGAGGAGCTGAGCACGCTTCTTCATCAAACGGCATTCATAAGCGGGCTAAACGGGGCCACCTCATGCCAAAAGCAGCGTGGTGTCCTCGGATACCCCCTGCCTGCACACTCGAGCTGCTAAAAATTGATATGTCGGCTCTTGGACACACACTGAGAGGAAGGGAATTCCGTTTTCTTTGTGTGGGAATGGGATTGTCATGGCGTAGCTCTGCGCATGGAGAAGGAAAAGCGGAATTTTTGATCCGAACATGCACTGTATGTTGTTGGTGTAAAATGCAGTATCCATGGCAGAGGAGTGGGTCGTGGTACTGGTCACACCCTGCAGCACCATTTAGAATCACTTTTACTAGTGCAAGAGCTGCGGGTCTAAATTGGGTCCTGTCACTACTGCTGTGTTCACTGCAGCCCCCAGCCCCTGATAGGCTGCCACTCCCCCCACCCTTCACTTTGATTTGTCCGTGCGCTATTCTTCCCAGGCCCGTGCCCCCTCCCCAGCTCCGGACGGTGTTGTAAGTAAACACATCGCACTTAGCTGGAGAGCAGAGCCATAAAGGACAAGTGTAGTGTCAGCAGCTGGAGCCACTCTGTCACGGAGAGTCCATCAGTGTGTAGATCGGAGGAGATGGGTCTGCAGAGCTGCATTAGAGTGGCCAGGGACTTCTGTGGGTCTGGAGAATGTACCTGGACAGCTCATGGTCAGAGGGTGTAAGGAGGCGAGGCTCTCTGCTGCCTGAAACGAGCCATACAAGTCTATAGTGCTTCACAAGAATGAGAACGACCCGTTCCCATAAACCAGTGTTTGGACTCAAATTAATTGTCCATACTAGATATAACAGTTACAAAAATTTATTTGCTGACATGTGTGGTGCAAGTTATTAGAATAATCATAACTAATCTAAACTACTCTAGTCATTGAATAATTGCTTTCTGGACTGCCACGAGAGATTGTTTCAGGTAAACAAAGCTGTATGCATCAAAATGACACAGGAAATATGTTAGAGCTTGACCAATAAGACTACTTTCATGGCTAATGCCAATACTAATTGTTTAGAAAATGAAGCAACCGATGACCGATACTCTGCCGATATATTTGGGCCTATATATAGGGCAGTTTTTTGTTTTTTTTTATCATATCTACCCAAGTTATATGATTTGAAATGGCAACAAGTTTATCCTTGACCTTATTTCACTGTAAAGTCATCAGAGAGTAGTGTAGTCACATTTTGAACAGTGCTGTCTTTAGCTTAATTTGAAAGCTTTAATGTAAAGGTCTCTCCTTAAGTCTGGTGGCCAACTGAAACAACATAAATGTAAAAAGTGCAAATATCTCCCCGATATATCGATCCATCTCTATACTGTACTTTTAATGTTTAATTAGACGTGTATCGGTTGGCTGATATTTGGACTTTTTAGCGTATCAGCTATTGGCCGATAGTTTGTTTTGGTCAATCTACTGTCTAAAAAATGCACACAAAGCTCTATTATAGGTTTGTTATTTAAAAAAAAAGGTCAATCTCTAGTTTTGATGAAAAAAGTTTTTTGTCTGTGACTCTACTCCAACAGGATGGCTTCAAGTGGCAACAATATCAAAGGTTTGTCTTTGTCAATCAACCAATTGACTGACCAATCAAAGGCATACATCCCTAATTCCCTAATTCAATGCCTGTGAACAGAATACTTGTACATTTATGTGCAATTGTTGCTGTAATAAATTGTCAAATAGGTCATATCTAAAAAAAAACAAAAAAAACAGTTGGTAATATTGAATATGTTTGTAGGTTAATGTGATGTGAAGTATATTACGCTTTTGGTTTGCAAAGACCAGGCTGTAGATTTAAAAAAAAAAAAAAAAAAGATGTTGTAGGATACTCAAATAATCAAATGTACAATGGAATTTGCCAATTTGTGAAAAGATCTTTAATCATCAAAATAAAACTGCCTTAACTGAAGACAGTGTATTATTTATCAACAAATGTGTGGCATTGTAATTTCTGCTCCAAGTCGGGTTTTTTATGTTTTTATTTTGGAGAAACCGGAAGCTGAGCCTGGGCTGGTCTCCTCAAGGCCACTGGCTGCTTCCTTGTGTGCTCTGTGTTGTTTAGTTGCACACTGATAGCGGCCCCTGGGAGCCTGCCCTCACAGCTCTCCTGTGTGGGGCCGTGTGAGGGGCGCTTGGGGGCCCGTTGTTTCTGTGCACTGCTTGTTTGTGGCTCTGTGCTGTGTGTGGAGGAATGCCACGCATGCAGGTGACCGCTCTGCCCGTTGTTCAGACCTGTATAGCCATGACTAATGTGACAGGATGTGCTGGTGGCATTGACCAGAGCACAGAGGGGCAGTGATGTGTGAACAGGCGCTCCCCTCTGAACTGCACTGGACTGTTGGGCATGCTGTTTACAGGCATTTACAGGCAAATGACAGCACTGCTATTCCAATGCCTCTGGGCTTGTCAAGGCAGCTTGTTTAATCCTCATAAAAATTAAAGGCCATTCTTCTAACCCAGCTCTCCAATAAATCCTGGCAAAAGGTCTAGCACACAAAACGACAGACAACATTTAAGGTTATTGAAACATTTTTCCTAATACTGAATTTACTCATTGAGTGAGTGTCAACTGGAGAGTTTCCACTGTCTCATTTAAGGCTGTTGAAGCTCAGAGCACCCTGTCCATCTGCAGACATGCTCTGTACCAGGGGCCAAGCCTCATGTGATCTATGTGTTTCACACCTTTTCGGGAAACACTACTTTAGTACACAGGCAGACTTGGCCACACATTGGTATTAACTAGGGATGTAATGATATGCAACTCTCAGGATACAATATTGTCCTGATATTCATTTCTAGATATGATTTTTATTGTGATATTGTCCAGATGCCAATTCAACAAAATTAAAGAAATTCTATCTTGACCAGCCTTTGGTGCTATATTACTGTGTGTCATATTCCAAATAATTAAAATGGGAAGTTTCTTTATTTCTTCATGCTGTCTGCAGTGAAATGGAACAAAAGATCATGAGCTGTGTGGTTTCCTGTTTTTTTAGTTTTTTTTTTTAAGCTGTTGCTGCACCAAAACGTTGCATTTAAGCAAGATGGCTTGTGATTCGATATATTTTACATCCCTACCACTAACTACAGCTGCGTGAATGACGCCACATCTACCACTTGATCGTTATTCATCTCTTTCTCTTTGTTCATCTCTTTCTTTTTTGGCTACAGCTGCTCACTTGGTGGTGATTAAACCTATGTCTTCAGCTAAATGTAAAGAGAGGCCCAAGAGAGGCAATGTGTGAGAACTGTGCAGTTTCTAAACGGTGGCAGAGCTCATTGGTTTATTAAATGTGTTTTGTTTTTTTTGAAGAAACTATCCTTCAAAACAACTACATGAGGTAGTACAAGTAAAACCCTAATTTAACAGGAGCCTCATGAGGTAAAACATATTGTGATGGTGCAGGTTTATAAAGAGGCTGGGGCATTTCTATTGGAATGTCCCAGGAGTGACTGAGTGTGAGTGAGGTGTCCATAAAGTCGTACTATGTGATTGTTTCTCACAGTCAGACGCTGATACGGCCGGGCCTTTGCAATTTGATAATACAAGAACCCTAACCCTACCTGCCAACTCAAATTGCAATTTCGACTGAATTGACATATTGTGCAGCCCTTGTTTCCATGCTTGTTGAGGACAGTGCATTGACACTGCACCATATTCACTACTTTTTAACCTCAACCGATTTTAACCAATATCTGACCTTTAAATCATGTTGTTTATATAATAATAATTTGCTTCATGGGGACCGTATTTTTGTCTCCACTGAGAGTGTACAGATTTCTTGTCCCCCACATTGCTATAAATGCCCTCCCACACACTTACTTTATGTGTGTGTATGGCAGCTGTCAGTCAGACATTCAGATTCAGTCCACTGCTCTGTTTTGTTTGGGGAGTGTTGTGGTGCTCTTTTCCTGCCCCATGTGATGACACTCAAGGCATCCCTATGCTGCTGCTTGATTTTAGAACATATTGGCAATGTCATAATATTGATTAATTCTAGGGCTGGGTGATATGGTGATGAAAAATTAAATCGTGCTCTGATCCCAGTGACAATCTGCTGTTTTGGTCATATTGTGATTCACTATTTCTCTCTTTAATGCAGCTCAAACACACACACACACTTTTTCTCAACCACTTCTTCCATTGGTTAGCTGTGAGGCTCAGTGTGATTGACAAAGGGAAGTGTGACCTTTCAGAAGCGGATGACTTTATTTACACCTTAAAGGCAAAAAGAAAAATGCAAAGTGTACATGAATCATGATAAAATTGTACAACCGCATTTTTTACATATTTATGTGAGGTGCATACAAATTCACAGAAGTTAAATAATTTTCTCAGTCAGGACTACTTAATATTTACATTAAGTTTATTAATTTGAGTATTAAGATGAGTCGTACGCATTCGCATGACTCTCTCCTCTGCTGCCACAGCACAGCTGAGTGGAGGCTGAGCTCAGGTCAGGTCTGTGTGCAGGCTGTGTGGGGTCTGTCTGTTTACAGCGGTGTCAGTGCTGGCTGTGACCCGCGCTTTAGTATCTGTCCAGGGCTTCAATTCAACCATATTTTTGTTCTAATAAAAGTAATAAATAAAATCTATAAATGATCTAATAAAATCATTCACATGCAACATCGTGCCGCTCTCCTTGCTTCCTCCGCGACTTTTGATCTCTCAAGATTTTCAGTGTTCTCAAAGAGTAGCTTTAGTAAAACGAACGCATACAGTGGTCTACAGTGGACAGGTCCAGGGGCTGTAGTTTCAGTGATAAAAGTGAAACTAAGGAGCTAAGTGTGTCAGCATGAGGCACTGACTGCTTGCAGTCAGTGGTTGACAGCTGCACTGCTATTCACTATAATCCACAGTCTTTGTTTTAAAGATGATTGTCATATGAAAGTAGAGTGGAGAATACACTATTACTACAGAAACTACAGATTAAGTCAAAACTTCTGAAATGCGGGGACACGTGAGGAGACGTACAGAGACACGCTGTGGCCCTGACACAGAGCTTTCACCTAAACAAGAGAGCAGTGACTCCTCTTCATCACGTGCTCTTACTGCCACAGCATTAGCTGTAGACCTGCCAATTAAAATACCCTTGCCTTATTATCGAGATCGACCAAAGTTTAGATTGCGATCTATCGATTTTTCAATTTTTGGCACAGCCCTAGAGCAGGTTGTGTGGTTGTAGTGATGATGTGGGTGCAGCTGCTGAGGTCAGCGGTCTAACCTTCAGTACAGCGAGTGGGAGCAGAGGAACAGATGCAGGCCCATTGTGCACAGCTCACTCATCCATTCAGGGCTTTGTCCCAGGCAGCACATCTAGCTCTGCAACATGCTAATAACTAAACCAACTAGCTAACAAATTCCACAACCAGCTGGGGATGAATCTGGCAGCTGTAAACAAATGTGATTCTGTAACATCAAATGTCCCCCAAAATCCCCAGGTTTACAACTTTGAAGGTATGAAATATGACAAGAAGCTTTTGTCTGATGATGTCATTGAGCGTATAGGCAAAATATAAGATGCGTTCAACATTCAAACACATTTAACAAATTTATGGAGCTAAAATTATACCTGTTTTTTTTTTTTTTTTGTGTTTTTTTTTTCACCACAAACGTAAAATTTACATGTTTCCTGGGTAGGGCTTGGCCATATGACAAGAAACTTTTTTTTCTGATGAGTATTGTGATTATGATTTAGATCTATGATTTACTTTTACAACATGGGGTTCTGTTCACACTCACAAATTCACACTTTAAATGTGCAGAAGAAGTGATTAAAAAAAAACCCAAGAAATTGATCTATGAACCAGCAAACAAATACCAATATCACGTGTACTTCAGAATGTTTATACAGGTTGGAAGTTTAAAAAAAAACAAAACGGAATAAGACAAAATATTTTGTTTGTGAAGGAAAATATGGTTCTTCAAAAATTTCAGCTTTTGCGATTTGTTAATTGTGTCCATTCAGATTTAAGTTTGATTGCCATTATTTGCTGCCCTAATTCATAGATTACAATTTCCAGTTACATTTTGTCTTTTGTTATGTTCAGGAAATTGTCAATCATTTAACAGTAAACAGTAACAGTAAATCTTAAAATGAAAAAGTTGGCAAAATATATTTAAATGGGAAAGCACATCTTGACCTGGCGTGGGATGGAGCGTAGCGTACACCCACGTCCACATTTTTAAATCCGTGATCAGTTGTGTTATGTAGTCCGACCGGGCGTATGTTTATTTCTCAGTGAACAGCCTAACGTGAAGGCCAGTGAGCCATGAGTCATGGAAGCTCAGCTGACGGCTAAGGAAAGGAGTGCTGCAATTTCCTCTTAGTTTGAGGGAAAACAGTTTATCAGCTAAGGACTTGTTGTTTTTAGGGCTGCAACAATTAATGTTTCTAATTGAATTAATCCCTGACTAATCCAGTCAACAAAGTTTTGTATTTTGTGCCTTTAGTGATTTTCTTAAATGTATTTTTTAAATTATGCTAGACTGAGGATGAATAAGGAGTCGTTGTCGAGTCTGCCAGGTTACAATTAATTTTAAATTTGTTTTGCTAGTTAATTTAACAACAGTTGAACAGTTGATTACTCGCATTCAGTTCTATTATTCCTATTATAGTCTTCACACTAATATGGTGCTGAATGTCTCTCCACTCTCTAACCCACTTCTGTAAAGCCTACTATTGTAGATAAATTAAAGTAGCTTGAGATTTGGAAGAAGAGGTCTGAGCCTAGAGTTCTAATGCAGGTTATTTATCCCAGGACCGGGAGACATGAACCCTCAAGGTATTGTGATAGCGTTGGCCTACGTCATCAGGGGTATAATACTTCAACACTAATGGACACAATGACAAGAATTGAGCTGGAAGTCTCGCAATCACCTACTATGGGAAAAGTAGAACTTGCAAGACCTCATGTTTTCTACTGGTTTAGATGTCAGCAAATTCAGTGAAAGTAAAAAGTAGGGTGGGAGAGGGACACAATTGGAAAATCACAAAGGCTGCAACCACAAAATGTAAAAAAAAAAAAAAAATTCCAAATCTAATTGGGATTTTGTGATTTTTCTGAGAAACTTTGCCGTTTCAAAATATGACTGGTATGCTGCGTGTATGTTCCATTGGTCCCTTGATGTTTTGTTATCCAACACAACCAGGTATATGGCTCAGATGACGTGGCACTAGAACAGTCGTTTTCAACCATATTGCTTGAAGCGACTGATGAAGGGGTTAAATGTGTTGACATGGGTCCCAGTTGTGAAGGTGGAAGTGCATGGAGACCAGCACATGTGGTCGCCCCTCACCCCAGCCGTGGCCTGGCTGCCTCCTGCTCCGAGTGCTGGGGGGGGGGGGACTGTCTGCAAGGCCTGTCCCGGGACACACAGCACATCTGCTCCGGACAAAGACGTTCTGGAGGAGGGGGCACAAGGGGCACCCCAGGTCACGCTCTCTGGAGATGAGAGAATAACAGGAAATGAGCTCAGAGGCCAGTCCTGAGCAGGGCGGGGGGAGGGGTGCGGCTGTTTCTGTCTCATTTTTGGATAGGCTCTTAATGCCCTGGTGTGAGTTAAGACAGAGAAGGGTGTTTGTGAGTGTTATTGTACCAAAAATAGTGATACAAAATATTTAGTATAGTTTTAGTTGGTTTGAAAGGGTGTCAATGTGTGTTAGTGTTATCTGATTGTAAAATGTTCAGGTCTGTGGACAAGAATGATCTGTTTATAGTATAGGTGAACAATACAGGCTTGCAAGATTTCACAATCTAAATTCATGATTATTGTATTGATTAGCAGATCATATTTCAGTCTTCTGTTAAATGGCATTGGCCCTGGACATGTTTAAAATGTGAACTTTGAATAGAATCCTACATTTTTCAAAAACACAAATCTTGCACTATTCCTGCCAGAAAACAATTGCTTTTGTTTTTCTAAAATTCAGGGTCAGCCTTGAAGTATTTTTGGCATTCGGGATTTGATGATATCAGAATTATTCTGATATTAAGCACAATCTGTAATAAAAAAAAAAAAATACACATTTAAACACACTGACAGATCGCACTGGAACTAAAGAGTCACTTGTGTGAGTGTGATGTGCTCAGGATCTGTGGAAGTGCAGTGATGCGTTCAGGGTCTGTTGAAGAGTAATTAACTGCCCTCTTTAGGTGAAAGGACTGCTCAGGGCCAAATGCTCTCTTGAATCACCATCTGTGTGATGAATTTTGTTCTGCTTACAAAAACTTAATTTCTCATCAAGATTTTCATATGCTCAACATTTCACTGACTGTTTACATCATTGCTGCATGCTCATAATGGGGTAAATTCATACTGGATACACTTGGGTTTGGCATGGCCCTGTGTGGTCCATGCAGCGTTTGAGTGGTGCAGGCCTGACACATACTGGCAGTTGTGTGGACCTCTGCAAGGAAGTGCCATAGTCTATTAGCATCATATCAGCCGGAGGAGGCTACTGTCCTTCATCATATCACTAGTATGTCCTCGCCCCAAAACACTGAAAATGGAAAATGTCTGATTGGAGAAGTTGTATTATGGTTTGGTGTCCACAGAACAGAGGCTGGCTCCAGCGGCCTTGTGTGTTTTGTGCCAGTCAAGCACAGCCTGACAACAAGCCCAAGTGCGTCACTGTGTCAGTACCGCGCACATCTGGCTCACAAGGTATTTGTTTTTGCGCGGTCCAACAATTGTTGCGTATGCATCATATGCATGCTGTACAATCAATACAAAAAGTTGATAGAATTGTAAGTAGGCATATACTCAGGGGCAGTGGGACACATACTAGAATAGTACTGGAGACTGCAGCATCTGCAGTGTTGTCACCATACTGAAAATTCAAATTTGATTTCAATACTAAGGAATAGACTTGATACAGATTCTGATACCACAATGATGGTCTTATCATGGTCTGATACAGCTCAAGATCATTCTAAAGCTATTCAGGAAAAGTGAAGTATCTAGTTTTAGCATCGATACGTGTTTGGTTTTCAGTACTTCTCAAAGACTGGCTCACTGGTTCCTTCATGTGTTATGCATGTCACATGCTCCTGTATATTGTCACATAGTCCATGGTCTGTCACAGTCATCTGCCTCTGGCTTCCTCAATTCAGTCTTCAGACAGTTGTATTTTGTTATCTTTAAATAGTTTAAACCTAGCTAAAATGTCTGTTCCATTTTGTAGGGATCAGTTACATCTAGAAAATAGGAAAAAATACTTTGAATTTAGTGGTACTGCCTCATTCAGACTGGACCTGGTCCATCTGCGACTCCTGTGTCAGACCAGTTTAGTTGCGGTGTGTCACTCAAACGAGAAGCGGATGCTCTGCTGTGCTGTTGCGGGCACCGTCTTTGAAGCTGCGGAGTTTGGGGTAACAGATTGAGATTGCATGCTAATGGAATGTTCAATCGAAACCGATCATTTGAACACACATGTTCAAATGATCGGTTTCGATTGAACATATCATATATACGTATCATTTGAACTAAACTAAAACCAATAATACATTTTAAATTAACCAGATTTTTTAAATGTACATTTTAAAAACATATTTGTGTGTATTGGTTTATGGGCCTAAATGTGACTGAAGCAGACTATATAATGCACATAAAGCCTTAAAAACATGACATTTACACATACAAAGTAACAGTATTGGGTTGTAGCCTGCTCATAAGATCAATATAAATTAATTATAATCTAATGATATAAGTAATTGTTACTTCCTATGTCCTTATACTGTTTCATATAAGGCCTACATTAATTCTTCTTACCACATTGTAATTGTGCCATTTTATTTTGTTACATTCGTTATTATTAACACTGTGCTTCAGATAAGCCATATTCTATCTGTGGGTTTCATGCTTTGTGCAACACAAAGGGAAAGGAGTGGGCCCATTGCACTGCGGCTGCTCTTTTAACTTGAGATAGATTCTGAGTGACACAAGCTCAAAGCAGCCGCTGTGTATTGTGAATATAGAGGGTGAATGTAAAGTTAGTCTAGAGGCGCAGACAGTCCTGTACGCAGTCTGTTTAGCAAAATGTGTCTGCGTGACATGGGCATTTTCCCATCTGCACCACACATCCTCTTGTTGGATTGAGGAATAAAATCCAACTTGATAGTCCAAGCCCGTCATCCCAATAGCATCTATATCAAGCTACAGCTCTAATGCATGGACTGTCACAGTCTCGGCTGCCCATTGGGACTGCCTTGTGTTCTCAGTCATCGTGGCAGTGAAAACTTTCAGACTCGTTAGATCTGATGTAAGAAGCCTGTATTCCCTCTCCTACATCATGGGGATGGTGCAAAGCCCATATATGTAAACACTTGTCCTTCGCTCTCTGCCTGTGATTTGGGACTGCTCTGTGTGTGGAGCAGGGAGGAGGCAGAGTGAGTGCTTTGAGGGGAAAAGCCTTGGAGGAAAAGCGGTGAATCAGTGTATTTTGGGCTTCTAATTATCAGATTAAATTATCAGTGAAAAGTTCTTCTATTAGAATTATCAGTTTGATAATTGCCATTATCGGCTGATAATTATCGGTGACCATTATTGCCGTACATCCCTAATTGAAACCTATTAGTTCCTTGACTGTAGTTTTGTTTGGCTGATGACTTCACTGCTGGCCTTGTAGAAAGTAAGATTGCGCTGTGCTACTGTGTTTCACTCCTCCCTGCTTCCTCCTCCACTTCTCTGCTTGTGGCCTGTGTGCGCGGCTCGGACAATCCAGTTTGTATGGATTGCTGCTCTGCGGGGCCTTTGTTGTCCGGCCCTCGCTCTGTATTAGATTAAACTTGATCCAGTCTTTTCATTTGGAGGTCTCCCGGGGCTGTGGTGCCAGGTTGGAGCTCCCCTTTTCTCTCTCTCTCTCACACAGCACAGAGGGGTGATGCGTTCACTGACCACACGGGCCCATTGTCACATCAGCACATTACAGAGGCCCCACTGGTCAGCCATCACTAAAGCAACAGTCAATTATAGCGATGCACGATAATAGAATTTTCTACCGATACAATAACCGATAATTTGAAGATGTGTGTCATCAACAACTGGTATTAAATCTAAAACTCTTTTACATTTGTTTTTTTTTTGTTTTTGTTTATGGGCCTAAATGTGACTAAAGTAGACCATATAATGCATTTAAAGTCTTAAAAATATGACATTTACAAATATGAAGTAACACTATGGGGTTGTAGCCTTATAAATTAATTGTAGGCGTCCTATGTTCTGATATTGTTTCATATAAGGCCTACATGAATTCTTCTTGTCACATTGTAAATGCTGTTTAATTTATTTATTGTTTTGTGTTACTTTCCCAATAAATAATATGCTTCAGATAAGCCATATTCTCTGTGAGGGATTCATGCTTTCTTTGTGCAACACTGAGGGAAAGGTGCAGGCCTGCAGCACCGTGGCTGCTTCTTAACATGAGATGGATTCTGAGACAAACTCAAAGAAGCCACTGTGTATTGTGAGTATAGACGGTGAATTAAAAGTTGGCGGAGAGACGCAGACAAATACAGTCCTGTACAGTCTGTCCTCGTTGGGCTCCTTAGCGGAAGGTATCCGCACGACACACGTGTTTTTTTGTCTTCACACGGAGCACGTGGTCACAGCAGCGGCTCAAACAGGATAGTACGTGTCGTGGGGCCGGTACAAGGTGTTTTCACTGAAATATCTTTCCTCCAAACATAAAAGAATCTCATATATGTAAACACTTGTCCACTCCATTCTCTGCCTCTGACCCGGGGCTGGAGCAGGGGCTGGAGCTCAGTGTGAGCGCTCAGAGGGAGAAAAGCGGTTCAATCAGTGTATTTTGGTTTTCTAATTATCGGATGACTCGGATCGTGAAAATTTGTATTATCGGAATGATCGGTGTGGCATTGGTGGTGTGAATAATTGCCATTATCGGCCGATAATAATTGCTGACCAGTATTCTTGTGTATCACTAGTCTATCTTACACTTTTTGAATTTCATTTGGCTTCTCTGTGTACAAGAATAGTCACAGTCTTTTATATGGCTGGAAATGTTTAATGAAATCATATTACCTCAGTGTTGCTTCCTGTTATGCTTTATGAAAGAATGGTTTGAATTTTTTTTTTTTTTGTTATGGTTTTTGTTATGGCTCTGAAAAGTCGATTTTTGCATGTTATAGATGTTTCTCTTCTCATTTATTGATTTGTGCGCATCTGAGCAATCTTTATTCGCTTATTTCCAAGACGCCATATTCTCGTTTTTACCACTACCGGTATACGCCCCAGCTCTGTACTTACTTTGTTCTCCAGTTTAATTTTCTTGATCTGTGATACACGTAGGATTCTGCTCACTAGCATGATATGGAGCTATCCATTGGTGGTGCCGACAGCTCCCATTGGAAACCATCTTTTTCTAACACAGTAGCCATCTGACTTGTTTCTTTTATTAACTCATTTTAGATGCACAAGACTTTGGAAAAATATCACAATTTTCAACTTTGGGCTGATATCTGTAAATACAGATACTTGAACAGGTATATTGATTCTAAGGATTGGCAATTTTGTTTTCAGTATCAGCCGATATGGCAACATCTGTATCGGCTAATGTATCAATATTCAATACGATACTGATATTTTTTTTGCTGCCCCATTTTTTTTTGTCCCCTTTCTAATGGATAAAACAATAGATTTGTGGGCCTTGCTATGGATTGTAAAAGCTAAATATCGATATTGGCAACTATTGGTTATCGGGCACAGCAGCAAGCCAAATATCGGATATCAGTATTGGCTCAAAAATATCCATATTGCCCCATCCCTAATTGAGTGCCTAGCAGATTTTCTGATTTCAATGGAAGGCTTTTTAATTATCCGTTTTCTCTTGAACCTGTATTTCTTTTCAGTATTATATTTTTTCTAATATTGTGTAATTAACAGTGTTGGGAATAACGGCGTTAAACAATAACGGCGTTAGTAACGTTTTGTTTTTTCACTAACGCAGTAATTTAACTAATTACTTTTCCCAGCGTCCCAACGCCGTTACCGTTACTGACAGTAAAATGTGGCGCGTTACTATTACTTCAGTTCACTCTGCTCTTCATCAGAGTCTCTCAGACAAGGAGCTGCTGTTGTGTTTCTTTGGTGAAAGAGGCTCGGGGTGAGAGGCTTGTTTGAGATGATGAGCGAGGGGCGCAGGCCGTGTCTGAAATAACCAAAGTGCTCTTAAATGCGCCGCTCGAACGGCGCATTTAAGTCGGGCGGTGCTTCGACCCGCACGTCGAACAGTTCATGGTGCATTTGGCGAATTGGGACACGGCCGCAATTTTTGAGCGAGGCGAGCGGAGCAGCGACTGCGGCGCCTGCATGGACTACAAACGCTCAATGCATGATGGGAAATGGTGTCCTGTCACACGTGCATTGACAGCGGGTCCGAGTTGAGTTTTGATCAGAAACGTGACGCCCTGACGCACGGCGCCTCCTCCTCCAACTTTACACAAACTACTGCCACATATTTGACATGGACATATGTTTAAATGTGACTGAAGTGTCCAGGCTGTTGTCACATATGAATCACTTTAAACAAATGCAATATAATTGCAATCTGTTAAAGTGAAATAAATGTTAAAGGTTCACATCTGTTGTGTTTATTTTTTTTTTTTACATAGTAACGGCATAGTTACTTTGCCTAGTAACGAGTTACTTCTCCCAAAAAGTAACTGAGATGGTAACTCAGTTACTTTTTGGGAGAAGTAACTTGTAACTATAACTAATTACATTTTTGAAGTAAGATTCCCAACACTGGTAATTAATGTGAGAGGAAGTGATAGGGAAGTAACATTTTGCATCAAACTGTTTTTTTCTTGTGCAATTTTGAATCCACATCTGTGCTGTAGAGATGATTGATATGTCGCATTCAGAAAATGGGGTAATTGTTTTGAAAATCTGCAAAAAGATAATATTGAATGTTGCCAATTTTGGAAACAACTCAAAAGCTGTAATGCATGTTCAAAACTATTATTTCTTTTAAATATTTTTGTCAATTAATTCTGACTTACATGTTTCCATAGCCACACTCGCTGTCATTTTGTTGTAAGAAACACAAAATGTACCTTGTCATTTTCTTCACTACGGGCAGAGAGAGCTGCTTGATTAGACATGTTTTTTAAATGAAAGGTTTAGAGCTGCCAGTTGCTATGGTTTTAAGGACTTGTCCAGGACATTGAAAACACATGTGTTGCACAGTATTAAATTGTCATAACACAAATGCCAAAAATCTAACTCAGAACCAGTGGACTTCTAAATTAAGTATTTTGCACTAGTATCTACACAGGCTTGCTTAACAAAAAGTCTGCATGTATGTATGGCCAGTTCCACAGAAGGAGGTTAAAAGGACAGGATGAGCAGTCACAAAGGTCTATGACTGCTCAGCACCTTCAGGTAACTCACATCATTCATTTGGGTGATGACCTTGATTTTTGTCAGCTTTTATATCTTAAGAAAGGCATATGTTTTACAAATTTAGAGCACTCAAATGGTAACATGCATATTACACAAAATGACTAAGAAACTGTTCACACTTCTGTCCAGTCAATGGAGGAAGCACATGCTATTAATCAGGGTGAAAGAAGGTCAAAATTTCAGAATGACACGCAGATCTTTGAGGGATTTTCTGTGAATGACACTACAGATATAAAGATGGATCAACAGCAGACTTGTGGCAGAATGTTATCTGCTGTGAGTTTGGGCGTCAGATGCTCCTGCACTCTTAAGTAAAAGGAGCTGGCTCACCAAATGTTGTGATCTTTAGAGTAGGGCTGAACGTTTTTTTTTTTCTTCTGATCATTACAATTCAAATTAGATTTCCAATTTATGTTTTAATAACAGGATTCTGTTCGAAGGTCACATTTTAAACAAGTCCAGGAGAACTAGCCTTATGAACTGACAAACTACTACAAGAATCACCTGTATTTCAGAACTTAATAAAAAAAAAAAAAACTCTATTCAATACTAAGGAATAGACTCAATACAGATTCTGATACTGCAATGATGGTAAAAACACTTTCTTTTAGACAATAAAATGTTATTTTCAACATTTAACCATAGTACCTTCTTTTATGTAGCTTAATATCCATCTATCTATCTCATCCAAGTATCTTCAACAGTGGTCCGTTAGGAAAGGTTCATTTCTGTCCTGTGAATGTGAATTTTAGTATCAGTACTTATTCAAATGATTATCTAGTTTCAATACTAGTTTTAGATAGCTTGACAACCCTAATTTGTACAGATCTAAACTAAAGGGTTAGCGTTTTTTAGACAGAACGAGATGAGATATTCTGTTGTTTTTGAAGGAAATTATGGTACTTAAAAAAATTGCAGCCTTTGTGATTTACTAATTGCACCTATTCAGATCGTGACTTTGATTCAATTGTAATTAATCTTACTGCTCTTCTTTAGAGTACAAAAGTGCAGACTAAATAAAACAAAACACAAATGTTTCTGATGAGGAATGAGAGCTTGTATTTCTGAATTGCATGTAAACTCTGTCTGCTTCCACCCATCATCTGATGTTAGTCTGTAGCCAGTGGATCAGACGCTCTGTGAGTCACTGTAGCTGTCTGCTCTCTGTCTCAAATACACAGACTAGTGTAGTGACTACCGCTCACTTCAGACAATTCCACACATACCATAAACAGGCCTGTCTGTCTTCCTCAGAACCCTCAGACAGGCCATGGCTGTGTGCTTTAAGTGTACACCAGACTCAAATGGGACTGCAAGGTGTGGAACATGCCCTTTGCACTTTTATAAAATGAACTGAATAATGTTTTTGCCCCTAGTACGAAAGTACTTATTTCATGCAAGCTTGAATAATCAATCTGAATTTGTCTCTCTACTCAAAAGCCTAGCCTTCTTCTCTATAGGTGAAAATGCTCAGTTTACTATTGTAA
This sequence comes from Periophthalmus modestus, assembly GCA_019594935.1. Taxonomy (NCBI): domain Eukaryota; kingdom Metazoa; phylum Chordata; class Actinopteri; order Gobiiformes; family Gobiidae; genus Periophthalmus; species Periophthalmus modestus. The sequence goes on from JAIEZT010000021.1 coordinate 3,556,894, forward strand.
CATCATGAAATGGTAATCTGGAAGTGCTCTTTTGTGTTTTTAAAGGACATACTCTTTTCACAAGACTCATTTGTTGATCAGTTGAAAAAAATGTACATCACAATTCATTCAAACAGAAACGAACACATTGTGATCCAGCTGTCAGTCACTCAGAGCCTTAGAGTCTTTCCATCCAGTCCAGAGTTAAGTGCTTGTCTGTATGAGCACAGGACTATGTAAATGTAAATCATGATGTGACAATATGACCAAAATAGCAGATTGTCACTAACCTTGGACAGAAAGAATCTCTTATATTTGTGAGTTCACAAAAATAGGAAAACCTGTTTTCGCAGGCTCCTGCTTGTGCGATAGGGCCTGGCCACCTGTGGCCCAGAGACTGGACCAATCACAGATCAGCATTGTGGTTTGGGTGGAAGCGCCAAAGCGAACCGACACAAACATGGCAATGCCAACAGACATACTTCTGCCTATTTTAGCGAAAATGCAGACTTTTTTGATTTTGAAAAACATCTAGAGCACAAAATTTTGTGCAACAAAGGTAGATTTTCTTTTTGCCCCGATAAGTCCTGATGGCTTTCAGTGAGTCATCCCTCATTGGTTATGTGAAGAAGTCAGTCCGGAGGGCTACACATAACTATATGATGTGAGGTTACATCGTCACAGGGATCAGGCTTGATTGAATTTTTATCACCTTATTGTCCAGCCCTGCAGTGTATATTTTCTATACATTATTTAAGATGTAAAAGGTGAATTATAGCTCAATTAAAAGCCTACATAAGCTGCACACTTTTCTTAAGCGTGAATCTGGCAGTGTAATTTAATGTGTGTAATACAACTATTTTTACATCCATAAACTGTAGATAGGAATAGCTCTTGAGCATTGTGAGATTTGAAAGTAGACTGCTAATTCCACATGGGGCTGTGCGTAGAGACTGCCCTCAGTGCACTCTCCTGCCAGTGAATTATTGAGCGCGTTAGTGTTGGTCGTGTCTGTTGCTTCAGCTCACCCGGCCGTGCATGATGTGACACTGAACCAAGGCTGTGCGCGCTAGCTCTGTCAGTGCAGTGAGTTTGTCATGTCCTCTGTATTTCACTTCAGACAGGTAAATATTAGTGCTGAACAGCAACGTTTTCTCATGGTTTGATGCACATATTGTATGACTTGGATTAACGCTGCACACTAATTTGAGTTGGCACAATTACCAAATCTAAAAAGCTGCAGTTATTTGTATAATTGAATGTCCCCTGCAAAGAACAGAATCTTCCTTTATTTTTATAGAGTATATCTTGTAGTTTAAATCTCTGTGATCTGTTCTGAAACACACGGGACTCCTGAAATATTACTTATCAGTTCATATTTCAGTCTCTCAAATGTTGTCCCTGGTCATTTACAATGTGCACTCTGGCATTTGTGTGCAGAGGGCACATTGTAAGCAGGATTCTCTCCAAAGTTCTGCTGTCCTAATTTACTAATTACATTACGTCTTTTCTGTTCAAATAAAGCAATGAGTAATGCCTTTTTTATGGGGCTGTTTTCGTCCTGTTTCTGTGTAACTGTGGTATGCTGCATGTGCTGGAATAGTGCTGTACGTATTGCGCCGCACATGTGCATTGTATTGTGATGATTCCATATAACAATAGATATTGTTGCATCCTTAGTAAATATTAAGAAGCAGATCTGAAGTTTAGCCCAATCCACATTTAGACAGGTGTCTGGTAGGGATGAATGGTTGGAAATTACATTTAAAGACTGCACCCTATACATGGCTTACAAGCATTTTCCATGTTTTATTGCTGACAAAAACCTTGAGAAACACATTCAGAGTGGCCAGCACCTGCTTGTTTCCAAGGAGATGTTACTGCTTAGCTTTAAAGCACTCTCTGTATGTTGTGCTTAATGAACATACACTTTTGCTTTTGTCTTTTGATAATCCACTTCATCGTAGCTTCATTAATGCACATGGTACGGGGAATATTTCGCAGTATGGCTTTAAGTCTAAACATTAATTGTGAAGATCAAAATTCATTGTGTATTCATCAACATGATTGTTAACATTTAAGAAAAAAAAAACAAAAATATGAGCATCACATGAATTGTGAGTGTTTAAATTGTTACTTTTATTCAGTTGCGATTAATCCTGCAGTAATAAACCTCCCGCCATGATAGAAAACATCCCAAAGAGAAAATAACACTTTCAAAGAAAACTCCCATCTACAATTAAGTGAGTTTGATTGCTTGAGGCAGTGAAGTCTTCCAGAGTTGGGCATATTAATATTCGCTCAGTGTGTATTCAAGGCGCATTCACAAACTTCTGCAAATTGAAATAAATCCGACTAAGAAAAAGGCAATACTGAGTTTGTGTGATTAAAAGTAGTATTAAATAGGTGTTGCTACTCACGTTGCCGCTCAAAGTAAATTCTGTCTGAAGTTCCATCCTGTACATATTTATAGACCCCCTGTGAGGTCTGGAATGGAGAGTATGGCCTCATCTGCTCCCACTGCGAACTGTACGGGCCAGCGCTGATTAGACTGTCACACGTTAAATGTTGAGAAAAGAATGTATTTCACAAGGGTTTTACGAAAATAATGTGTTGGAATCATGCTTTTTTTCCCCCCTGTATTGATCAATTTTGATTTTTGATTTAAAGTTCTCCTATCTTATTGAAAACATAGACTTCAGGTATAGAGAGCAGGGTGTCAGGATCACTACAGTTTTTAGTAAATTTAAAGTTTGGAATACATTTGTACAATATATTAAGCCGTAAAACATGCTGATACTGCTATCGGGAGAAACATGTGCGATGTCCGTGCACTAAATTAGGTTTTATTTTCTCACCACTTATGAGTGAAAATTGTCATTTACTTTCTGTAACTTGGATTATAATGATCAGAAGCACCAGAGGAAGAAAAGGGCAGAAAGAAGGTGAGGAGCTGGATCAGAGATAGAGGGGGAGCTGGGGCAGACGGCACCACACTCGCAGGCAGAGGGAGGCAGACCCTGAACTTTTAGTCAAATTCTGAAGATTTAAGTAAAAACTTGTGAAAAGTGAGATTCCTGAACCAGAGTGCAGTGACTCCTCTTGTATGATGCACTTTTAACTGCCAGCATTGGACTGTTGATTAAAATGCGCTTGCCTTATCACTGAGATCAACCAAAATTTAGTTCGCGATCTGATCTATTGATCTTTCGATTTTTGGCACAGCCCTAGTTGGTGGGTATGGTTTAAAGCTTTTTTGGCATGGGAAAAAAGGTTGAAAATTGATTCAGTTTTAGCCCCAGCGCCAAATAATACAAATTCTGGTGAAGAAATTAGCTTACTGATCCAATACACAATAATCAATCATTGATTCTACACAATGATTGATTGAAGCAGTGGTACAAAGAAAGAATGCTCAGATATTGTTCACAGCTAGAGGTGACCACTGAGTTTATGTAATTGAAAATTGTGGTTTATTTTATGTATATTGGGTTTACAGTTAGTCTTAAAAGGTGAATAACAAAATGTTCATCTGAACAGTTCACTAAGAAATACTTTTTCAAAGAATTAGAAAAAGAAAAATGAAATATACCAAACATGTATGCAAGCTTTCTAACAAGGGATAAAGTTGAGTGACATTTGTTTTAATCCTCACATGATTTTAAGCACACATTTTGCCACATTTCTGTTGAATTCCCAATACATTGCTCATACGCAAACTATCCAGATATTAATCTTCGATATTATCACCCACTTGTATGTTAAAACCATGTGTAATTATTGGCTGACCCATCCTTGTTGTATTTTACATATCACCACTAGATGCTATCTACGTTACTTCTGTCTGATGTACTTTAAAGCTACCATCCGTAAGTTTATGTACCAATAACATGCTGGACCTTCTCTCTTGTTTCAGCCCTGCAGTGTTACTGTGAGCGATGCAGCGCGAACTCCAGCTGCACCACGGATGGGCTCTGCTACGTAGCCATCCGTCGCTCGGGCAGCCGTCTGATCATGGAGCAGAGCATGTGCGTCCACGACAACGAACTGTTCCCCCGTGACCGGCCCTTCATCTGCGCCCAGTCCAGCAAGCAGGAGATGGGCATCTTCCCCATCTGCTGCCTCACCGACTACTGCAACAAGAATCCTGACCCCACCAGCTTCCCCGGTCAGTACCTACACGCAAGCACTAGGGCGGTGGTAGATTTTAGCATAGGAAAAGAAGGAAATGGTAACACTTTGGTTTAGAGACCATCATTGCCCCTTTTGTACAGGAAACCCACTTTGTACCTTAAGCTAAACTGTGCATGCATCAACAGAAAGCAAAAATTTTAAAAGTATTTATTGGTAATAGTTGACCCTCAACCAACTCCTTTATGAGCATGTTTTAGTTTACTTCTGACTGCAATATCATCATTTTTTTGTCCATATTGCCCTTCACCCACCTTCCAGCCTAGAGAATCTTTTGACTAGCTAAATTCATTTTTTAATTATATCAGTAAAAGTCCACAAATGCATGTTCAGTCCTTCATTACAGGCTTACAAGTGCATTTAAATGTGGTGATCCTTGACCCACAATTTGGCCTAGACTTGAATAGAGTTATTAAGATATTTTTTCTCTCTCAGTGTCTTCTCTGACAACAGAAGTGAACCAAAGAGAAAGTTACTCAAGGATGTGTTCACGCTTGTCCTTGTTTGGTCCTCATTTGGGACCAGTTTAAGTCCTAATGCAGATTTGATTGTGTTCCATTCCTCGTTTAGTCCTGGTCTAGTCCAGGTTGAGTTCTGGCTTTAATTCCAGTTAAGTCCCTATTTTGATGTGCTAGTTGTGCAAGTGTGAACGCACAAATTAAAATGAATCTAAAATTCTTAAATTTTATTTTATTTTTTTCAACAACTGTAATTTTATAATGTGTGTTTTTTGTGTCGTCCAGTGCCCACGGTGAAGCCCCCTCCTCTAGGCCCCGTTGCCCTGGCAGCAGTCATCGCGGGGCCGGTGTGTGTGCTGTGCCTGATGTTGGTGGTGGCCTTCTACGTGTGCCACAGTCACAGGGGCCTGGGAGCCGGAGGAGCAGGGGCCCACCACCACAGGGTCCCCAACGAGGAGGACCCCCACATGGATCACCCCTTCATCACAGTGGGAACCACCCTGAAAGACCTGATCTACGACATGACCACCTCTGGCTCAGGATCAGGTCAGTGTAGTACTGTCATTATATGACATAAAAATACATCAAAAGTGTAGACATGGACACAACAGATTGCACATAAATGTGGAAGTCTTGATGTTATTGAACTGAGAACCGGAATGTTGCTTTACCAACTGTTGTGTGAAAAGAAACCACTTCTACATGTGGGATGTGTCATACATGTTGTGTGAAAGTGATATGTAAGGATGTGCCCAGCCACATTCTGCTCACCCTGGTGCAGGGCTATCTGAGGTGCATCTTGAGTCCAGATCTGTGGGTGTGTGAGTATTCCTCTCAGGGTTGGCACAGGCTGTTCTGGCCCTACCATAAATTAGCACCTCTCTGTGGAGGCTGGCGCCTTCCGCACACTGCCAGCACACGCCGTTTAGTCACTCTCCTGCTGCAGCCAGCATATTGAGAGTGTGAGGAGAGGGCTCATTTACAGCCGCACATTTGTTTAAAATCTCCCCAGTAGTTGTCAGGAGGATGCTATTCTTCAAGAAAGGTATGACTACCAAACCGGTATTTTTAAATCTATAAGCCTTTGACGAGCAGCGAGTTGGAATTGGAGACATTTAATAAATCCACATTCGATATTTTTGAATCTTACTGTCTGTGTCATGCATTTAAAGTTTTGTGTCATCAAACTGTTGAACTTGATTGAAGGAAAATTGTAAGAGCTTGCTTGCTGTGTGCTCATCTCAGGCCTGCCGCTGCTGGTACAAAGGACCATCGCGAGGACCATCATCCTGCAGGAGAGCATCGGTAAGGGCCGCTTCGGAGAGGTGTGGAGAGGGAAGTGGCGGGGGGAGGAGGTGGCTGTCAAGATCTTCTCGTCCCGTGAGGAGCGCTCGTGGTTCAGAGAGGCTGAAATCTACCAGACTGTCATGCTGCGCCATGAGAACATCCTGGGCTTCATTGCTGCAGACAACAAAGGTGACAGCAACATTTCAGTTTCATTTATTTCATTCAGTTTGTTATGTGGTAAACTGTTCATTTGTATCAGATCATTTTTGCAGAGGTAATGGGGTGATAGAATTGAAATTATTTCTTTGAATGGTAATTTTCGGTTGTATTCAGATTTCAGAATGTGTGAGGTGAATGTCTCACTTTGGGAGCTAGAGCCTTCAGTACCATTTTATATCTCAAAATGTGTTTTTTCTGGCAGTACTTGGGGTACTCCGGTTCCTCTGCAGTGGATCACAATTATGTGTCAAAGGAGCTGTTCTTGATTTTTACTGTCTTTAAAAACCTGAAATATTGAACAAGTTAATCTCCAATTTTTTCATAGCCTTTTAAAGTTGCGTCTCAAGTGCTTTTCACAACTTTCAGAGGCTGGCGTGGAGTTTTGCCGTCATACTAATGCATAACAACAAGCATGCTAACAGCACACCAGTCATTACTTCCTGGTTCAGTGACCATAAAAAATGATTAGATGCAGTCTAGTTTCCAATACATCTTTCCTGGACAAGACCATTTTTTACTTTATTACCTCAAAAGGGGGAGTATAGTCACTTTTAAATCTTGTTCATTCCTGGTTTAGTCTTGTTAGTCCTTGTGAGCCAAAGTATTTTCTGAGGTGATACTAATCATGAAAAGTTTGAGTCATTAAATCAATTTAAAGTAGGCCACAAGCACACATTTTTTTAGTATTCCACAGTCTCTGATTTTCGAAATATTGATTATACAACTATGGAACTAAGTGTAGTGAATGTGTAGCCTGAAAATTGCACCTTGGAAATGAATGAGAGTTTAATTTACCATTGCTGGACCAGTAACATGGCATTGGAGTTTGAGCCGAGAGAGTGCTGCAGACAGACTGTGTGGGCAGCAGCAAACATGTCCGCCTGTGTGTGCTCCACCCGTCTCCATGACAACACTTGCTCCTCTACACGTATACTTTGTACACTGTCAATGCAGTAAACTGTGTACACCAATAAGCCATTTTATTCAGGTAATGGTGCACAGATTCTTTTTGATTTTTTAAAAAAATTTATTTTAACTCATTCAAGGTGCAAAAATAGACTGAACAATATCACCTATGTATTAATTAAACACATTTATGGGATGAGACCATTAGGAAGTAACTGGATGAGCTGTTCATCTATCATGGGTGCCAAATCAGACTGCGAAGAGGGGAAGTGGCTGAGACTTGACTGCGTTTCTCTGTCATGATTCAAAGGACTTTTTGAATGGAGTGAACATTCCCTATGGTAGCTTAAATAAAATGTTTGTATTTTGTTTTTTTGTAATTATTCTGCTTTCTACTCTGCTTTTCACAGCACAATATTGAACTTGGCTCTCATGTATTTATTCAACTACAGATGCTTTTATTTCTCAAAAATACTTTAAAAAACATGCGTTCTGTGAGAGCAGGTCACCTGTTTATAGATCTCACATGTAATTTAGCATATGCTTGTCTCTGTGTAGTTATATAAGTTTAGTGGCATATTGTAGAAGATTAAAGCAAAGTAATACAATCTCTATGGAGACAAGCTCTCTACCAGAAAGGTTACATAGTGCACCTTTTAAGTCCACCTTTTCTTCACTGATGTTTGTTTGAAAATGTTAATCACTTTCTTGATATATCCAACATTTGAAGTCTCAGAGCACTTAAATACAACTTAAACAGTCAAAAATAATAATTTATCTGTAACTGTGTGCGCAGATAACGGCACGTGGACTCAGCTGTGGCTTGTGTCGGACTACCATGAACACGGCTCTCTGTTTGACTACCTGAACCGCTACACCGTGACTGTGGAGGGCATGATCAAACTGTCCTTGTCAACAGCCAGCGGCCTGGCCCACCTGCACATGGAGATTGTGGGCACGCAAGGTGAGACATGAAGCACAACCGGTACACTACAGGGCTGACACTGCACTGGGAATGTTGTGTTTAGGAGCTAGTAATCCTAGCAATTTGATTTATTTTTTCTGATTAACAATTATTGGATTCTTTTGGTAAATCATCAAAAATGTGCTAAAATGTACCCTTGGTTGAGGGTTAAGTATTGTACAAAACATGAACAGACTGCAAAATGAACTACACAAGTGCAGAAATTTCACCTTGCCTCCTCTGGCACTTTTTTTTTTGGGGGGGGGGGGGGGGGGGGGGGGGGATTTTTGCAGTTTCTTCATTTTTTTAGTTCTTTATTTACCCTACTCAGCAGAGCTAGAGCTGCATTTAAACAAAAAAGTAAGGAACCACAATATGGAGATTTGACTAAAAAAGCATATCGTCACAGAGATCGTGGTTTAATTTTTCTTGCCATTTTGCCCAGCCCTACTTCAAGACTACAAATTATGTACTATTGATATTGCAGTATTTTGCCCACGAGTAAGTTCACATTTCTTCACAATCAAAGCCCCATAGACTCTATAGAAACCCCAGATCTGACTTATTGTGTCCTTATGCAGGTAAACCAGCTATAGCTCACAGAGACCTGAAGTCCAAGAACATCCTGGTGAAGAAGAATGGGACGTGTTGTATCGCTGATCTGGGGCTAGCAGTGCGTCACGACTCTGCTACAGACACCATTGACATCGCCCCCAACCACCGAGTCGGAACCAAGAGGTACGTTTGCTGCTCCATGCTATGCACTGTTTTCACTCTTACACAAGCCTAGTCTCTTTCACATGGGGCTGTTTTTTTGTTTTGATCAATTGAAATTTTTTCTTCCTTCCTTTTTTTTTTTTTTTTTAATTAAAGAGGGGGTATTTTGGGTATTGTCCTCATCAAAAATAGGCCTGAAGTGCTTTTATGTCATCCATAAATGTTAATCTTGCATGAGTAATCTTGCCATCTCTCCTAGGCACTCTGCTTAGATTAGTATTACGAGTCTGTCCAGTGCTCAGCCCTTAAGCCTACAGCACCCGTGGTCTGAAGGGGGGGTGACTTAGTGTGGGGAGCAAGCAAGGGAGAACTCAGAGCATCAAAAATGAAATGGGAACTTATCAAACATGTTAATACTAGAGCTATCAATTTTAGTGTGCTATTATCACGTTAAGGCAAAGTCATTTTAACTGCAACTATTTTGAATTTTTTTTAACGCAAATCAATCACAAGTTAATTTCGGTCATCAGAGAGCTCCAACTTCAGCTGAATTTGAGGAGACCGGTGCACAGTTCATACAAAAAAACAGAGTGCGCCATGGAGGTATATGATCTAGGTATGTAGATATAGGTTCTTATTATAGATCCATGGTGTGCACGTGTAGAGCGAGGCTCCGGGTCAGACTGGGCTCTGCTGGCTCTGATTCTGCATTCTGTGCGTGTGCTCACACAGGCCTGCAGAGGACGAGAAGCATGTTTATGTTTACCTTGCACACTCGGAGCAGGAGGAGGATTCAAGCAGTGGGTCCATCCTGTCCTTGTAAAAGCGATGCTAAGTGTCCCCGCCTAAGATTTTTTCAAAGGACATTTCTAGATGCCATTTATGTTTACAAATAAAGGCATTAATTAAGTAAACAATAAGAAAAAGAGAAACTTGCTAAATATGTTTTTAAAAAACAATTTTATTAATTAAAACGTACATTTTAAAGTACCGTAATTTCACGGCTATAAGGCGCGGTTAAAAGTTGCGAACATCGTGGGAGCGATGGATGACAGACGGCGAACACGCCGCAGCGAGCAAATTACGCCATGATTTGTGAATGGATTGTGGATGCTTGGGCTAACGGTGCGACTTTTGTATGTGTTAAATGCAGAAAAAGCACGAAAAAGCACCCGTAACTGAAGCTGCGCCTTATAATCCGGTGCGCCTTATAGCCGTGAAATTACAGTAGTCAAATTAAATGTGATTAATCACAAATTAACTCAATGAGGTATCTTTTAGTGCAAGTATGACTTTCAACATTTCATGACCTTTAAAAAATAAGACTAACTTTTAATCAACACTATTTTACACAAAAATAGTACAATTTTTTATCTAAAAAGTCTGAACACGGCTCCAAACCACATGTTTTTACTGACAGAATTGGTTGTAGAACTCTTGATTAAAAAGCCCCAAGCATGCCATTGACAATGTGAAATTATTGGATCTCATTTTGATTAAAATTCAATTAATTGTGCTGCCCAACTTTCGCGCCACACACATCTTTTCAGGTAGACTTTTAACAATAAGGCATTAGGGTCCATTTTGATTCTCGAACTGTTTGTAACCTGTTTGAAGTGAATTGTGAATAGTTTGTTGCTAGGAGAGTAAAGTTTTATATTGTCATTTATTGACAGAATCAGTTAAGCAGTTATGTTATGTTAACTCATTTTAGATCAGTATTGCGGTTTATGGTGAACAAAATGTAAAATAACGATTTATGTATTTATGATCTATTATTAAATGCTAGTAAATGCATAAGATGTCTTCTTTTAAGTGTAGATATTGCTGTTTGGGACCGATATATTGCCCAACCCCACTAAACACTATCGGGTTTTTGCAAATATCGCTGGACTGTTATTGAATAAATCTGCACACATTTGGGACACACATTATTTTCCCAGATTTGTCTTTTTGAACAGATAAATGGGGAACAGGGGAGAGTAATGACTGTTTACACCTGCAACAACCTATTTTATATCCCAGAGAAATTGAACTTGTTATTATTTTTACAAAACTTAAAAGTTAAATTTATGTTCTTTACTTTAACTTTAGATATCAGTGCATACGATATATTTCTGGTCCTTGCTGTACTTTTTTTTTAGCAAATATATCAGTACTGAGAAAATATTAGCCACAGCAGCAGACCACATCACTCAAAAATGTACATTGCGCCATCCCTTGAGATTGGTAATGTAACAGTCGATTGCATTGTGAGACTTTTGTTATTGCAATATCACAGTTCTTATTGCTTGCCTTATTAACATTATCTTTGAAACAAAAGTTGCATATGTAACTATGGCTCTATGAATCCTGGATGGCCACCAGTGAAGGCACTGAATGTTCCTTGCCCACGTGTGTAGGAACCATTCACTTCTTTCAGCACTGCCCTCTGACTGTCAGGATGGATGAAATGAAACCACTTCCCACTCTTGTATCCTGAGTTGTGTGTGGTCATGTCTGGCTGCGCACTGCTCTCAGATCTGATAGAGCTCTGATGATAAAGCTGCTCTTTGTCTGATCAGGACTGACCTTGGCTAATGTTTCTCCTGTGATACAGCCTGAGCCCACATTATCAAACAGTAACATCTTCAATAAAAGGCCAGCTCTACTACTACAGTTTGAGGTGATGGGCTGTGAACTACTCAGGAGCAGTGCTAGCATTTAGGTTTGTGGACAGGGTTAGAGCTTGTTGATTAGAGGCATCCTGTGTAGAGCTTTTGAATTGATTGTTTCCTGTTTTGAGTGGAACATTTTGATGATAACCTTGGAGTTGATGGAGTTCGGGATTGTGTCACACCTTTTGACTTTGTTAGTCTAATGTTAAACAAAGCTTTTAAGATTTTAAGATGTTTAAGTACCATAATATTTTCCACAAATAACAAAATGTCTTATTCTGCATAAAAAACTGACCCTGTAGTTTAGAGCTGAACAAATATGTTCTGAAATGTGATTCGTGTATTAGTTTGTCAGTTCATAGCAAAAGGTGAAGTTTAAAGTTTAAACTTTGCCTTTTGCTATGGAATAGACCTGGATGACTGAGGGATTACACAGACATCTTTGTCAGTTCATATTTCAGCCTTTTTGTCACTTCTCCTGGACATGTTTAAAATGTGAATCTTATTAACACATAAATCTCAAATCTAATCACACTCGCAATGTTGGTCAGAAAAATTGCAATTGGATATTTTCCCTTAATCATTCAACCTTATTGAATACAAAATTTAGCATTAAGTCAAAAGTAATCTGGCACTATAGCATGATAAATGTAATTACCAGTAGTGATCCCCATGGCTCTCTTGTTTAGTTTTTAAAGTAGTTTTGGTTAACCCATCTTTATGGATGTTTTGCACTGGATTTTGTCAACAGCTGTCACTTTTAGACGTTCGATCCTGAGCTCTAATAGTCAGCAAAGCACAACAGAGCATGATTGAGACTGGGCAGTAATCTTGGACTTTGAACAGAACAGACAACTAAAAAAAAACTTTTGTTGTGACTCCAGTTTAGATGTTGGTCTATTTAATAGGCACATCCTCTATTGTCAATAGAGTTACCATTCAGAAAGATTGGCCATTGGTTCATAAGCTCCAGCGTAGGTCAATATTTAGTTTGGGCTGACTCTCAGACTAAAGGAAATGCATGAAGCTTTGTTTAAACACTTGAGTTTGAAGTGGGTCTGCACAAAATGTGACCACACTGCTCATTAAGAGGTCTGTTATTGGATAGGACTGGGGCTGTCTGAAAATTATTGCTTCATAATGGATATTGTTAATAGTATTACTTTTATGATGTACACCAGGGATGTTTTTGGAGAAGCACTGCGATTGCATTTAGATTTGTGATTCATGTTTTAATAGGATTTTGTCAAGTTCACATTTAACACGTCCAGAAGTATTGATAAAAGACTAAAATATGAATTGACAAACTAATACAAGAATCACATTTTAGAAGAGAGAGATCAAAACCACAAAGTTTGCAGTTTTATGCAGAATAAAAATTGCAGCCTTTGTGATTTGCTAATTGCGGCCATTCAAATTCGACTCTGCAATAAATTTCGCAGCCTTACAGCCCTACTTAAAGTAATATGAAATCTTATCTGCTGCTCTGGATTTAAAAAAAAAAATTATCAGACATACAAAAATAAACTTTCAATCAATCTCTAATTTCAACATAATTCAGGCCGACGTCCCCTTCTATTCTCTCTGATTTCATCACTCAGCATTTCACCCTCTACTAGGACCACAGGATTAATTGCAAGCAAATTGAAATCCCAATTTAAATTTATGCACTTAGCAAAACATAAAAGATGCAATTTTTGAAGTACCTCGACAAACAACAAATATCCTGTTTTATATGTATGGACTTCGTTATTGATCATTCCCAGTTTTATTCTGCTTTAAAAACTGCTTAGATCTGTACAAACTTTTGACTCGGACAAATGACTCTGTTCTAAACCCAGTCACTCTGATGTGGTATCCTGTGTCTTCTATCCTCACATTTGTGCAGCCCCTGTATCTCCCACTCATTGGTCTCTGTGGTGGTGCGGTGAGCAGCAGATTGAACTCTTCTTCTTGTTCCTCTCAGCACGACTCCACTCTGAACCGGTCTAGTGCTGTTGTAAATAAGAGGGATAGTGTCATTAGTGTGACAGCCCCTCTCTGAGCTCTGTCTCTCCAATCCTAGAGGCCAGAGACTCCAAACTCAAGACCACAAGCAGATTTAGGGGTTGACTGATTTCACTTGTTATTGTAACATGCTTGTATGGACAGGTGTTGGAAAATTTTGTCTTCTATAGCCAATCCTGTGTCAGAGTTCAGACTATAGAGGAATATTTTATCTGTTAAATGATCATGATTACAATTATGTATTGTTTATTTTCAGAAATTTGAATTTGAAACAGAATTTTGATTGATTTTATAAAGACGAAGTCAAATAATCAGTTTTGTAAATTTTTTTATCAGTATGAGGAGAAAAAAACAAAAACACATACAGCCTAACCACATATTTTCAATCTTGCATAATAGTAAAGAAAAAGTACTGGTTACACTAAAACTAATGATAAGTTGTCTGGCCGTGGCTGTATTTTAACCATTAGCATATACTTAAATTCATAGGAGCCCAGAACCTTCTTAAAGAACACATATTATGCATTTTTGTTGTTATAATTCCCTTTTTAAACATGCTTTTGGTCACCTTGGTCGGTTTAGGTATTTCACATTTTCTACCTTTAAAATAAAACCTAGAAGCTTCTTGCTGTGAAGTGTGAGTGCTAGCCCCTCAGCTACGCATTCATTGTGAATTTGACCATAGAACGAGTCTAGTGATGGTATATGAGCTTAAAAACTGGCCAGGAGAAGTCCTAATCTTTTACCTATGATGCACTAAACGGGCAAAATGCAAACAACGCCTTTTGAGTGCTCAGAGAAGATGATTGGATTAATGAAACAAGTGTCAATAAAGCAAAAATACAACTCCAGCTATACATTTGACTTTTGAGCTCTTAAACATTGTATACTGTCGCCCCCATTAATTTAGCATAATATGTGTTCTTCAATTTACACTTTAACCTCAACAAAGTCTTGCAGCCATTTAAATACTGGAGGTCACATCACATCTGACACATTTTTCCTGACACTTCCACTGCCTTATTTACCCATACTGACCCTGAGAAGTGATATACCAGATAAGTGAAAGCTGGTGTCCTTGTGCACATTTGTGTTGCATAGTCAAAGGTGTAACGCGAGACAGTGGCTTTCTTCTGGTTTAAGTGCCCCTGTCTGCAGATGATTGTCTGTACATACTTGGATCCTCTTCTCCCTTTCACTTCCCCTTTGTGTGGTGAGCGGAGCAGACATGTGCGCCCCGGGCTGGGGAAGCTCCTGTCTCCTGCCTTCTTGTGCTGAGCATGAAACATTCACGAAGTGCACGGCCAATAAAGCAAATGAAGTGTGGCTATGGGCTCTGTTCACTGCTCAATCCACTAGTGTTGTCACGACTGAAATTTCAAACTATTTTGATACTAAGGAATAGACTTGTTACTCAATACTGATTCCAGTAATGATAATAATTTTTTTTTTAGATAATAGAAGGTCATTTTCAACATGATATCTTAGTGCTTTCTTTTATATTACTACGTTTGTTTGTTTGTATATTATTTAATGAAGGAACAATGCATATTAAGAACAGAGGCATGGGGAACGAATCCCACAACTGTAAATATGCAGGATTATAGCCAGTGCTAATTTTCATCCTTTGTCCCTTGCTGGAAAAAAAAAACCCAGCCACACCACAGCTTATAAAAACAATACGTACAAAATACAAAGTACAAAATACAAACCCTCTTTCATATCTTAAAACTCACTCCTCAGTGGTACAGATAGTTCCATAGTGGTCCAGGGGTGTATACTAGTCTGTGTGGTCTTATGCTTATTCTGATACAACTCAAGATTATTCTAAAGCTATTTAGAAAAAGTTCATTTCTATCCTGTGAATGTCACTTTTTTGTATTGATACACGTGCCAATAAGTGTCTAGTTTCGATACTAGTTTTAGTATCTAAATTGCAAATCTAATCACAATTGCAATGCTTGTCAGAAAAATCACAAACATATTTTTCATCCCTTGAAGAAAGTGTCTGTGAGCCTACATTTCAGAGTTGTAACATGTACTAAAGATATTATACAACTGCCTATTAAGACTTCAAAATGTATTCAGTATATTAAATTTTTGTGCATGAAAAAGGGAATATAGCTGTTTCAAATGCATCCTTGTTTCTCTGAAAAAGCACAACTGATACCTCCTCTCTTGCACATCTCTGCTTTTACTGTGCAGCGTGTCAGACTAGTAGTGCAGTTGTCTGATTAGGTTATATGTTCACATGTCGAGTGGGAGTAGAGTCTTTGGCCTGTGTGCTCCAGTCCACTTGAATAGGATTTCTCACAGTTTCATCAGGGTCCATAGACTGATGCTGGCTGGTGCTTGTAATGTGTGGGTTAGGATTCATTAATCACCTGACTGCTGTTTAAACTCATCATGGTTCAGTTTTTTCTTGTTAAAAGATAATACAAACAATACAAACAATTTACATATAAAAAAATCACATTTAAAGAGGTTCAATGATACACACAAGCTGCTTAACAGTCGTTCCCCAGTTAAGCAACTCAAAGTAAACCCAGTATGTGTTGTTTGCATGTAATTATAAAGCTTTTTTTTTTTTTATGTCCACTAAGCAGGAACTAATGCTGGTGCACTGTTGGCATTCTAGTTGGTGTTACCAGTAGCATGATGGGTAAACTGCACTCTGGCATCTGAAATTTGGAAAGTGCTTATAAACTCATCATGGGGAAATCATTTGTAATTGATGTTTTGACAATCTGTAAGTCCTACATAGTTGAAGAACTTAACTGAGTTCCCCAAGGCTTACCCATTTCTTTCCACTATAAGCTCCATGAAAACTGTCACAGGTGCTTAAAGGAACTGTATATAGCCTGTGCTCTTACCTTTTTAAAAACCTAACTGTATCACAATCACAACTGAAACTGTGTTGCCAGTGCCAAAGTTTTTCTCATTGTCAGTATATGGATACCACATACTACAGCAGCAGAGGCACTGATTAATGAGCAGTTGCTGGAGATCGACCGATACGTTCTTTTTCCTGGTCAATACCGTTTGTTTAGAACACAGAGCAAGCAATAGCCAATGAGCTCTACTGATATTTTCGGGCCGACATGTGGGAGCCGATTTTGATTATTTTTCCCAAATTATGTAATTTAAATTCACTACAAACTAAGCCCTTTTTTGCCACAAACCCATAAAAGAGCAGAATAGTCAGGTTTTGTGCATTTATCTTTTTGCATTAAAGTGGTAAAATAAAGCTTTGTGTGTATTTTTTGGGCAGCAGATTGACCAAAACGAAATATGGGCCTGTGCTGGAGATTTAAGACCAATAGCCAATACTCTAAGAAGTATCCAAATATTGTCCCCTTTTAACTGGACCAAAAATCACTGTGAAAATGATCCTTTTATGTTAGCAGCAGCAGAATGTTTTCAGAATTAGACCATATTCATTATATCCCCTCTTACTGGATGTAACCATGGAGAGGCTAAATGTTAACATGCAAAGAGTGAATGCTTAACAACAACGCAACTCTAAAATCATTACAGCATGTTCCCATTAAATATTTCATTATAATTCTTCCATTTGTGTGCTCCAGGCTCCAGCTGAATCACCAGAGTCAAAAGTGCATTAGATTTGGACAGATGGAGCTGAGGAACAGAGGGTGCTGACATCAATTAACAAATGACCCACACAGCGTCACATCCATAAATAAGAATCTGTAAACAGGAACTGGGACTTTTAACAATGCGACAACTATCATGATAACCTCAGTGCTCAGGATTAAGGGCAGTTTCATGAGGAATGCTTGTATAAATTAATGCCTAGTGTGGTTATTGTCTCAATTAAAGGAGATGTACCCGATTTATTTAATGTAATACATTTGTTTTGCCCCAGCACAAATGTATTATAAAAGCAGCTCTTGTGGTCAAACTCAAACTACGTTGTTCGATAGCATGCTAGTTATTGTTAGCATTCCCATGATGGCAAAACTACGCTCTAGCCTCTGAAAGTTGTGAAATGCATTTATATAAAAATGAAGGTAAAGGCAATTATTATGCTAGGATTGGGAATAAGTTTGCAGCAGTCCAACTTTCCAAACTTTTTAAAATGTCACTTTTTAAGATCGTAAAAATCAGGAAGAGCACATTTTAAAAGCGGCTGCCTTGGTTTGAGTTTCTATGCTACCTCCAGCTAAATGTAATAAAAAAATGAAGACCTTTTGAACTAATATTTGGTTTGTTCATCTTTAATGCGCTTTTCAGTTCTCAAAGGCCAATGTGTCTGTAGTTTTCCCACATCTGACCCGCCTCTGTCTGTCTGTGTGTGTGCCAGGTACATGGCTCCAGAGGTGCTGGACGACTCCATAAACATGAAACACTTTGAGTCATTCAAACGAGCAGACATCTATGCCATGGGACTGGTGTTTTGGGAGATCGCCAGCCGCTGCTCCATGGGAGGTAAGACTGAGTACAGCAAAAGTTCATGTTCTAGAGTAAGTCATTAATTTTTATCGCAACAGTGCATATTAATGAACGTCTGTAATTGGTGTAAATATGATAGATTATCAATAGCAAAGATGGTCATTTCCATCTGTTGTTTCTAGGCAGGTGATACAGAAGACATTTAATATCATAATTCTCGCTGGAAGAGAGGAGCCTGTATAACTGTATGGGAGATTTACTGCTGAAAGAAATATTCAAACCTATGAACCACAAATTTTATTATAGGGATTGGCTCATCAAACTTGCCTTTTTAATCTTATGATATTACGTCCTTTCAACTGGCAACTGGTACTGCTTCCTGAAATATATATTTCAGTTTAATTACTTTATTAATGCTAACAGAGAAAATGTCAAACCTTGTAATTACACCGCCTATCTGAATAAAACAAACATCTGGCACAGAGAAATTAAACATAAACCAGGTCAACAAATCTGCATTTTGACAGTTGAACAGCATTGTCACCCTAGAATTCTGTCCTGTCCTTCAGCTCAATTTTAAACTATTGGGATTTTAGAAAGTCACATGAACACAGCCTACTGCCCTACTTTGATTAAAATAGTTAATGGCTTAGTATTTTGAGCTACATAGTTGAAGGGCTGTGGCTACATTTCTCAGATACCTTGAACATCTTGCTGCATAGTGGTCCCAGTACTTCCACTTGAGACGTGCATGCAGACTGGAAGTGTAGTCTAAGTTAGGGCTGCCAATAATGATCAATTTAGTGACCAACTTTTTGTCAGCAATTTACTTTTTCAGCTAGTGCATTATTTCTATTGTACAATGACACTTTTAAAATCCATTTTTATCCAAATAAAGGTTGAAATATGGGTGACTCAAGATAGAGGATATTTACATCAGTATCTCCATCAATGTAAATATCTTCTATTTTGTTATTTCCACCATCTTAGTAATAAAATGTCTTTTGGCATTTTTAGAGTCTAGTCCAGATAATGGTTACATTGATCAATCATGATTATTTTGAATGGTCAACTAGTCACGATTATCAGAGTGCTGTGCATTAGGGATGGAACTAACGCCGTCACGATACTAAAACTAAACTTGCTTTCGATGCAAGGTACGTTCCATAGAGGTCCATGGGTGTATACTTGTTTATGTGAAGCTATAGTTCCAAAACGCAGCTCTATAATGACAAAACAATATTAAATAAAATAAACACTTTGTAGGCCCAAAATTGTGACCTGGATTGCACATGTTCTCATTTACACGTCTCGTCTCTTGTCCTCCCTTTTGGGATTGTCTCATCCCACCCCTACTGTGCATGTAAATGTGGTGGCTGTCGCTGACCCAGTGTGTACTTCTTTATCTCTCCAGGTATCCATGAGGATTACCAGCTGCCCTACTACGACCTGGTGCAGTCCGACCCCTCTGTGGAAGAGATGAGGAAGGTGGTGTGTGAACAGAAGCTGCGGCCCAACATTCCAAACCGCTGGCAAAGCTGTGAGGTACAACGGCTCCTCCTATTCTCAAATGAAGAATATATACATTTAATGAGAATATATCGTGTGCAAATCTTAAATAAGATGCGAATGGAGAACAGTAACAATTGTGTAAGGTCCTACACAAGTGATTTTTATTATTATTATTATATTTATTTTGTACTGATGCAAAATATGACCCTCATTTTTTGCCTAACGTTAAAGCAATTTTCAGCTCTTCTTATGCACCTACTTGAATCTCTGAATTTCAAGTTTTGATATCCTCTGAAAAAAAAAAATTAAAATATATTAATTTAGTTCAAGATTTTTTTCAGAATCATGAAAGATTAATTCAAATAAAATATATTACTTAAAATATATTAATTTAGTGTGAAGATTTTTGTGAGAAGAAAGATCATGATTTAGGAATTCTTCACTACTACTATCTGCATGATAATATGAGATTAAAGTAACATAAACAGTCAGATAAATAAATCTGAATTTTTTGATTATAGATTGAATTGAAATGGCAGAATTTACACTCTAAAATTCTCACAATTATTGTTTTTAATTCTTGCGACTAGAAGAGTACTATGTGACTTTTCAGGTGGAGGGATCAGCCACCATGGAAATGCGACTGCTTTGACTGTTACATAATGTACCTTTAAATTATGACTTAACTATTTTTGTTATTTTTAGGTAAAATCAGACATTAAAATCAGGTAGTGTTTACAGCATTAATTCAGCCTCCAAGCTTCTCACAATTATTATTTCTTTTAGTTTTTACGATTACATTGTGACCTGAATATTTTTGACATCCCTTGTGTGTAGCTGCCTCCTCTGGCTATAACTGCAGACTGTCTGAGCATCAGCCAGCACTTCCCACACACTCCACTCTCAGTCTTTTACACACATACTCTAACCCTAGGCTCCAAACCAGACATGAATTAATATACTCAGTACTACACCCACGGTTGCTCTAGACCTTTTTCTGATCAATGCCATTCTCTTTTCTTAATAAATCCTTATTCTTGAGGATCTTGAGTAATTTCCCATAAACACTACCCGTATGAGATTTGCTTGTTGCCAAATGTGGAGAGCAAATTGGCCAGTCTCCAGTCGGTGAATGAGCAGAGGAATGCGTGGCTGGGAGCGTCGGAGCGCAGTATAAACGTTGAGTCATCCCAACTGCTTACAACCACACCAAAGACGTGCCAACCAGAGCAGTGGAACAACATGTCTAGTCACCACTTTCGTCTGGGAAGCTAGTTACAATATGGAAAGACAAAGTGATAGCGTTTTTACTAAGTATGACTCATATTGCTTGGTTTCAGATGATGTCATTCTATTAGCCAATAATATTTACTACAGATGGAGGCAGCTGAACTTAAAGGTTTTTCATGCTTTTATAATTGGAACTATTGGTGGAATTTATGAAGAATTTGTTTAATAATGTAGTTGAAAATTACAGGAAGTAGAGTGGGGTTCAAAAATGAGTTTCTCTTTTCCTATGTCATCAATGCACAAAATTCCATAAAAAAATATGGACAATATATGTGAAAGGAACACTTATTTATGACCATTAATTTATCCACATAAAGGTGTTGTGGTGCATTTTTAGTCGTCGAATCATAACTTTTGTGTAAATTAGACAAGCTTTGGCCCTGATTTACAGTATGGTTGCTAGGTAACACTTTATTACCTCTAACTATGCCATGTCTGCTACCCATATCCAACCAGGAAGTAAAACTATAAACAAACTAGGAAAAACTAGACAAGATTATTTAGCTAAATTTAAAATATTATTATATTAACTATGTTTTAATGAAATGTGTGCTCTAACCTTTCATATGCACTTGAATATTGTTGAAATGCAGATTTTAGTTGCAATATAGCGAGTTCAAATGTCTAGCCAATAATTGAATCGTTCATCTTCAGAATTTGTGCATTTAACTTTTAGATATTTCATGGCAAAGTACAGTTAAGTCTAGGGCTGAACAATTTGGGAATTGTTCAAAAGTATTGATTAACAGACTTAAGTATGAACTGACAAATACCAGAATCACATTTCCTTCACAAAGTTTAAATTTGTACAAACATGTTATGAAATGATGGCACTTGCTATGGTTCGTTCATTCAAACTGTGTTAGATTCAGTTTGATTACGATTAATCTTGCAGCCCTAATGGACTCTGTAGGGAAAAACTGACTCCCCCCACCTGAGAGAATCTGAAAACCACCAAAAAACGTGAATTAAAACAATATTTCATCCAGAACTTTCAGAATATTTAACAATTATTATGGATTTTTACATGGATGTGTGGGTTAGTGATGTGAAGCTTGCCAGTACATTGTGTCACTGAGAAAGATTTTATTGACATTATTTGGGTGGTTGCAAGTTACCAAGGCTGCAGGAATTGAACTGAAGTATCACATCAAAGAGGTTGCAGTTATTTGGGTAATATAATGTCCTCCTCAAAGAACAAAATATTCAGTTTCATTGTTTTATTGTGTATAAAAACTGATAGCCCTATAATTTACCTCAGCAAACTGAAGAGTTCTGAAAGGAATCTAGTGTATAAACATTTCTCAGCCCACACTGCAACCGTTACTCTTTATACAAGAAAACAATATTGACAATTAGATATTTTTCACAAATCGTTCAGCTCTAACAGATTTTTCTGACGTGCATGGCCATTAGGTTTGCAATTTTCTTTTAATGATAGGATTCTGTTCAGAGTTCAGTCTTTTTTTTCTGTACATGATAAAATGTGAACTGGGCCCTTGAAATGTCAAACTAATACAAGAATGACATATATTTCAGAACAAACTTGTGCTGATCTAAACAGGACTACTTTTTTTTAATGGAGAGTAAGAAATCAATATTTTGTTGTTTATGGTAAAAAATTGCAGTCTTTGCGATGTGCTAATTGCGTCCATTCAAATTGAGATTTTGATTGCATAGTGAGTAATCTTGCAGCCCCAGTAATATTATTTTATATGAACAGTATTGGGGTTGCCACAGTGTGTCTTGTATAATTAGCTTTACAGGGTTATCCATAGTATAGCCCTGGTGCAGGCTGTGTTCAGGGGCATATGGTGAGCTTGTGCTGGAGGGAGTTTGAAGTGTGGTCGATCTGATGTGCAGCTCTTTGTCCGAGTGATTACACACACGGCTCAACCATTACATCCTCATTAAAGTTTGAGTGAGCACACGGCACAGCCCAACAGGCACTTAATATTTGATCAAGGCAGATATGTTCCATAATCCGAAGGCTTCAGAGGAGGCATCCATTACAAACAGCATCCAAACGATCATTTAATTATGCTATCTATCCAACTGTTCTGCCAGCTGTTTATAATGCTGTTAGTGTTATACTGGCTCTGGACTCCTCCAGTGTGAACAGTATACTGTAACCTGTGTTTTGTGCTTTGGTTTCAGGCCCTGCGGGTAATGGCCAAGATCATGAGGGAGTGCTGGTATGCTAACGGCGCGGCCCGCCTCACGGCTCTGCGCATCAAGAAGACTCTGTCTCAGCTCAGCCAACAGGAGGGCATCAAGATGTAGAGTATAGGCTCCTCCCACTGCCCACTCATAAGCATTATTGTGTCATGGAGCCAGTCTGAAGAAGTGTGACAACAAGAAGGGAACACAGGGCATTCATATCTACCCTCATATCCATCATTTCATATCAGCTCCAAGGGGCCTCGGTCGGGACAAAGCCCCCTGCAGGCCTGGAGCTGCCACCATGTTCATAAGCAGGACACTCTCCAGGAGGGCTCCCAGTGTGTCAGTGTCTGAGACATGCACACTAAATGTTATGTAGAGATAACAGCAGGTTTGATGTGAGAAATCCTATGGACACTACTGCAAAGGAAGTAGATGTAGAAAAAAGGCAGAACCAAAACAATTGATGAAAACATTTTTTAAATTGTCTTCCAAAAATTATAAATTTAACTGATTGTTTGCTAGCAGCCCATGAGTAAAACATGGGTCTGAAAGCACTTGGTATTATCAGTGATTGGCCTTCCCACAGGTCACAAAAACAAACCCAACAAAAATCAATAAGGGTCCAAACTCCCACACGTCCGGTTAATAATTAAATGATCCAGTTTTGAGATAAATTTACAAAGAATAGAATTCTATACAGTATATCAGAATCTAAAATAAGTTATGAATGTCAAATGTTTATTATGTAATTATAATAATTTTATTCTCCTCTATTCTAAATGTACATAGATGTAAAGTTTGTGTAGACCAGTATCTGTAGGTAGTGTGCCCCTCAGAAGGTAGTGCCCCCTCCTGGTCCCCTCCTGGAGAGAGTCCTCCGTGGACCGGCCCTCAGGTATCAGTCCACCGCTGGACCCTCTCTGCCTCCTCTTCTTCATCTGTGAGTGATCTCCCATGGCGACTGCTCACTTGTATTTATTCTCTTGTATCGTCTTTACGGAGGCAGGGGATCACTTTGCAAACCAACCTGGACACGATGACCTCATTCATGCTGCCACATATGCAATAGCACTAGACAAAGTGTTCTTTTGTATATCCTGCGTAACCATACCATGCTCAGCTATACCGGAAAGTGCCAGTGCTTTACCGCCCCCCTCTGGCCCGGGCTCATTCTATGCACCGATCAGCAGCAGCCCGCGGCGCCTGGTGCTCATCTGGACCCACCCCACACCGGACCACCTCAGTCTCACCGGACAGCTCCCCCCGCAGGTGCTGTGGCGGGGCAAACTCAAAACTTGTAAAGCATACTATGTGATGTTGCCCCTAAATGTTTTGGGTTCACTTCAGTGTTGGTGTAGGATAATCACTCGACAGTGACATTCATTAAATATAGCAAACGGAGATTTACTAAGCCATAGGTTTTCCAGGTGTGTATCCTTTTCTTTTTACCGCTTTTTCTACTAGAATGTACATTTATGAACACAAAAAATGAAAGTGGACTTCATTTCAGCTTAGCAAGCCTTAAGGGACCAACGCATAAGAGTCTTGATTTTCTTTTATATGAAAAAATGAGTATTATATATTGTTGATTTTTATGATCATGTTAAAAGATGTATGTAGCATCTGTTCAGTCTTGTCTTAGTTGTTGCATTGCCAATATTGCCACACATCTAGTCCGAGCTCATAGCTAGCAGTGTCGGCCTTTGTTCACACATGGCCGATATCTGGAGAATATCTTTCTGCTCAGCAATAAGTGCCCTTCTCCCTTGGCTGGCGGGCGGGCGAGCTGTGTGGCATTGTGTCTCTGTCTCTCTGTCGCTCTCTCTCTGCCTCTCTCCATCTCTCTCTCCACTTCTGCCTCTCTCTTTCTCTCTCTTTGCCGCCCTCTCTCTCATATGGACGCATTAGTGTGTATGTGCTGCTGCCCACCTGTGCCATGTCGCCGTTAGCTCCTCCTCCACGCGCCACTGCCACAGACCCAGGCAGTGCCCAAACTCTGTGCCAATCCATCACCGGACAACTCACCAGGCTGTCCGCAGGGAACGCAAGACAAGCAGTTATTTTTCACCCGAGTGGATATTTCAATTCAAAGTGCTAGTTTTGTACAAAAAAATTAATCTTGTGTAGCAACAGATTGTGTATACTATCGATTAAAAAAAAAAAAAAAAAAGTCAGATTGAAAGCCAAACATTCAGGTCTGCTCAAAAGTCACATTCCGCAATCATCCAACCTCATTGTTCCAAGTGAGGTCGGATCCCCTCCCGTTGAAGCTTATTTAAGGAGGATTCTCTCTCGGAATTGCCCTCTGATTTTAAATTAAATTACCTTTTTATGGTTCGGAGCAAAAAGTCCTCCTTAAGTTCCGAGGAGGACCACAGAACTGCCCCTAAACCTCATCTCCATCTGTGCCCTTTTCCTCCCAAGTATCTGACTGAAGATGGGCTGCTTCTTGGCCCATTGGAGCGGAGTTGTAGGAGTCTTAATCAAGTCTGACTTTGTAAACTTTGTAAATAGATTTTTCTTGAAGTAAACAAAAGAATTGTGATATTTGAAGAAAGAAGTTTTTTTTTTTTTTTTGCTGCTATGTAAAAACTAAATGTTCGATGGACTGTGTTGATTGGATGTTGGCCCAGTGAGGCAAATCGGGGCCAAGGATATCTGTCTGGGCAATATAGTGGAAGTGAGCCCTGGCCCCCCTGGTGAAGTTGTGTTTGCACTGTGCGGAGCGGTACTATACCCCTTTTTTTTTTTTTTTTACTTGCTCCCTTGACCACTTACCCCTCTGCCTTGTTTTCTCTGGTCCATGGTCCCTTGCTCCCTTTTTGCTGGTCTCCCTGTTGCTTCTGCTGCGGGTACCCTTTCTCGTTTGTGATCCCTGTCTTCTACTCCTTTGTCTCTTTACTCTGCCTCCTACTCCCGCCTTGTTCCTCTATTCCCACCGTTCTCAAACTTGGGTCCCTAAAACATTTAAAAATATGAATTATTATTTAAATGCTACTATTTCTTATGATATACAATACTAAACAAACAATTGGAAGTTAATGTTGTAAGTTTTATACATGGTTTGAACTAGAGATCAACCAGTTTGCCATTATATCGGTCTGATATTTGCACTTATTAGCATATCAACTATCTACTATTTTGGTTTTGGCCGTCCAGCTACCTAAAGAATATGGATAAAACTTTATTTTGAACACTTAAGTGCAGACATGTACTGTAACTGCACAAAATATGACTACACAGCTCTCTTGTAGGTTTTGTAGTAAAACACTGCTTGGGGGAAGTTTGTAGTACATTTAAATGACTAAATTGGGAGAAATAATAAAAATCAGCCCTACATATCACCAACCCCAAAATATCGGCAAAGCTTATTGGCCATTAGTTTCTTTTGATTCTTCTAAACAACCATCAAAAAAAAAAAAAAAAAAACGTATCGGTTGATCTCTAGTTTGAACTGATTTTACTGAATTGCATTGTTATGTCAGGGAGTCCTTGGAATATATTCTGGCCTTAAAAAGTTTAAGACCCCCTACGTTTACTTGATCTCCATTCCTTTTCCCGGTACCCTCATTTCTGGCCCCCGTTTGTAGCTCTGTTTATCTGGCTTCTTGCTCTCCTGCTCAGTTTCCTCGCTCCCTAGTCCCTCCCTCTGCTTCTCCCACATCCCCTGGTCGGTGTCCTGGTCGACCTCTTCACTGTTCCCCCGATCTGCTCAGCGCGAGCACAGCCCAACGGTGCTCTCATTGCGGCCTCATTCTCTGGGACACAACAAAACAAACACGACACCAGGACGAAGCTTCATTCTGTCTTAAAAGCACCAGCAGCCTTTTCTTTACTGAACCCAGAGACCCCCATGATCTCTGAGTCCCTGCCTTCTCTTGTCATTCCCTCTTCTCCTTTTGAAGACTATCAACTGGCTCCATATAGCGCAGCAGCCTATACGCCTCAACTGTACCACGGGACAAATTCAAAATACTGTCAAAACTTCGTAATTCTAAATATGGGCTGTCCAAACCAGGGCTGCACAATTTTGGAAAAACAAATTGCAATTGAGATTAGATTTGCAATGTATGTTTAAAAAGTAGGATTGTGTTCAGAGTTGCATTCAAACAACTCCAGGAGCATTAACATTTGAGAGAACACTAAAATCTGAACTGCTACACTAATACAAGAATCCCATGCATTACAGGCCCTGTTTTTAGAGGTCGAATCTACAGGGTAACATTTTTTTATTTTTTTTTGCTGAGGTCATTCTATTATCTCAAGATTTACGATTTGATAGTGTCAACTCAAATAGCAATTTCAATTCGATTGCGATGCATTGTGCAGCCCTGCAACCCCCAGTCTCAATTATGGCCCCATACCACAGGGGCAAAAAAAATACAAAAGTACAAGTACTGAAGAAACACAAAAAATCACTAGGGATAGTGGATGTACACAAGAGCTGGGGCCATAAAGTACTTAATTTTTGTGACCCTTCATTATAAAAGTTTGGACATGCTTTCGCCAATTATTTCAAACCGCATTTGTTTTAATGTAAATTGTGTTTGCCAGTGTTTCTCAAAGGTCTTCAACACAGAAGTAGACACATTTTACGTGTTTTAACTTGTATTGACTAAAGAGACTAAAATGTTAAACTAAAAAGGTAGAAAATCAAGACCCAAGATTAGAACATGAACTAGACATGTAATTGTACCTAAGGAAGTGGCACCAAGTCTAAAACAGGATAAAACCAGCACTTAACCATTAGCTTAGTAGTATGATTTATTGACCCATCACAATTTAAAAATTTTGTTTTGTCCTAAGTAAAGACACCAAAAATTGTCAAAATTCTTCCTCCAAAGTCAGAATTCTGCTTCAAAGACATGGTTTTACTGATGGTTGATGGCAGTAGAACTCTGTGAAAAAGACCAAAGCTGATCATTGATGATTAGAAATAACTGAATCTCTCGGTTAATTGCTTAGCCCTTCCCTTAGCGTTACTTACCCCACATTTTGAGAACCACTGGCAGCTTACAACAAAATCCATTTTTGGTTGCCGCAGCCCTTTGGCACTCACCCCGGAGCAGCACACCGAGCCACCTCAGACTATGCCAGCTCTCAGCCCACTCAAGTGAATGTACAAACCCCCCAGTCGGGCCGAGCCGGAGCCCAAAAAGCCTACCCTCCTTATGCAAGCTCTGGGCCACCGCAAGTCTACGGACCTATCTATGCTCGCACCCGCTCACTGTGATTCTGAGCCAGTGCCAAAGGGCTGTGACCCCCTCCGTGACCCCATGGTGATTTCCCTCCTACCTGAAGGCTGCTGCGGCTGCTGGGGCTCAGAGGTAGCAGAAAGCTTTATCATCTTTGGTTGGTGCCTCGGTTGGACCCTACTGAATGACAAGTTCGCATGTGATTGTGTCTGCATCCGCGTTTCTACTTTATCGATGTCATCCCCAAGTGCGGACGGCAGTGAAACAAAACAAAAAAATAACCGTATTAAGAAGGTCACTTAATCAAAAGAGAATACCTCCTTCGAAGACCAATGTGTTTTACCTCACTGTATATAACTGGGTTTGTTTACTTCTCTCTGATGATTTTCGGGGTACTACTTTGTCGTCGCTGGCCTTGTGTTGTCCTGTCTGCTCAGCTGTACAGCCCTCTCTCCAGCTTCGGTACCAATGCCTTGTTCAGTATGTCTTTGTTTTCAAGTGCAGAAGAAGAGCGGGAGGCTGAGGCGGCTCCCTGGGGGCACGGACTGGACACGCCCCCCCTGGACAAGCTCCGCCCCTCGCCTTCCCGCTCCACTCTTTCTAAGCATATTCGCATCTTTTCTATAGTGTACAGATGGAAGAGCATAGGAAGTAGAGGATTGACACGTATGTTAACTCTAACATAGCTGTGTAGACGTGTGAATAAAGAAGCAAGCTTTCACTACAGCGCCGCCTGTCTTTTTTTTGCCATTATATTATTACTGCTTCAAAAGTCATACATGATTTAAAGAGTTTTGTTCTTTAATATTAGCTTCTTTTTCTAATTTGAGTTATGAAAAGAAAAAAAAAAACAACTTTGAGCTTTTAACCTCTTTTTTTTTTGTTTCCTCGTCAAAAATATGCCTGATTGGGCTGATTGTCTTATTTCAATAGCACACAAAGTTGTTTAAAAGTCTACTGCCTCTATTATGCATAATAGTCTTTTTAAGCTGCTGTAGACTAATGAATGCAGCCAAATGAATTGGGATGGTTAAATCGACTCAAGAGGTTACTCCTCAAGCAGTGGTACAACAACGCCACCAAGGGGCCAGATACATGCACTGCATCAGCAGACACTGACCGAAAGTACACTGCTCAGAGCCACACACATTCCAGGATTATTTATTTTCACAAACAGAAGCTTAAGGTTATTTCTTTAGCAGAACAAATGTTGTTTGGATTGAAGAAACTATTCAATTTATGGACCAAAATTTAAGACCAAAGAGACCCTTTTAGAATATTTTGACTACTTTAAACATCCGACATGGCCCTTTTTGGGAGAGCTAATCTAGACTATATTAAGCCTACACCATCATTACATGCCATATGAGACGAGATGCTGAATCAATGAATAAAGCTGGTGTCTGGGCGCACTCTGGTGGACATGTGAAGTACTACAGCGTCATCCAGTGGAAACAGGAGGCAAGTCTTATTACAATACTTTAAATTCAGATTTTATGCTATGAAAATATCTCTAATCAGGGCCAACTAGGCTGCCTTTGGAAGGCTATTTTTGGTGCCAAATTTGTAACATTTTTATGACTTGTGGGCAGAGCCGGATCTAACCTTCAGCGTGCCCGAAGTAAAGTGTGATTTGGAGGCCCTTTCAGTGCAATTCGGGCTATTGATTATTAACAAAACATAATGCACACAGCTGTCATCATCTGCACTAAATGTAGCATATCTGCATTACCACATCGCACAGTGAAATACAAAGGCATTTCTAGAGGCTGAGAACACAAAGAGATAAAACAAATGGGCAAGAATACTTTTCTAATGATCAACCAGAGGGGGCAGAAAATGTGGAATATATATAGAATTTGTTCCTGCATTTAAACGCACGCAGTGCAACTTACCTAGTCGCCGTGTGGAAGATCCAGTAGTGATGGGTAAATGATACTTCAGTGTGTGTATCACACTTTTCCCCTTGTGTGTCGAGACTGTATCACGCTGTGTTGTAAGTGTATGGGCTCCATCTAGTGGTTTAAAAAATGTACTGCAGCTACACTACAAAAGAAACACATTGTAATGAGTTTGCATAACTAAGTGCAAGATATGACTTTTTCCATGTGAATATAACAGTTGGGCCTATGTTCAATAATCTCTTTGTGAAATTAGAGTGAATATTCTTGTGATGATTAATTGTGTGTGTCATATGACGCTTGAGGATTTTAAACATTTTTTTTAAAGAAAAATAAGTTTTTAAAGCATGTTTGGGCTCAAACGATTTATCCTCTTGGAAACAATTTCTCCAGCTTCAGAGAAAATTGGCAATCTTTTATTATAATTACAATGCATCGATTTAGGGCCTCTTTTCTAGAAGCTTGAAGCTTGAAGTAAAAAGGAAAGGTGTTTGATTTGGAGTTTGACAGTGCAGATTCATCTTACATATAAGATTACATTACAGCAACTACATCTTGACTAAAAACCTATAAACAATAAACTTCTTATGATGAAAACAGCCTATATTTAAATTTTGAAGTATGTCTGTTTTTGTTTTATTTTTCTTTTAAGTAAACCTGTGCTGCATGCTCCTCCAGTCCCATATGAGGGCAAAAAAAAAACATTCTGGAGAAGCCACTGAAACACGAGATAGGACTCGCTATATAAAATACCTTGTACACAAACCAGCAATTTCCCATTCCCCAAACTCTTTCCTCTGCACTTTGTTGTCAGCCAAGGTAGCTGTTTGTGTCGATGTCAGGTCTGCTAAAAGTTCATGTTTTTATATTTGGTATTCTATCTTCGCGCCCTTGAAGAACTTTTGTTTATCACCCGTGAGATCGACACTAAGAGGGTTTTGTTTACGGAGCAGCTCGTGGTGAAAGTGCCGAGCCGTGTGCACCAAGCTGTGAAAAGGGTGACTTTATAAAACGTCGCCCTCAACCGCTTTGTTTGGCCTCGTTCAGGGGTGGAATTCACAATGACTTCTGTTTTTTCTTTGAATATATTTACTGTCCCAACACAAGAAGAGGGGATGTAGTTGTTACAAAGGTGCAGGGTTGTGGCAGAGATAGTGTGTTGCATAATCAGATCAATTGGGGGCTGTAGAGCTTGCAAAGGCCAAATAATTCAGGGGATTTATAAAATAGAAACATTTTATCTGCAAAACAAGTAGTAAAGAAAAGAACAAAGTAATGGCTGTGTAGATGTTTGGGTAACTCTTACCTCACAAAGAGAAAGTTGCTAGTTTGATTGCCAGACTGTGTGGATTTTGCATGATCTTAAAATACTGGGTGGGTGTTCCTCAATGTGCGAACTTTCCCCCGTGAACTTTAAACAGGCAAAATTGATTCTTTTAAGCGGCATCACACACATCATTAAGAAACACAGCTTAATAAGTTTTAGACAGTCTGAAAATGAAAGAAAAACACAAACTTCATTTCAACAATGCATTTTTGGGAGGCTTTATCAAAATTTTTAAATATGTTTCTTCTGGGAAAAGAGGTTAAATATCTCTACTAGATAAAAAAAAAATAATAATATAATAAAAAAATAATTAAAAAGTATTATATTGAAATTGTTTTGATTGGTATTGAGTTTTAGGTCATTAACATTTTTTTTCTAAAGTTTTCTAAAGCTAGATTGGGTTTGTCAAGCAGATTGTTTGCAGTGATATATGGTAGCAGTTGCTGATGATTTTTCAAAGACTTTGTCAGACTGGTATGTTGGATATTGGTCCATAGTTTTCAGGGGATAATGGATGAAGATGACTGTCTTTCAGCAGAGATATTTGAAGAGATTTGGGGAAAAATGTGCCAGATGACAGGGATCGATTAACATTTTTTAAAAGATCATTGCCAAAATAACTGAACAGCTTTTAAAGAACTTAGCTGGCAAGACATTTAGAGCACAGGTCGCTGAAAGTTCTGAGTTCTCTATGTATTGCCCATAATCATATTGGTCTAATATCAATGTTGGTCATAAAATTGTGGGCAAGCTCATTTCAGTTTTTGGAGGAATAAAAATTCCAGTGGTAGGGATTTTGGAGGGTTGATCAATTTATCCACTGTATTAAACAAGAATCTTGAATTGTAATTTAATTTACAACTAGTGAAAATATGTTACTGTACTGTTGTAATTAATAAGCTCTTCTTTATAAGCAAAATGGTCAGATTTCATTTCTTTGATTTGCACCATTTGTGCTTTAACTCACGACAAGACCTGTCCTCACCTGACTGCAGTTTATCCAGGATGTCTTCTGCTTATCAGAAACTATTTACAGTTTTATGGGAGCAATTTTGTCCATGATGTTGGTTCGATGGAAACTAAAGTCATGTAACATTTTTTTGCAATGAAATAAAGTTTTGCAAACAGAAAAATCAGTACGAGTATGACAGGATGCAGACTTGTCACATGTATCTTCTCTAATAAAGTGTCTACCGGTAGAATCTGGAGAAGAGTCCCCTGCCATCCACTGGTCTTCACAGATTGACGTTTTTTGCCATTAAAACAGACCTATTACGCAAAATCAACTTTTTAGACTTTTAACCATGTTATAGTTGTTTTTCCCATCAGCATTTACTCACATGAAGTTGTATTTGGAGTCATTCGTGCAGGTTTGAGCCATCTTTAATGCTTATTTTCAAGACGCCATATTGCAGATTAATCCCCATTTCCACTGCCACTGGCACACGCCCACTGCTCTCTACTTACTTCTCCAATTTTAATTGATGATATGTGCAGGATTTGGCAGCTTTGCAAAGCCATTTTAAGTGCAAAGTAAAAAAAAAAATCTGCTCCTCGCTAGAGTGATTTGCAGCTATCCATCGGAGGTGCCGACTCTTCCAGTTGGGCACTGCAGTCAGGAGAAGTCAAAGTTTTGTTTTAGATTAATATTGCAATTTAAAATGTGCAAATTATAACATAATGATCCACAGATTATAGCTATAGAGCAGAAATAAAGCTACCATCTCTAAGTTTCTTTGATTTTTGTTTTTGTTTTTACCAGTAGATGGCAGAGACCTGTCCACCCTCCCCTCGCCGGGCCTTTGTTCAGGCTCACCTGTGCTCTCGAGTCTTCTGTTGGACCAGAGCTGGTGCACGATCAGACAGTAGTAACGCAGATAGCATCTAGTGGTGTTATGTGAGAATACAACAGGACGCAATCAACAATTCTAAGTACAAATGGTAATGGATTTAAAAAACAGTTCAGTAGGTAATTAAAACCTGGAAGTTTAAACATACACAAAGTAGTAGTTATTTTTTTATCTGTTAGCATCAGGTTGACACGAACCTTTATCGACTCTTTTTACTCCAAAATGCTTAAATGCCCACTGTTGCCAGCAGGGGGTGCCAGACATCTTACCCATATGTCCCCAAAAACACTCTATTTCTCAGTATTAGCATATTATAAAAGCGCCATCATGAAGTTTCAGAACAGAGGCAGGAGAGGAATATTCATGTTTACCAAGTTGTTTTTATTTATTTATTTTCTACTGTGCTGCCTTTGATGTCTCTCATAAACAGCAGGAGGTAAGGACTGTGCTTTGCAATCTGATAAAGAGAAGCCTGCAGCCATGTTGGGATAGTTACATTAACATTTGCACAGCCACTTACACTGTAACCAATCGAGGAAAAAATTGCATATATTTTGGGATCATCATCCACCTTTAAGATCATCCACAATTTGAGAACCCAGGTAATGTCTTCAAAACATTTGTGAATGTGAAATTATTTTTTTTTGGGTTACTCATGTCTTAATTTAAACGATGGTATAGTTAAAATTGAAATAGTATATATTGTTCTATTTTAGTTCAGCCTCTAAGACAGGGGTCACGAACCTATGGCTCGCTCGCAGGTGTGTACTCTCACTTTAGTCCTTTAGCGTCGGATGCTATCGTCGTTGCGGACTTTTCATTACCATAACTCCACAACCAATTGTGTGCTCATGTAAATTCAAACGGCATCTCAAAGCAGAGGCACGGGGCTCTTGAGATATTTTACCGTCATTACGGTAATCTGCCTCTGTTGTCCCTCCGAAGATGACGAATCAGAGCGCAGGAGCCGCGGGGATCGTCATCTTCGAGGGACAACAGAGGCAGATTACCGTAATGACGGTAAAATATCTCAAGAGCCTCGTCTATCAGCGACGATAGCATCTGACACTAAAGGACTAAAGTGAGAGTACACACCTGGCTCGCGAGCCATAGGTTCCCAACCCCTGCTCTAAGAGTACCTTTAAAATAAAAGCTTGTTCCTAGAGTATTATATAGAGTAGTAGAGTATTATAGAGTAGTATCTTGTTTACAAAATCATTATCAAAATGTTTTAACTATTTAAAAAAATAATGTTTCAGTACTTTTTGCCGACTGGTTGCAGTGGTGAGTTTTCTTTAAATGTGGGACTGTGTGTGTAATGGATGAATTGCTTGAAAGGATAATTCTGGTCCATTTACAGAAATATTGATTAGTGAACACTGCCCCTGTTAAATACAAATACATTTTACAATAATAGTGATTGTATAATTGGCTCTGTGCACAATAGCGAGCGGTTAGCGTCACAACTTCCTGTGGCTCTAAACACAACGGTAACCGTCCAGTTCCGTCAGAAGCACAGTCTATGAGGTTTTTACAGAGTTGCACTGAAATAAAAAAAAAATCCTGACAGATCAAGCAGTGGACAAGGAGCTAATGTCACTGACAACATGTTAAACACTTTACACATGTGTGGAAAACTCCACCGGACACTTCTGTGTTTCTTAAAGGCACATCTGTGTGTCGAGGCTAATGCTAATGCTGATTGGGGAACATAAAAAACATTTATATAACAGCCATGGACCAAAATAATCTACACCTAAAAATAATTGGGTCGTTCTTACAACACATTTAATTTCGTTAGGTTACATTTAATGCTCCAATAGAAGTTACAAAGTGTTTAACATGTTGTCAGTGACATCGCCCCGCAGCTCTCTGTCAGGCACGAACGAGCCGACTACGGCTGTGCACAGAGCGAAACTGTATCTCTGTGGAGTTTATGCTGAGTCACGTTAAAATGAATCTACCAGAGGACACCTCTAAGTTTATAAAGACACTGCATCTTTTATGTGTCAGTGTTAATGCTAATGGATAATAAACATTTGAATATCACCCAAACTGAAGTCATCAAATATAATAACAACTGGTTAGTCTTTACTTCATAACTACAAAATAATAAAACAATATTGAGTAACCCTCAGTAAAACCTCTGTCTGGTCCTGGCTCTTGTCTGTCACCTGCACATATGAGTGACAGAGCTGTGATGGAGTATAGATTTTCCAGCAGACTGGAGCCCCTCTTATCAGTATGCTGCTGCCGTGCTCGCGCAGAGCCGCTTTTGACAGTGAGGTCAGGGATGGAGCGGTGCCCAGCTGCTGCCTGTCTCCACGGCCACCTCCACAAATAGGAGCCGTCAATAAGCCCCAGCAAAATGGAAGCAGGAAAAATGACCATCCAAGTCTCGAAAGCTGTTATGAAGAAATGGAGTTTGAGTTATAGTTGGAGTAGTGTTAAATCAATGTGAAAATCAGGAGAAGATAGTAACTTTGCATAATGGGAATAACCAGATATGGGAAGAGCATGCAGAATTAACAACTCCATTGAAGTCAGGTTTTAGACCCCAACACAGCACTGAGACTGCTCTTATCAAGGTGGCAAATGACATCTGCCTGAACACTGATGCAAGTAAAGTCTCAGTCTTGATCCTGTTAGATCTGAGTGCTGCTTTTGACACTGTGGATCATGGGATCGTCTTACAGAGACTAGAGGACTGGGTGGGCATCTCTGGTACTGCACTGAACCTATTCACATCCTATCTAGACGACAGAGATGTGTCGCTGTGGGGTGCCCCAGGGGTCAATCCTGGGACCCCTGTTGTTCAATCTCTACCTGCTGCCATTAGGCCAGTTAATACGAAGTAATAATGTGTTCTACCACAACTCTGCAGATGACACTCAGATCTGTGTCTCACTGGCAGCAGGTGAATATGACCCAGTGGATTCACTCTGCCACTGCATCCAACAGATCATTGTGTGGATGCAAAACAACTTTATCCAGTTAAAGTCATACAAAACTACAGTCATAGTCTTTGGCCCACAGAAACAAAAAGAAAGTGTCAGCAGTCACCTCCAGTCTCTGGACACTGAGGACCTCAGGGACCAGCCTCCTGCTGGGGCCCAGAGTCAGGATTAAACACAGGGAATCAGCGTTTCAGTTTTATGCAGCTCAAACCTGGAAGAGTCTTCCTGAAGATGTGAGACAGACCTCTGCTTTGACATTGCCTAAATCCTGGCTCAAAACTGTTCTGTTTCTGCTGTGCAAACGACTGAATGATTTTTATTCTGCACTCTTCGGTTTTAATGTTTTACAATGATTATTATGTTTTGATTTGTTTGTATCGCAAATTTAATGTCTTTCTTATTCTGTACAGCACTTTGAATTACCTTGTATTCAAATTGTGCTACATAAATAAACTTGCCTTGCCAAATCCACATGGAAAGGTGCCACCGTCAGCAAACTGAACCAGTAACCACTTTGTTGGGAGTCAAGAGCTTTACACTTCACCACTGTGCCAAAAAGACTCAACATTGTCAAAGATCAGTGTCACAGTATCCAATTTACAATACTTTGGATTATTTTTTTTATAATAAAGACACATATGAGCCATCAATATTAAAGGTCACATAACTGACTTTTATTTCTTCTAGTTCAGGTAATTGGAAAGGAAAAAAATTACCAGTGAAATTTAGAAAGCTGTTGAAGACGAGTATTAAGTATCCTGTCATAACAACAGACATCCTATAAGTATTACACAGTTTTTTGTCTATGATATTGCAGTGTCAATGTGAGCGAAAAGCTGTGATGGATGGAGTTTGTGGAGAACCATATAGAAACAATGGACATTTGCTCCTCTGTCATGGTTCAAAATCAGAGTAAAAGATAGAGCTAAGTGGGCGGGGCTAGCAGTTCAAACTAAAGCATGTTCTTCACTCATGGTTCAACATAAGGAACAGCACCTTAAAGTCAAAATGATTGCAAAATTTAATGTTGTTTTTATCGTGTATTGAAGCCCTCAAAGTAAACTAAAAGAAAAGACTCTATCCTACTGGATTATCTTTGTTCACTCGTGGTCTGAGCCAGATCAGATTTGTCCATGACCCCTTGAACGCACCACAGGCAGACCCATCTTCTATTACTCTATACTCTTATCTCAAAAACACACAAAAAAATCACTCTCTTCTGGTATCCTCGACAAATATCAGCAGAGACGGCTGAGGCGGCTGCTGTTCTGAGTCTGAGTTATACAAAATAACATCAACTGTACTGAAGCAAACAAATACATATTTAAAAATGGGATTGTTTAAGAAATTTCAATGAATATCCCTTGACTTTGCGAATGCACTGACACACATTCATACACCTGCGTGAAGTGCCTTGCCCAAAGACACAACAGCAGAATGCACTCTTCTAAAATGGAATAATATGGTTGAATATTTATAGAAAAGGCAAGTTTATTTGTAGAGCACAAGCTGTTCACAAACAAATTCAAAGTGCTTCACAGAAAAAAGACATTACAATCACAATACAAACATAAATAATTATAAAATGTGTTATACGGAGGAGTTTAGTGCTTCGCTTCAGCCGAAATTCGCTGTTTTTTTGTAACCACAAACAGGACCGTGCATTTCTCTGATTGGTTAATCTACCTGCCATAAGAAATCAAGGAGATAGGAAATGGTTCGAGATTATAAGTGTAAAGTATTCTTAAAGCATATGATTTTCGCTGGCCAGGTAATGAGTGGGACGTCTCACTTCCAAAATTTTGAACAGAAAATCAATGGTAAATTTTTTTTATTAAGTCTTTTTAGTACAGTTTTGGAGTTGATAATGAACAAAATGACCCAATAAGTCTACGTATAGTTTATTTCAAAGTACCTAAAATGTCATCTTTAAAGACTAAAATAAATGTGTTTTGTTTTTTTTCATTATGGATGCTCTTATTGCACTGAAATATGCATAAAAAAAACATTTGTCCTTACTATGAGCGGGCTTGCATCTCCACAAACCTGACTCTTACTTAACCTTGAAGAGGGCTTCCTCCTGATTGTTTCCATAAATGCTGTTTTGTGCGTGAGAGGTCTGTGTAAGTGCGTATGGAGGGATGGACTGGCGCACCGACAGGAGCAGATGCAGTGTATGGGTGTCGGGCTGGGAGCAGGTGTCTCCCGCTGTGATCCAGATGGGTGCAACGTGGGCACAGCACCCCGGGGAGACAGGTACCACCTCGCCAGCACACATCCACAATAACAGCTCTGCATTCCTCACGCTCTATCTAGCCTATTCTATGAGTTATGCTCACAAACTTGATCCAACTTACACAAATAAGATACTTTTTGTGTATGTTTGCAATGCCAACTGTGCATATCACTTTTTAATAACTATACATTTATTAGCCTTAATAAAGTATGAACAAAGATATCTTTCATAATGGTTTATTAAGGATGATTCAGGCTTAGTTAGGGCAATGTTATAAATTGAGTGGGCACATCACATCAGGTTTGTGAAGTTGTATTTTTTTGCATCATGCTTTTATGAAAAATTGCAGTGCAGGAGCATGGGTGAAGCTTGTGGGCTGAGCATTGGACAGAATCATACTGCTAACCGTAAAAAAGTGTCAAAAGGCCCTTTTTGGAGCGATCACTAGATTACTCAAACACACATAGATGGCATATAAACCTCATGTTTTTGAGGGAACAACATTATAACATGGCAGAAAGCTCCAAAAAGTCAATTTTGCATAATACCCCCTCTTTAAGTATTTACTAAGACTGAATCTTTCGCATTACACTATTTATTTCATTTGAATTCTTTTATGCAGTCTTTGTTCATGCTTTATTAAATCTGTTAAAAGCACAGTTATTATAAAATGCTTTTATAATGACATTTTTCTATTGAATGTAAACAAGATAATTGATTTTCATCTCAGGCTGACAGTAGGTTGCAAAACTCATAAAATGTTGCAACTTTAATCAACCATAAGGTGCTTTTCACTGTAGTCCAGTTCTTAAAGTGTCCACAAGATGGCGTCCTAGTTAGACTTATCAATATGCATGCAGGGAAAAGGATATGTGTGAGATGGGGATACAGAGGAAGAGGAGAGAGGGGGTCAGTGCATGCTAATATGTTGTTTTCAGGTTGTACAATCGGCTATTGTCCCTTTCTCAATTATATGCTTTTTTATTTAAAGATATCCAACTCCTAAAGATGCTGTATTCCATGTATTTCAGATTTGTCTTTCCCTTGTGCAGATATATTGTATAATAAGCTCTTGAGGTCAAAATATGTGAGCTGCGTGCTGTCTGTATCTACTTAAAAAGCGTTTTATTGGCTCATAATCAGGAAGTGCGGCGTTACCATGCCAATAGTTGTTAGCTTTAACGTGACGGCAAAACTCCTCTCTGGTCTCTGAGAGTTGTGAAAAGCACTTATAAAGTCATTGTGGTGAATAATTAGGGTGCTTGGAATGCATAATGTCAGTGAGGAATAACTTATAAACCATTTAAAATGAACTAGTTCTGTTTTTCCACATTTTTAAGAATATAAAAATCAGGTACAGCGCCAAATAAGACAAATTACCATGACAATTATCTTAGCAGGGCCAATATACAACCACATTAAAATCAGCACGTAGTAATTGGTTACCGCCATCTCATTTAATCACCCATATGGACTGCTATATGAATTTGTTAGCCTGGTTGTATTATGTATTCCCTCAGTACAATTAGCTTCTGTCTCCATCAGAAAAGGCTACAGCCCCGCACACTCCCGGCTGTGCTACAAATAGGAAGGGTATGTGCGAGTGTTTGGATATGCAGACTGGCTTTCACAGTCATTCTGGATCCCAGCGGTCACCCTAGTATCACCGAAAACATCAGATTTAAAGATGCAAGACTGATTTCTGTCACTGCATGGTATTTGGGTATAAAGTAGGAGCATATGATAAACATTTTGAGGGTAGTTAGAAGACGTTTGTGCACTAACCTAATGCTGTTCTTTAGGCAAGGCACTTCACACATGTACTGTAAATAGTGTTGGGGTTCCTTGATGTGTTTTCTAGTGACCGATTATTTAAATTTAAAGTGCAACATAAAAGTGCACATGTAAACTAGTTTTGTAACTTGTTTTTTTTTAATTTTTTGAACAGTTGATATTGCAACACTGGTCAAAAATACTAGTGGAGTGAGATTTTACTAAACATTTACTCCTTATACACATAGAGTATAATGGATTAGCTGTGTATCATAGCAATGGTGAAGTCTGTCTTTTCCCACAATATATGTGGTTTTAACCAACAGGATCACAAATCTCATCTCTGATTAGTTTCTCTCATTTTCACTTAGAGAATGATTCAGTGCACATTTTCCAAAGCAAGCTGTTGGAGAAATACAACAGCTTTTCTCCACTTTCAAAGGGAAACACTTGATAAGTCTAGACTGATTGTAAACATCCAACAGCGTTACCACCCAAATGAGTTTCTCCACACAAAAGAAGACTTAATAAGAAACTTCACTATTGAAGTTCACAGATATAGAAATAAAACAAACAAAACTAGATGACTAGCTGTACGGGCAATTTAGAAGGAAAATTTGCATAATGGTTAAAAGTTTGAAAAGCCAAAACACGAGACTTAGACCCATTTGAGCGTTAGAAAGGCCACCCTCAGGTCCAAATCAATACTTAGACAACTGTAGGGATAATCAGAGTATGCTGAGAGGTATCAGATCACCTGTTATGGCATGAATGATCAATAAGACTCAGGTGACAGTTCACACCTTAGGGTAGTTCAACAGACTTAACTAATAACTGATATTCCTTACTGTAAACAACTAGGGTGTGTTAGTTTCAGTTTAGTTTTCTCCTACCTTTAGACAGATTTAAGGTAATATCTTGATCGTTCTGGATTCTGTCGTGTCACAATGCTAAAATTTTAGACTTGATTTTGATTTTAAGGAATAGACGGGATACCGATTTCTCTTTTTGGTCAATATAATGTAAATTTCAACACAAAATAATAGTACTCTCTGTATGTTTCCATGTGGTCTTATTCTGATAAAGCTCAAGCTCATTCTCAATCTATTCAGAAAAGATCACATGTCGTCATCTTAGTTCTGGTTCCATCTTCCCTCATTTCCAACCTAAACCCTGTATATCTCAGTTGAGGTTGAGATGTTTGGTTCTTATTTTCTTGGGATGATTCACCTGTTGATGATAGAGTATCTGGAACGATCACACCAAGATTAAACCAGCGCAGCCCTGAGTCCATCCACCCAAAATAATAAACACCGCCCCCTCAACGTACTGTTCAAAATGAAAAAGTTCACCTTGCAAGTCCTTCTGTGAAAATAGCTCCTCTCCTCGTAATGCAGCTTTACAGGTTCCTGCTGGGTAAAATTGCAGTTAAAATTTCATAAGACTTTTCACCTCCGCGGGGCACAGTCTAGGTTAAAAATGTTGATTAAGTAGATTGCTTGCTGTTTTTTGAGTGCTCCCTACATTTTTTATTCTTTTGGTAACATCTTTACAATTTCCAAAGACGCATTGCTAATATGGATTTGCTTTATGAATTAATTATGATGGAGGTATTTTGTGTTAAAGGTCCTATATTACACAAAACTGACTCCTCTGAGTATTTTGGGCACTTTATATCCCCCAAGGTCAAAATACTGTACTCTATTCCACTCTGTGATGTCATTTAATGGCGGTTTTAAAGTTAAAAGCTAATTTTAGCCTCAAGCTGTTGCCTTTAGTCAAAAATATGTTATTGGTTTACGTTTTGTTCATTTGAGGTTGCCACAGAAAGTCTCCGATATCGTCTGGAACACCAAGAAGCGAGTACGTTTCAATAGTAGCTGTACTTTCACGGTTTAACTAATGATTCTAGTTAAGGTGAAGTTCCTGTGTTACCACTTGATGACATCACCAGGTGGAAGAGAGTGTTTTCATTTTGGGAGAAGAACGCATCCTAAATGGGTATCTTAATCATGTGTGAATGAAACAAAACACAAATCCAGGTATGTTTTTGATGAGAATACAACGTGATAACATACATTTTTTAAAAACTGCATAATCTAGGCCCTTTAAAGATGCACTATGTAATTTTCCTAGTGGAGGATTTGGCGCAGCTATTTGTCTCCATTGAGATGTTATTGCTTTGCCAAGAATATTCCACTGTATGGCATTTTACATTCTCCATGAAGACAAGCAAGTGACACCACCCGGCCAAGCCAGATCCGTGGAGAAGAAACCCCCCTCACAGTAAGAATGTATATGAGCAAAAAAAAAAAAAAAAAAAAAAAAAAAATATCCATCTGTAATTGAATGAATGCATGATAAGCTTAATGCCACACTGGAACATTCCAAGTAAAAATAACAAATAGATAATATCTCAATGAAAACAAGCAGGTGGCGAAAAGGAATGTTAAATTTAAAAGAGACATTATTTTGGAAATGATTGAGTTATTGATTGATTCAGTTATTTTCAGGTGTAATGAGATGACCTGCGCTTGTCCTTGAAATAACAGCATATAAACTGGTTCTGTGCATAATTTGAACTCAACAGTCCTTAAATCTCTTCTGAAGGAGATCATTCTAAAAATATAAGACTCCTGACATCTCGAGGGCTTTATTTGTGGCTCCATCTTCAAGTAATTGAAAGAGGTAGCAGCAAAGGCCCAGCAGAGGTAAGACTTATTTATTGATAAGATGTAGCACCTTTTTATTCATGTATTGTAGAGAACAGCAATTATATATTAAATGATTCCTATATTTAAATTTTTTCCTGCTTGTCTAAACCAGGTTGGTAGCAGGCATAACTGTTTATATCTTAGTTTGATGAAAGTGTCCTACATAAAGGTGAACAATAAAGGGCCTAAACCACACCCTTGTCCCGTTCCAATGTCCATGATAATCTTTTGAGCAGCTGGTTTTATGTACACGCTCCAATTGTTTAGAAGTTTTTGAAAGAGGAAGAAGACAAAAAAAGAGGCAGCATTAACCACAGTGTCATTTGAAAATATGTACAATTTATTATCACTCTACTGCCAAATCTTTACTTATCCATGTACATTATGATATTGTATACTCTTTATATATTTTCTGGTAGAGGTTGCATCTCCCGCTTATCCATTTCAAAGTTACAGGTCTGATCTGTGGAGAGGCGACCCCACTCACAGTAAGAATGTATGTTTTAAGGTATCATAAGGTATAACAATAAAAAAAACATGAGTTATTAGATAAAAGTACCTCAAATAGAACACATGCAAGATAAATAAGCCAAACTGTGGAGTATTCCAGGCAAAACGATAGCAAACAGGTGGTGGATTGTT
The DNA here is from genome assembly GCA_019594935.1 of Periophthalmus modestus. Classification (NCBI taxonomy): domain Eukaryota; kingdom Metazoa; phylum Chordata; class Actinopteri; order Gobiiformes; family Gobiidae; genus Periophthalmus; species Periophthalmus modestus. Next base: position 3,600,255 of record JAIEZT010000021.1, read on the forward strand.
CAACAAAAAATGTGACATGATGCATGTTTAAAGTTGGACTAAACACCTAAGCTCTGCCCACAACCACATTTCAAATAGAGCTGTTAAAACTAGGCCACACCTGGAAGAGTAAAAAAGGCAGTAAGGGGGAAAAAGGGGCGAGGTCTGGGGGTATAAGGAAAAGAGGTATCCACACTTCAAACTCCGCCCCTGCAGTCAGATGTTTGTAATCAGAAACACCTGGCTGTAATCAGGGCAGTCTTCCATGATGTCTCCAACTACTGGAAACTGCAGAGGCCACTGAAGGCAGCATACTCTTGGATTAAGGGGTTTTTAACCAGAAAGATGCAGTCGTCGACAATGCCATTAAAACACCACATACACAGTTTAGTAGTGCAAAAAAAAGTGTCTTTAGAGTTTAGTTCAACTTTCTGTTTTCAAATATACCAAGGCCAGAAGTGCTTAAAAGTACTGGTATTTCTGTGTGCCTCTGTATAAAACTGTACAATTGTCAGGAATGAGATTGTGGTGTTTTTAGAAAGCCTTTCTGTAGACTGTGACATCTGACAGAGCAGGAGGGGAGTAACATGTGCATTGACAGTCTGTAAGCTCTCTTCTCTCCTCCCTCACCTGTCCTGCGGCGTTATTCCAGAGCTGTATCCCACCTCGGAGCAGCAGCAGGTGGGAACACAACACCGGCCACCCCTGCAGCCCCACCGCATCCCATTAAAACAGCGCCTGGGTGCTCTGTGCTCCCCGGAGTGTAAAGCCCATTTGAGTCCCTATGAGCCAAACAGCTTGCAGTCACTTGCCGGTCGGATGGTTTGGTGCAGATGGAAAATAGCACTGCGGTTTGTTTGTTTGTTTGTTTTGGCGTTTGGGTGAGATCCAGATACAGTGTGGAGCAGGGGGCTTTCAGACTTCTTGACTTTATGATTTTTACTTTTTAGATTTATAGTGTTTATATTGAACCTTAGCTAGTGCATAACCTAGACAAGCGCCTGACTGCAATGCCTCAGTAAATGTGAGTGTAAGTCCTCACTGGCTCTGTTCACACACGCACAAAAATCTGCTTCATTGGGTCCATTCAAATCTGACAATGTTTGTGAGAAAGAATTATCAGTTTTTTTTGGGAAAAAAATGTAATTGAACTGAAGCAGGATCGTCCTAACATATCTGGGATAAAAAAAACTAAAAAAAACATTTGTCTCTGGGTGTGCTTATAACAAATAACATAATATAACAAATAAACAAATTCATATAACAAATTCTCACAGTGAAAATTTTGAAGGTATAAAAATCCCTGTAACGTCGTCATATCTGGACAGACCGAGTGAAGCATTTGTATATTTTAATAATCTAGACATAATGAGGTGACTCTTTTCTTTTAAATGGCTCTACAGCACCCCCTGAAAAATAAAATAGAACGAACACATTTATCTACAACGTCACACCGGAATATTGAATCACGTCAAGGGTTGGCCGCCCTCCCACTGAAGCGTGCCCTTCGTAGTTCAAGTATAACAGAACCCTTTATCACTGCTTGCAGTTTTAATTTGAAAATTCGTAATGCATAAGTGAGAAAGAACATTGTACGACTGCAAAAAGTTTAAAATGAACTAGTTCAGTTTTTCTCGTTTCAAGAAGCTAAAAATCTGGTGCAGGGCCTTTAACATGATCAAAAGCAGTTAAAAAGCAACGTAAGCACTTTGAGCCTCCTCTAAGATATTTATTTTTAAGAGGAAACACAATTCTTTGTAATGCAATTCTTTACCAAGGTCCTAGTACTGGCAAATTAGAGCAAAAGCATTTTATCCTTGTTGTTGTCCTTGTCTCATACATTCGCACCATACACAGTTGTTATAATTAGACATTCATTAACTGTATATTAGAATTGGCCCTGGTAGTATTTTCCTGTGCGGAAATAGATCACAGCATCAAAATAATTGGAGGCATTTTAAATTGTTTTGAACCAGGACAAGCGTTTTATATTTTAATATCACTTCAAAACAGCAAAGCAATTTGAATTTCAAAGTTGACTGCAGTGTTGTTGCCAGATTCTCCTTCATATATCTTCTATTTGTCCTTTTATTTGCCAGAAATGTTGTAGTCCAAGCTAGTCTAGCAAGTCTAGAACAATATCTCTATGTTTTATACAGAAGTCTCAAGCCATAACCAGACATGGT